>LJPJ01000121.1:280098-634548 GCA_001430935.1 Amauroascus verrucosus
TGGGGGGGGGGGGGGGGGGGGGGGGGGGGGAGGGGGGGGGGGGGGGGGGGGGGGGGGGGGGGGAATAGCTGACTAACAAAGTTGTTGGTCTAACGGTTCTGGAACAACGAGAATACTGGCTGGAGTGAGGAAACTCTCGGCTTTTCCTCCTGTGTGTCAGGCTAGAAGGACCACCGCCGCCGCCATCATCATCATCACCAGCAGCAGCATCATCCACCACCGACTTTGTTCTCACAAGCTTCTCCGCAGACAGCCCGATTTCGTATCCTTCTGAGCTCGGTACCATACAATAATCCTGAAACTCAATGGTAGAAGTATAGAAGCACGACCTCTTAACCTTTTTTTCCCCCTTCAACATCTTCGACAACAGTGTTGAGCAAAGACCCAAAGAGGCTAGAATCGACTTCTTGAATCCACAATTCTGATCCAAAAATGATGATAGAAAGTTTCAACTAAGGGGCTTCGCTTCCCGCTGGCCAGATAACTATTGAATTATACTCGAGCTCTTCCCAATCCACAGGCATTCAGAGCCAATTGGAGGCTGCAGTTATGTCCATAACTCTTGGGAAGATGAAAAAGAGAATCCACCCCTTTTCCCACATGTTACCCGCAGCTTGAGCCGTATTCTTGCCCCCCCCCTTCCCTGACCCTACCTCCCTCTCTCTCTCATTTTCTTTTTTTTTCCCCTCATAGCATCTGAAAGTTCCGGGTGTCGGGCTTCGTTGGTGGAGAACTTCGCCCCCTCTCCATTGATTTTATTTTTTGCATGTAAATTGTGTAGTTATGTATGTATGTACACACATACAGTAACACTCCGTATATGCCACTAGTGGGAGTTGTAGCACTTAGTTAGCTAATAGTAGGAAGTCGAAGTTAAGCTACTCCGTCCTGCTTGTTAATTGCGCTTGATTTGGGGGAAGAAGCTGCTGGGATTTGCTGGTTCGCTGCTCCTCTCTTCCTCCTGTTTCCCCCTCTCTTCCCTTTTCTTTCTCCTCTGCGATCTTTCTTCTAACCCGCCCACCCCTCCATATCGGATGCATCTACCCTAAAAAGTTCTTTTCCTTCCATTACGTCGATCTCATATGAGGCAAAAAAAAAAGAAGGCAATTACTAGGTTTCTTTTTATATATATCCAGTGATAAAGATAGCATCTTCATCAAATAGCATCAGCAACCGCAGACCACCATCAGCAAGAAAAGAGATCAAAAAGAAGAAGAAAAAAGGAAGGCATAGAGAACGAAACCCGTACGGTTAAAAAGCCAGACCCACGTGGTTTTCCCCTCCCCGAAGTGGCCGAAATCGAACCAGCCAGGCGGACGAGTGATAAAACTATCTCGAAGAGCGAGGAAGGAAAAAAGAGAGAGAGTGTGTGTGAGAGAGTGTGTGTGTGTATGTGAAAGAGAGAACTGGAGCTCAGCATCTCACTCAGCTCCTCACTGCTTGACTATTTACCTGTTACTATTTCCCTTGTAAACATCCCATTGCTCCAATAGTCGATCTGACCTGGTGTGTTATCCCACGCTATTTTTCTCTCTTTGGTCCAAACCTCAATTTGCTGTTCGGAGACAGTTACTACACCCAAGCGTCTGTTCATTCTTTCATTCATCATTCTTTCACCCTTCCATCAATATCCTTTGCCCTTCTTTTTT
The DNA here is from genome assembly GCA_001430935.1 of Amauroascus verrucosus. Lineage (NCBI taxonomy): Eukaryota > Fungi > Ascomycota > Eurotiomycetes > Onygenales > Onygenaceae > Amauroascus > Amauroascus verrucosus. The sequence continues at coordinate 281,748 of LJPJ01000121.1, forward strand.
TTTTGCCTTTCATTGTTTATTCAGCAGAGGGGGCGAATGAAACCAAGAAAGAAAAAAAAGAACAAAAAAAAGAACGAATTCCCCAATCGCTGTACGGAGAGACATCGAGACTAAATCTTTTGCTCTTCTGGATTCGCAGCTCCAACTAGGTTCGCCACCGGCTTTCGTGGGCCTTTGCTCTCACGTGTGGTCTATCAGCCACCGAAGGCCTAAACCTACCCTAAACCTCCCAGCAAAGTCCCGGCTCACCTCAACGCCTCCCCGTCGTCCACCAGCAACCACAAACCACCTCAAAACCACAGCTTGACTCCTCTTCCTCCTCCTCCCTTCCGTTCGACTACCTCCCCAACCCTCTCTCACCTCTCTCCAATAACGCCATTTTCTCTTTTTTTCTCGTTTGCATCCAATCGTCGAACTCGTTAGAAAAGCCTACTGTAAACAAAGTCCGTCCCCCCTCTACTCCCCAGCCAGCCCAGTCTTTTGCTGTGTGTAACCTCTGGGGTATTCTCTCGCTAGTGGTTTCCAGGGTAAGTTCTCTACCGTTTCCTTTACTCTCCCTGTCTGTCCCTATTACGCCCTTTGGATCGACTTGTCCATTCAGCCTTCTGTTCTATGTTTGGTATTACGGACTTCATCTCCTGGACTCGATCGGATTCGTCTTACCTACATCCCCTCCTGCCAACTGTTTTTATTCGTCTTTCCGAAGCGCAAACTCGATAGAATGCGTTTCCTTTTCATTTCTTTTTTTTCCCTTCCCCTTTTTCTTTTTCCTTATCACAGCTTTCGCTCTTCAATCCGTCTTGTGCCTTTGCTTCCTTTTCGAGAGGCCATTACTAACCTCTTAACAGAACTCTAAAAGTACTTTGGGGTGTTATCATCTCACCTACACAGACCCTCATCCACGATTCAGGCCCTCCCATTTACTCGAGAGACCTTTCAGCTACCCACCTCAAACGTCATTCTTTTCTGTCTCCAACTAGACCCTAGATTTCTTGAACCTAGTCCATCCTCGTCGCGACGGTGCCTAAAACTCGTTGCAACCATGACAGGCAAAATGAAGCTATACAAGTTGGTGGTGTTAGGAGACGGAGGTGTTGGCAAAACAGCCCTTACAATTCAGGTTAGTTCCGTCCTATATAGTTTGTCTAACGTGAATATGCGGGCAACCTCTAACCAGGAGAACAGCTGTGTTTGAATCACTTCGTTGAGACATACGACCCGACTATTGAGGATTCATATCGAAAGCAAGTTGTGATCGATCAACAACTGTGCATGTTGGAGGTGCTGGACACAGCCGGGCAAGAAGAGTATACTTCGCTGCGTGATCAGTGGATTAGAGACGGCGAGGGCTTCGTGCTGGTGTACAGCATTACCTCAAGATCTTCGTTCAGCAGCATACAAAAGTTTTATAACCAAATTCAATTAGTGAAAGAATCCACGAGCTCTGGCTCACCGACTGGTGCTGGATACCTCTCATCCCAAATGAACGGCTCAAACTCAGGGCCCCCATCTCCAGTTCCCGTCATGCTGGTCGGAAATAAGTGCGACAAGGCAGTTGAACGGGCCGTTTCATCACAAGAGGGACTCGCATTAGCAAAGGAACTCGGTTGCGAATTCGTCGAAGCATCCGCTAAAAACTGCATCAATGTTGAAAAGGCCTTTTTTGACGTTGTGCGATTACTCCGACAGCAACAACAGCAGCAACTACTCCAGCAATTTCAGCAATCGCGGCACTCTACACGGCATTTAGACAGGCGAGGCACCGCATATGGTGCGGCATGCGCCCCCACTGGTGCCAAATATACCCGGTCCTTTGGTTCAAACCGTAAGGATACTCGAAGTGGCTTGAAGTGCAGGATCCTTTAACCTGGCGATCTCAACACAACTTCACTAATAGCGACACTACCTTCCCGACTCTAGTCCTTTTCTCTCTCTCTCTTTTTTTTTTTTTTCCTATTTGATCTCTTTCTGCCCGCTTAGAGCAAAAGAAAAGAACAACATATCTCTCCTACGATACCTGGATTCGCAATGCTTCATTCCCCAATTTCGTCTCCGTATTGATTTCCTGCATTTTCTACGGCGCAGTTTGAAGCAATTTTCCTTTACTTACCCTTCCCTTTTCCAGTTCTTTCTGGGATGCCATGATCCAATTGAACGATGACCGGTCTGCTCTGGGATACGAATGATGCATTCTTTTTTCTTTCCTTTTTCCATACTAGGCCACCGCGTTTATGCTCGTTTTCTTGTTTTTTCCCTTTCCCTTAGCTGAGGCGTATATAAGGATTTTGTTTGTTTTCCTTTCTCCTTTTTGCCGTTCTGGTTCCATCAGTGTTTTTTTTTTTTGGCTTTTTTTCTCACGCGACCCTGGGGCAGATGGTCTCTTGCTATACCAACCATGATAGAGGTTATTTCTCTGTATGTTTGATTTCACGGTCAAATACTATGCAGAGCTGTTGTGAATTTACGAGAAGGCAATGAAAAAAAAGGCGGAGCAATTTCAATTTTGCAAAATTTCTCATTAGAAAAATCGGTTGAGCACGCATGACAACTCGGGGAAGTGTCGGGCTGGGAATCCCTTTTGTCGTTTCCAAGTGGTGGATTTGCGCGTATGGTCAATGATAACCACCTAACAAACATATCCGCGCTTATCGTGCAGTTCCCATCATCGCGCTGTTTGTAAGTAGATAGATTATATCCATTTTGGCCTAATCATACAAATTCCTTGATTTCTTTAGCATCTTTCGTTTATCATGTTCCGTTCCTCCGGAATAACAAGTAAATTCCGGTTGACTTTCGGGAGCATTCCATCTTCCGAAAAAAGAGAATAGGAAACCTGTTAGGGAATGGTGTTTGAGCTTCGAAGGCACTCCCAACGTTATTTCGTCCAATGCAAGATGTTTTTCTCCTCTGTCCAACGGAGGATTCAAGCCTAGCTTCGGCGTTTTGGCCCCGTAACTAAACTAAAACTCCTCCGGCCGTCCAAACGTCACTGGCTGAATGGCCGTCGTGTTTTCCTTCATCCTCCTCTTTTAGCTTTACCCTGCGTCCCGGCTAACAAACAAACGCGGCAGAAACCCGCAATGGGAACGAAAACAAATGTTTGCTTCGGCAGGAATTGGCTCTGGTGACGTGAGAGAGAAGACAGATGGAGCTTGACACTATCGTCAGTTGATCTAGCCTTGCTTGCTGTACTGCTGTGACGAATTAACCGAGGGGATTCTCGAAGGGAGGGGTGTGAAGCGCCAGGTGTTATTTAACATCCGTGTCCTTAAAAGTGAAGTATCAACACTTTGACGTCTTTTCAAATGGATTGAGACCCCGGTATCATTCCTGAATCCTCAGTCTGCCTTGTTGTGAAGCTGGTAAGTAATAACTGCTATGAATCTCACTTTGCCATCACCGAACTACTACCGTCGCTTACACCCCCATGCTTTTCGTGACAACTTCCGGCATTTATCAACTTCCTCTTAAACAACTCTCCCTGCTCACTTTCAACTTTCCTACAAGTGAAGTCCGAGCTCAAAGCCTCTATTACTGAACTTCTTTCGCTTCTTTGTGCCTGTGGTGGCTCAACCGGTAACATCCATCCACTTCGCTCCTTGTCTTCCAGTAATATAGCACTCCTAGCTTATTTGCCATTCATCAAACACCTACAAAGATGAAGTCCCATCCACAAGATCAAACTTACGCTCTCTCCCTCCGCGACCCTCAAGCCTTTTGGGGCCATCACGCTGAACAGTTGTACTGGCACAAAAAACCATCCACAAGTCTCCGTCAAACAACAAAGCGACTTCCCAATGGCAGTAGTCATGATCACTGGTCCTGGTTCCCCGATGGGGAGATATCAACTACATACAATTGCGTCGATAGACACGTGCGGAATGGCAATGGTGATAATGTCGCCATCATCTGGGAGTCACCTGTGACAGGCTCGAAACAGAAAATCACATATAAGGAACTTTTAGAGGAAGTTGAAGTACTGGCTGGCGCTTTGAGAGAGGAAGGCGTGAAAAAGGGCGACGTGGTTTTGATATATAGTAAGTGACCCCTTATTTTTTTGGAGTTGGGTTTTATCCTTGTGCGCCGTTCACACACTAATCGGTCTTTTCTTCCCTTCCTATCTAGTGCCTATGATTCCTGCAGCATTATATGCTTGCCTCGCCATTGCAAGACTAGGGGCAGTCCATGCGGCAGTCTTTGGTGGGTTTGCTGCGGCCTCCCTCGCCCAGCGCATCGAGGCAGCGAAACCACGTGCCATCATGACTGCATCGTGCGGCGTTGAAGGCAGCAAAGGTGTAATTGACTATAAACCCTTGGTCGAAGGTGCAATTGCAAAAAGTTCATATAAGCCAACTAAAGTAATAGTTTGGCAACGGGACCAATTGCGATGGGCCCCTATGCAGAAATTGGAAGGTCAGCGAAACTGGCAGAGACTTGTGAAGAGCGCTTGGAACAGGGGAATAAGAGCGCAAGCAGTGCCTGTCAAGAGCAACGACAGTCTATACATCATCTATACTAGTGGTATGTCGTTAGGATCCTCTGGATTTTCATGCATGGCAAACTGACGTGTATACTGCAATAGGGACAACTGGCGTGCCAAAAGGTGTTGTACGAGAGGCCGGGGGACACGCCGTTGGACTTAACCTTTCAATCAAGTATTTATTCGACATCAAGGGCCCAGGTGACATTATATTCTGCTCCTCCGATATCGGCTGGGTTGTGGGCCATTCATATATTCTCTACGGACCCCTTCTCGCAGGAGCAACGACAATCCTTTATGAAGGCAAACCGATAGGCACACCGGATGCCGGTATCTTTTGGAGGTTAATCGAGGAACATAAAGTCAATATTCTCTTCACAGCGCCAACGGCTCTTCGTGCAATTCGCAAAGATGACCCTGATGCGCGTTTGTTTGAAGAAGTGGGCAACCGTGGGGGTTTGAGACACTTAAGAGGAATATTCTTGGCTGGCGAAAGAAGCGAGCCCAGTATCGTGAGTGTCTATCAGAGCCTGCTTGATAAGCATGCCTCGCCGGGTTCAATGGTGGTGGATAATTGGTGGACATCTGAATCCGGATCGCCAATGTCAGGACTGGCTCTGAGGAGCGCTATTGGTTTAGACCATAATAGCAAGGATCCTCACAAGCCATTCCCAGTGAAGCCAGGGTCGGCTGGAAAACCGATGCCTGGTTTTGACGTTCGTGTGGTCGATGATGAAGGAATGGAGGTCCCAAGGGGAACTATGGGCAACATTGTTCTTGCCCTTCCACTTGCACCGACTGGGCTCACTACTCTATATAATGACGATGAGCGGTTTTATAAGGGATATCTAAAGCGGTTTGAGGGGAGATGGTTAGATACTGGAGATGCAGGGATGATAGATGAGGCTGGCTATATCCATGTGATGTCACGTTCTGATGACATTATTAATGTTGCCGCCCATCGCTTCAGTACAGGTAAGCCACAAGTCCTCCTTTACCTCACGCTTTGAAAGGCATAGCAATGATCTCTAACTGCAAATTTTAGGTGCGATTGAGCAAGCCATCCTCTCTCACCCTGCAATCGCCGAAGCAAGTGTCGTGGGTATTCCCGATTCACTCAAAGGCCACATGCCATTTGCTTTTGTCCATCTACGCAAAGCACCTTCCACACCGCTTCAAGCAACTCCATCTAGTGAATTCTTCAACTCGGTAAATGCTCTTGTCCGTGAACAGATTGGCGGCATCGCCTCCCTTGGCGGTATCATTCAAGGGCAGGGGATAATCCCCAAGACTCGAAGCGGGAAGACCCTTCGCCGCGTCTTGAGAGAGCTGATCGAGAATGCGGTTGTGGGCAAATTTGATGAGCAGGTAAATGTTCCGCCAACAGTGGAGGATGCGGAGATTGTAGAAGTTGCGAGGCAACGGATCAGACAGTATTTTGCTGAGAATCAGAGGGTACAAGCTAGGAGCAAGTTGTGATATATAATATATATCCTTATGAGACCATTGTATTTTTGCTTTTTATGTTACTTTTTCTGGCTCATTGTCTTTATGTTGCTGCCATATCAATTGTTCATCGTATTGATGGCGAAATGCAGTATACTTTTTAGATTGTGTTTTTTTTATCCTTTTTTTGACAATCATCTTTTTTGCCATGCTTTTCGAAAACTGCAGGCTAAGATCGTACGATCAATGTCCCACTATTTCTCGGTTCACTTGCCAGTTCCGTTCCGTCTGCATTGGAAACTTTTAGATGATGGAAAAGGGTTGCTGGGATCCTTACCCACAGTTCCAATGTGGAGACGCAACCAAGATTTCCATGTAAACGCGGTGGATGCTATAAGTTTATTTTGATTGAATCTATTGAAGGGGCCGAGATCAAATCATATATCTAAACCCCTTTGGTAGCCGTGTCGGCCCATCGAGTTCAACTTCTTCTTCCGTCTCGCTAGAAATCAACCTCGCCCTCTCGTCATTTACCAACTCTGCATTTTCATTTTCCGCCCGTTCCAATTCACGGTTCTGTCTCATAAGATACCAGCGCAGAGTCACAGCCATTAGTCCCGCCAGTGCTTGCAATGCAATGCATACCACCAGCGCCGGTCGATAGTGCGGCGAGTCTTGATCCCGATACGTATATGGAGTCCAGATACTCGCTGAATTACCTACCGAGTTAATAAATGCGTATGCTGTGGCTCTTTTGGCCGGTGGTCGGGGGATGGCACCCGCGATCCAGGAGTAGCAGGTAGACATCATGGTGAAGACGAAGCTCATGACGAAAAGGGAGAAGTATCGAAGACCAAAGGAATGTGTAGTCATGAAGATGATGAATCCAATAATTGAGACGGGGATGGGATAGATGAAGAACCAGAAGCGGTTCCCGATGCGATCGGACATGTGGGAATGGAATATACTATAGATGAGCATAAATATGTATGGAGGGGCGACGAGGAGGAGGGATATGGTTTCGCTGTAGCCCAGGGTGGCTGTGAGCGTGGGGAAGAAGTATTGAAAGCCGCTGGCGCCGGTGATAGACATGTATGCTATAGCGAGGAGGTACGTTTTTATATCGGCCATGGCGAGTTTGAACCCGGCCAATTGACTCTTTCCGCCCTCAGAGTCGACGTCGGCTTCGGCGGCTTCGATTGCGATGCGTCGTTTTGCAACCCGCTTCATCTCGGGCGTTAAGAGTGCCCATGTCTCTGGGAAATCTGGCAGGATCACACAAATGATCAATCCAATGGCAACGGTGATAATCCCTTCGATGATGTAGAGCCATTGCCATGCCGAAAGTCCATGACTTCCGGATAATCCCTTCAAGATGCCGGCAGCTATCAAATTTCCAAATGCGCCGCTAAGCAACGACCCAGAATAAAAGATACTCATGCGAAGAGTGAGTTCCTTCTTGGTGTACCACTTTGAAAGATAGAACAAAACACCAGCAAAAAACGGAGCTTCTAATGAAAGAGATTGATTGTTAGTAGTGCTTCCATCTGGATATAATCGTGAGGGCCGGCATAGCTGGAGCTTTGACGTACCCACGAACCCAAGGGCAAGCCGACAGAGCAAAATCTCTGGATAGTTCTTGGCCAAACTAGTCGATGCAGAAATAAGGCCCCATGCAACCGTAGAGGAACCCAAATATAGAGATGGTCGACCAATGTAGTTGAGAAGTAGGTTGGAAGGGACTTGCATGAGAATATAGCTAACAAACAGGATGGAGAGCCCCGTTTGATATTGTGATGGCGTAAGCTTTAGGTCTTCCTCGAGGCCCTGCAGCCGTGCTGCGGCATAGTTATTGCTATTCGATAGCACATTAGACGCTGTATACGATACACGATTGAGGTCTTGCAGGAGCGGTAGTGGATAGACAAACCGATCAATGTAATTCATAAGGTAGACACAGATAATGGTAGGCATGATCAGCAAATCGATTTTCCGGCGCAGCTTCTGCTCTATAGCCAGCTCCGCGGGAGTTAGTCCGTCAGGACATTCAACATATCCTTGCGAGCCATTGGGTTTAAAAGGCTCTGAATGCAGCACAGTGCCGCTCTCAGTCATGTTTGGCGCGTCTTTTCCCCAGGTGATAGGGCGCAAGTTCAAACTGGGATAATACGCGCGTACAAATAATATCTCATAGGTATGGAGTAGTTGCCAATGGTTAGCAAGATCCTGCTTGTGAAAATGACAAGATGCAAGAGATTAACAGGGAATATAGGGAAAGGCCACGCCTTGATGGAACTTTTCGCGAAGTCGCACATCAACGCATGGACGTGAATTACGACTGGTTATAACTGTATATTAAGAGTGGTCTCAGCACTTGGTTCTATTAAATCAACAAGGTTTCTTCTATTTTGATTGAGGAGCGCTTCTTTCTCCATGTTGCTATGACGCCAAATGTTGGTGCCAACAACTAGAACAACTGAGCCTAGTTTCCGACTTTATACCCCGCCTTTGGTCTGAAAACACAAGCTTCGTGGGCGTCAAGTTGCTGCTTTACCTATAGCTCTATCTATCGCTTTACGGTGATGTTGGAATATGATGGCCGTGGATATAAACAAGTGGATTAACAACACCCCTATATTTATATATTGACGACATCGATTCGCGTGATGCCATTCGAATGCAAGCTTCCTGCGAAGTTTGAGCGCCATTGTTTATACTACGGAGAACCACGAATTAATCCGTTTTATACAAACACCATTCATCTCTTTCGCGCTCTGGCGATGTGAAGCTCTACTCACTGTGCAAGTTCGCGTGCGAGCTTCACGTCTAACGGCACCGGGCTATTCAATATTATGGTCTTCATGTTGATGACTGTGGCGATGCATACGTTACCATTGTTTAATACAGTCGACAAGGGGGAAGCTGCAGGGCAGGAATTCAACATCATGGAAATTGTGAGACTCTGGATGAAATTTCCAAAGCGTTGGTCGCCGAGTATGGAGAACTTGCGCTGGACTGAAGTATGTTGACATCAACATGGAGTCTTGGGGGACGAAATACTTGGCCGGCGGCGTTGATCGACTTCGACTTCCTACAGCAGACAAGTTTGAGTGATATTTGGCTGTTGTTTTCAGAGGGCATACACGCCGGTCCAGTGGTTGTATGAAGCGTGCCAGGCAGCCGGTCATGAGAACGTTGAGAAAAGTCAAGGCGCGAGAAGGATTTTTCTTTGAAGCCTGATACCCAATGTCCATTGCGAGTGATGAGTGGGCGCCTGGGCCGTCACTGAGCACGCGTCAACTTTTTGAAGGTGACGAAACAACAAAATAGACGAATTGAGTAAAAACAACTCATAGTAACCCATCCCGAGAGTTTGCCGATAGGTATGTACTGTACTCTGATTGTGTAGGACCATTGGTAGATTTCCATAAATATCATCACATTGTTTTTCAATCTGCGATTCCGAGCAAGGCGATGGGTGCAGCGAGCTCTTTTTTTTTTTCTTCTCTGGGACAGAAGAGGACTTTCTGCAAGTCTGCGTAAATCTATCACACATCTACCGAAATCCTTCGGAAACGACCTGAGGATCGACGCAAAATCTGTACGATTCCGCGCGCTTCCAAAAAAAAAAAAAAAGGAAAAAGAAAAAAGAGAGAGAGATTTTGTATTTGTGATTATACTCCGTGATTGTGAGAGAGGACAACATGATGATTTTTCTCAAGAAGATATCTTCTCTGCTGAGTTAGGCTTGAAACTTGTGGTGTGTAGTACGTTCGTTGTCTTCAGTGACGCGTACAGGACAGCTCCAAATCTCTTAACATGGATGAATAGTGGAGAGTGATTTGACGGAGCACAATGTGATTACTCGTCGTTGATCTGTGAAGCGAGAAGATCGTCTTGTTGTGACACAAATGCTGTGGGGGAAGGAAGTGCGCAAAAGGATGAAGACTGTGTAATACGCTTTGGGAGGAGAATGGCCCGAGTCTGTGCCACAAGCGGCTGCACTTACAAATGACTGCCCCAGCGGAATTATAATGAGTTGAAAGACTACTCTAATCAAAAAGGGCTGACTTCAGTGACTGGAAAGAAGGCAAAAAAGCCAGAGGGTTATTAAAATGTTATTTAGTATCAAATCGACGATGACCCGGTTGCGCCTTGGTACATGCCTGCCTAGCAAACCCAAAACACAAAGCCCATGAATCGCATAAAAGGTCATGCAAGAAAATCAATGTTACCATTTAAAGCAACAGGCAATTTGGAATATTGCCAGTACCCCATCTAGTTACATTGACGGTTCATGAAAAAAAAGTTCTTTTCTTCCTTCATGTAGTCGCGCACACAAATACAATGTACACAACCCCAAAGCATTCCCCTCTCCCCTTTTTTATCTTCGCGCATCTACTCCCGCTTCTTTCTCACGACAACAGCCATGTCTTCTCCGATCGCTTCCAGTGATCAAATTTACAAGAGGAATGCGAGACCGAGAACACCAGCAAGACCAGCACCGGCACCAGCAACGATGCGGGAGGCAGCACCAGTGAAGTCAGGAGGAGATGGGATGGTGGAGCTTGGAATGCTGCCGGTACCCTGTGGTGGCTGAGGAGCGGTGCTGTTGGGGTAGTTTGGTGGGTTGACTGGAGGAGGAATAACACCGGTGCCAGTTGGGGCAGGGCTATGCAGCAAGTTAGTTGGCAACGTTCAAAACTGTTTGATATATCCAACAGCTTGATAATGGCGGACATGTGGGAACCTACCAATCGTGGCACTCGCTGACGGTGGAGGTGATGATTGGGCGAGTGACGGTGCATGGGCAGTCAGTGATGGTGAGAGTGGTGGCCTATTGTGTATTCATAGTCAGCATATATATCGCGTTTTTTATTTTTTTTTTTCTAGATGAGATGAAGGATGCTTACCGAGGTCACGGTGTAAGTGTTGGTTCCGTGGGTGATGGTGGTCGGGCCAGGGCAGTAAGTGGTGTACGCAGTAACAACCTCAGTGACGACAGCGGTAGCATTGCTGTTGATGTAGCTGGCAGAGGCGCCGGCAACAAGGGCAGCAGAGGCAGCGATAGAGAAGCGCATTTCGTCTAGAATTTGCTGATTAAATCAACGTATGATTTGAACAAGCTGGGGAGGAAAAACAAGATGATAAAACCGCGAGGGTATAGAGCAGGCTTGCTTTGAGAGACTTGCGAAACGAATGGACTCGGTTGATAAACCGGAAAAAGAGTGGTTTTGGATAAATTAAAGAGTGGTTGGGGGAAGGAAGAGAAGGAAGAGAGAGAGAGAGAAGAGAGAAGAAGAGAAGGTTGACAGCAGGGGGGAGGAGGAGGAGTGTTTAAAGGGATTTGGGGATTGAGCGGGTTGCTAAAATAGGGGGGCGGTCACCGGGAGACAGTCTTGGGCGGCGCAAAGCCTATTTGTCGCCCAATGAGAAGCATGTTGTGCCTATTTCATCCCTAATGCAAGGGGCACAGAACCCCCCCAGCGGCCAATTGGGCAGCAGCGAACAGGCAATTTGACTTTTGAATTGTGTTGTTTATTGGGGCTTGATAGGTCACTTTTTTACGTCTTGGGCTTGTTGAGTTTCACAGCAATCCCAGCTTCGCTTTGATCGGAGGGGGCGAGAGCCCAATCAAGCAACCTCAAAGTTGGAATTGCACCTGCGTGGCTGATTTTATTACAATAGTCTCATTCGTTTGTCTGTCTGCCTGTCTCCATTCCACGTCGACCATATGGCAAGCCCTGACTTCATTCTCCAACTGTGACTTGTTCTGATAGACATATCCAGAGTTTAGCTAATAATCGGTTACCATGTATTGACGACTCAACGAACTTGCACCTCCATAACATGTTTAACCCGGGACCTGGAGTAATTAATGATATTTTTTTTTCCAGCCGACTGCTTTGGACATACCCATGCTGGAAACCAAAATTGACTTGTCGCTTAAACCCTGCAGCACTAAGAAACTTCTAGACCATGAATCGGCATGTTCACCATCAAGTCCTGTGTCTCGACTTTCCTTCTTCGCTCCAGACAGGGCTCGGGATCGCTGGTTCTCGTTCCTTTTCCTGTGATTGAACATCCGCGATCAGGATCAGCCAACAATCAATAGTCGGTGCCACTTTTCAGGAACAAGGCCTCAGGTTCACGCTTATGATTCGTTGCTTTGTGTTTTTCTTCCAATCTCCACCAAAGGCGTCATTTTATCTTTGGCTTTTGAGTTAGATTTGCTTTTTGCGAAAACAAAAAAAGAAAATCATAACACAGGGATCGCTCTGTCAGTGCGAAGAGGTGCTGGCCTGAATTTACGCGCTCGCCACAGACAATTCCTTAGCGAAAATGGCTTGCTCGAGTTGAAGTTCTTTGAATTTCTCGCCAAACGAAAAGGCTTCGTCAGCTCTGTCTTCCAGGGAGTCTTGACTCCGGCCATCACCGAAAAACCACAGATTTGTTCCCTGGAGGGCTGGTTTGTTTCGTCCGTCCCCCATTCTCATCGCCCTTATCTTCGGAGACCGGAATTCCAGGTTGTTATCGGAGAATTGGTTTCCGTAGATGCGTGTCTCATTTCTCAGTTACACACATCAGTTTCCGCAATCTTCGGCCCCTATGATCGAAAGAGTGAAAATTATTTTGTACCTTTCCCTCTCCTCTCTTGGGCCTGCTTTATACCGTATCCCAGAGTTTGGTTCCCAAGTCGAAACTTCGTGTGGGTTTCAATCGACACAAGCCCGCTCCTTCGTACCGCCAAGACCGATCCTTTGGAGACTTGAAGGATCAGTCGCTACCCACTATTGGTAGGATCGTCGTATAAAAGATTGTTCTTCTTTATAGATATATCTCCAGCCTAGCCCGCGGATGAATTGAAAATGACCACATTCAGTATCAAGCATAGTTATGTGACCAGAAAGCAAAGCAAGTCTAGGTATCCTTTCAACGCTGCAAGAGATAGATTGTGTCGCATCGCTTGTTACTCCATCGTCTAGAAAGGTATTAAGGCTATGCTGATCGATTCCACGCTCTTCCCAATGAACCTTTTCGTTACCATCATCAAACTCGCGATCAAATGTTCGCCCACTGAATACTAACCGTCGTCAGAGGCAAGGAGACTTATCAGACACATTCCTGGTGAATGTCCTTAGGTATTCCAATGCTTTCGGTCATTGTATCACATTACGGAGTACCCTACTACTCGTTAAAGGGAACTTATTTCATGAAGCTATACAGAGCACCGTGATACAGTGACGATGACGGACACGCCATAGCGTCAGGCAAAGCATCCTGCTGTCTGCCATAGTATCTGAGTTGGAATCCCATCATTTGTGTAGCCTTCCCTTTCATTCATATCGCCCACACTTCATAGCCATCGTTTGTCCTTACTGGATATCAACTGAGAGCGGAGCTTCCTTCGTAGCATGGGCGTTGGGTGTGATTGTTATCACTTGTATTACCCACTCTTCCTCGCTGTTTTGAACTTCGAGCGTTGTGTGGTCACTTCACTCTATGATATATATATATATTGCTTGCGTATTCTCGGCCCTTCTTCAGTGGTGACCCCAGGGTTTCGCAGAGAAACGAATAATTATCACCTACAAAGAGCAGGAAATGGGATCGAATCCGGGAAAAAGGGTTGAAAAATCAAGAGTCTAGACTTTCCATATTCGGTGTGGTAACTATAGAAGAACAAATATAAACAATAGAGAATAATCGATCCGCAGACTCAGTTAGCACGATCAAAAGAATGTCTTCCTTCCTCTGCTTTCCTCCTCATCAAACTAAATTATTTTTTGCTTATGCTTGGGTAGTACTCGAACGGCAAACGTATGCAAAGGTAAGTTGGGCGAGCATGGAGTTGGAGAACAAGGAGCAATCTTGCAACCCGAGTAAAATAACAAGATAGCTTCCGCCGTCAACATCAGAAATCGCTCTACATAAGAGGATGACCTCGCAGCATCATAGCCCAAGTGCCCGATCTGACTGAGTCTGTTTGCTTGAAAACACACAACCATTTCCAATCGGATATAATCAAATTGTCCCTAAAAGGATGGTGGAATGGGCCCAGAACATATCAGCATCGCCCGCTAGTCCGGTCTTTGGGAACCAGGAAACGCGAGAGCTGGTAACTGCCAAACAGGCCGTCTCGTCATTTTGGATTTTAGTTGTGTGAGGAAAGAAAGGAAGAGAAAGGAGGAAAGAGAGAAACCCGCGGGAAAGAAGGTTTTGAAGCTCCGACAGCGTCACGTGGGAAGAGACTAAACCAAGAGCGGAAAGGTGCACTCCGGAAAAGCCACTTCGGCCGACAAGCAGATCGGATGTTGTCATGCAGGCGGGCTGCGAACCTCAAGAAGAAGAAGCGCAGGGAAGAAGCACTTTTGCTGCGAATTCACCGTGCTTGTACTTCCCTCACATTGATTTGTCTTTCTTCACTCAGTTGTCAGGGACTTGGAAGTTGATAGTAATAATATAAATTAATCCCAGTGCCAATGTCAGTCAATCGCTGCGGCCGGCAAGCTGCGAACCTGCTCCGGGCGTCTACCGGATATTCAAAGGCCGCTGCTACCACTACTGGTCTAAGATGGACTCATCCCACAAGACGATTGCCTCAATGGCAGAGTATTGCCTCTGTCCATACAGACGGGCATCAGAATGTATGAATTCTCCTGGCTAATTATTCGAGGATGTCGCTAACCTTCGATCCCGGTTTAGATGTTAGCGGAGAAGCTCGAGCAAGCAGATCCAACCATTTATAACATTATCCAGAATGTATGTCGCTGTTAGTGTCACTGCTCCCTCCTTGAACGCATCTAATGCTATACTCAGGAGAAAAACCGGCAAAAGCATTTCATCAACCTGATCCCTTCGGAGAACTTCACCTCCCAAGCCGTTCTTGACGCTCTTGGCAGTGTCATGCAAAGTCAGTTGGCTCTCGTCTGCGTCTGCTTTAGCTGAGTCTAATCATTGGCGCTAGATAAATACTCTGAGGGATATCCGGGCGCGCGATATTATGGTGGGAACCAATTTATTGACCAGGCCGAGCGGCTCTGCCAGCAACGCGCTTTACAGACGTTTGGATTGAACCCAGAGGAGTGGGGTGTGAATGTCCAACGTAAGTTGCTTACAAGATTCTTTCCGTCTTAGCCCCCGGCGTTCGAATTCTTACCTCTTACAGCCCTATCTGGCTCCCCTGCGAACTTCTACGCATACTCGGCCGTCCTTCAACCTCATGACCGTTTGATGGGATTAGACCTTCCGCATGGCGGCCATCTCTCTCACGGCTATCAAACCCCAACAAAGAAGATATCTGCTGTGTCTAAATACTTCGAGACACTGCCCTATCGGTTGGATGAATCTACTGGCCTCATCGATTATGATAAATTGGAAGATATGGCCAGATTGTACCGTCCCAAGCTTATTGTCGCTGGAACATCTGCTTATAGCAGACTCATTGATTATCCCCGTATGAAAAAGATTGCCGACAGCGTTGGAGCATATATTCTTAGCGATATGGCACATATTTCTGGGCTAGTCGCTGCTGGTGTTGTTCCATCACCTTTCCCGCAATCCGACATTGTCACAACTACAACACATAAATCTCTCCGAGGACCTCGCGGCGCCATGATTTTCTACCGCAAGGGTGTCCGCAGACATGATTCGAAGGGAAATCCTGAAATGTACGACCTCGAAAATGCTATCAATGCGTCCGTTTTCCCTGGCCACCAGGGTGGTCCCCACAACCATACCATCACTGCCCTTGCTGTTGCTTTGAAACAAGCCCAATCTCCAGAATTTAAAACGTATCAGCAAAATGTCCTGGAAAACGCCAAGGCCTTGGCAACTCGCCTCGGTAACTCGACCAACAGCGGTGGCTTGGGTTACAACATTGTCTCTGGTGGTACCGACAACCACCTTGTTCTCGTTGACCTCAAGAACCGTGGCGTTGATGGTGCCCGTGTAGAGAGGGTCCTCGAGCTTTGTGGAGTGGCAAGCAACAAGAACACAGTACCTGGTGATAAATCTGCAATGAAACCCGGAGGTCTCCGAATGGGCACACCGGCCATGACTTCTCGTGGTTTTGGACCAGAAGATTTCTCCCGTGTCGCTGACATCGTTGACCGAGCAGTCATCATCACCCAAAAACTCGATAAAGCCGCCAAGGCTGAAGCAGAGACAAAGAACCGAAAGAATCCGGCTAGTTTGAAAGCGTTCTCTGAATACCTAGGTGAAGGAGAAGAGGTTTCAGAAATCGTGCAACTAAGAAAGGAGGTTGAAGATTGGGTGGGAACATTCAGTCTTCCGTGGACAGAGGAATAAAGAAGCGAAAAGAATTAGATCATGATCTGAAACGGTAGTCTCTCTGTTGACGACTTTTTTAACATTTTCTTTTTCGTTCAGATACTGTCATGCTCTTCTTAACAAGATGCGAAATTTGCCATGTTCATCTGTACAAAATAAGTGAATTTTACTGATATATCTGGAAAACAAATCTTCTTACTTGGCTCTTTTCATGTCTTTTGTCACTTGGATTTCGGGGATGTCTGAGAAATCATGCGGTCATAAAAATCTCATGATTACTTCTATTTCCATGAGACATAAAGTTGGACGCATGGTTTGGGATTCCATGCTACTTTGATTGTCTCCCAGTGAATACTAACTCCTAGATCTACGGCTTTTGCAGCAAACCGACCCGGTGACTAGATTGATATACGCAAGTATCAATCAAGATTCAAGGATGTCCCTCGACTTCCTTAATGAATCTTATCCCCTTTCCTTTCCCGCGACAACATGGATGGCAGCATTGTCCATGGGATATGTGAGTGATTGCGAGAAGCAAATAACATACATAAAAGGTGAATTCTATTTGAATCGGTTGCATCTGGCCTCGTTGATATGTAATTGCTACAGATTGACTTGATTGCTTTTAGTTTGGGAGCGTATAAATATGGCATTTCTCAATAAGTGATTCTCTGTCAAAGCAAGATGTCCGATTATGTATCCTAGCATTCCACAAAAGCTGCTCTATTCCCTTCCTTGCAAATATTGTTCCTTTCTCGGTACTATTTCATTACTGTCAGTTTCCCTGAACAGGATATGTCACGGCATCAAGATCTTCCCGTGGGGAGTGAACGAACAAGCGTTGTCGACATCGCCGAAAGTGTGGGCCCGAGGCAGCGAGAAAGGTGACCATCGATCATACGCCTAGGCTTCAAATACGCAATAGCGGAACTCGTCCGCACATTGAGGGAGGCTTCGGATTATCTTGCGAGATTCCATCATCCCAGAGATACCTGCTCTGATCCAAATAGTTCAATAGCATCTCAACTCCCTTCAGAAAGTCTTTCACAAACAGGCCATTCTCACAGATTTTGGTAGCTAATTTCCCAAGTGCGTTATATTGCTCCTCCAGCAGCCCCACCAGCTGGTCTGTACTTTCAGTCTCGGCGTTTCGACCTCGGCCTCGCTCCCTTTCCCCTTTGCGGACGCGAGTCGGAACAGGAGACGTAACAAGCACAAGATCGAAATCGCTTTTGACTCGCTTGAAGCACTCCCTGACGCTGCATTCATCTAGACCCCAACCGCCCCGCAGATCCCAGCCAGGTGTCTTCTTATTGGTCATGTCCTCGCCCCTGAGAGCCTTACTCCTCCATAACTCGTCCAGTGTCTTCTGCGTGGCGTAGCTCTTGATTGAGCGGGTATCATCCGTGAAGCTCTGCTCGAAACGAATAATCCATGCCAGATAAACAAGGTAACAAAGAATTAGATAAGGGTTGGGAGACTATTGAGATCTAATTATTGGAATCTAGTAGACTTAAAACATTTCCTTCTAACTATAGAACCCTCGGGTATCATTTATTTGTTAGGACATCCCAGGCCATTCTGAAATATCATTAGTCTTGTAAACGCATAGTTTTATAGTTAACTTACCAAGTTTCGTGCGCTCCGCATTTCTTTTTGAAATTTCAACTTCATCTCCAATTTTGATATGCGAGCCTTCGCAGCCCTTACCTAGAAATCCGTAGCGGCCAAAAATCGGGCTGTATTTTGCCCCTTTATCAACCCGCCGATCCTTCATTAGCTTCTTCAAAACAGAACCCATTTCTCCAGTCCCTGGCGCCCCAGTGTCAAAATCAATGTTAATACTGATGCATCTCCCGCAGTTGTTTGTCAAAACTAGCGTAACATCACTATTCACCTTAACTTCGGCCCAAAAGTCTTCTTCAAACTCCTCGGGAGCACCGGAAATGACGATATTTGGCCGAAACTTGGTTATGTCCATTTTTTCCGGCAGTCTGGACGATACATTATCCAAGGACGTTTCGGACACGACCAGAAACGGCGCCAAATCTGCAAAGGTGATACTGTCCAGATTATTTGTGTCTTTTCCAAACCAGCCGCCAAGGGTAGGAACGTTCTGGACCATATTTGATAACCAACCGCTCTGCGTCGTCCTCTCTGCGGCATTAGGAGACATGTTACCCAGAACGGGCCTCCTGTTGTCACCAATATAAGCAAGAATAACATCAAATCCAAAGCAATCAGAGAACCAGTCATTATATCGTTTGCCCATGTTGTACGCCTTTGTCGGGCTCGAATGCATGACAATATCAAGGGTATTCAGGCCGTCGGTGCTGAGTTTCAAGGGGATGTCCAGCGACTTGATGCAATCTTTGTCGCTGTGGCCGACAGGTGGCCGATACGTCACCACAAGCTTGCCTTGCTCATTGTGGGTATCATCAGGAAACACGATATCCGTTAGGAATAGGGTCATTTGTGGGAAATGAGGGACATGCATGTTGACCATGCGGCCATCTGCCTCCTTTTTGAGGAGCATGAAATGCCGGTCGTAAGGAAACCCATGGTTGGTCACCCTAGTCTCGGTGAGAGAGGTAGGCCGGAGGGATTTGATAGGATAGACGTAGAGCTGCGGAATCAAAATATTTAGCCAACATCGGTCATTTACTGAGATTACTACCGCAGAATTAAACAAGATGTGCGAGCTGGGACGCCTGAGATTGATGGCATATCCACAAGAAACAATGCTCTACTTACCTGGCTTATCTTCATACTTGAGCAGCATTAAGCCCTGGAGATGTAGATTATCAACGCCTGCTATGTGATATTTAGGGAAGAATAAGAGATGCCCAAGTTAACTACGGAGCAGTATGATGGAGTTTCAGCTCGCCGACATTGTCCAACTCACTGTTGCCGATCGAGCGAATCTAGCCCCGCGGTGACACCGGAGCCTCTGCTTTGTCAGCTGACCGCGATGATTCGCCCGTTTAGAAAACCGAGAGAATGACTGTGGATGACTCAGCAAGATACCACGTGCCCTAGTCACTTGACTTCGAGGCTGTGCCACATGTGGCTTGGCTGTGAGTATTGCCACATGATGACATCATCCACTCCATCGCGAGAGCATATCCGATGATATTGGAAGTTCGCCAGCATCAAAAGGCCTGCGGAGTGCAAATTGGCAAAGCAAGGAGTGGTATTGAAGCCCAATGACTTGGCAAAGACAGTGCTGTACATTTATCGTCTCAATGAACTGACATGCTGAAACTGAGAGTACTAGATCTAGGTGAAACGCCCTGACGAGAAACAACGCCGCCCTTGTCCTGTTGATTCTTCAGCACTCAGGTGCACGCTTTACTATCTCCTATTAAAACTAAAGGATGAAGAAGGGGCTTTGGCAGTTGTGGTGTTACTTAGCCATCTAGAAGAGAGGCTAGGGGTTTGTTCTGCGTCGTTGGTATTATGGTAGCTCAAAAGGAACGATATGTAGTTCCAAGGGAGACCAGAGATTTATATTTTGGCTTGCGCTTTTCCTGGGTTAGACCACAGCCTGGTTAAAAACCGCGGATTTCTGTAACCGTTAACCGACTTTTTATATAAGTCGCCATCGTAGCGTATAATAATAATGACAATAATCTAGATCCTGTCAAGATATATATTTCTTGGAGTTTACTGTACTGTACTCGGATAACCAGTACCCAGAATCGAGACTTACGTACCTTCGAGGTGCTGATAGCCCCCAGGGGTGCCTGACCAGCAAGGGTTCAGGGCCACAACCGCCTCGTTGGTTATAAGCGCCTCGTTGCGGCCACTCCTATCCCGAGGATCGCATGCAGGTTGTTTCTTAGCTTTGTGACTCGCCTTCACCAGGACTGTCCCCCATCTCTGTCCTTTCAGCCAACGAGATCGTTATATCATAAGATTCAGCCTCCACCCGCCTTCTAGAATTTCGCTTGTTACTCTACCAACCGTCCTCTTACATCTTGTTCAGTTTCAACTTCCTCCTAGTAAAATTGTCCCCCTGATTGTCGAACTTCGTTCCCAACATTCGATTGAAGTTGGAACGAGTCGCCATCCCGTCAGTGGCGGGGGGATTATCTAAGTAGCCTCATAAGGCTGAAATCGAGATCAGCATCTTTGTTTCTCCCACGAGTTTTTCACGGGCTCATCATGGAAAACATTACATCGAGCACTGTGCGCCGAAAAGACACCACAAAGGGCCCGCCGCTCCGAATACTTTGTCTAGGTGAGTTGCCTTTGTTTTAGCGTTGTTCATTGTGCTTCGCAGAGCTAGGCGTAGGTCCACTGTCGCGTTACGGAATCCTAGCTAACATCCACTGCTCACTACAACTTTAGATGGCGGTGGTGTTCGCGGATATTCTATGTTGATTATCCTCCAGGAATTGATGTACCGAACATATGTCGAGTCAGAAGGCAAGGCTCCAAGACGTGACCAAATACCCAAACCATGCGACCACTTCGACCTCATCGCCGGCACCGGAACCGGCGGACTTATCGCGTTGATGTTGGGTCGTCTGCGCCTTGACATAGAAACATGCAAGGATATTTATCCTCGCTTGACAAAGTACGTCTTCGAGACTGACAAAACCTTTGCTGGAATTCCATATCGGTCGACGTTATTCAAAGCGTCTAGGTTGGAACTAGCAATCCGTCAATGTGTGAGGGAATACACCGCGTCGGAATCAGAAGGAAATGGAACTTCACCAACGTTCTCGGGAAGAGATTATATGGGTTCTGCTTTGACCTCCCCGTCACTGACCAGCGTCGCGTCTGGTATGCCATCAAGACGGCTGAGTCGATCCAGTGCACACCTTTCTCGAAAAATGAGTACTAGTAGCGGGAATCACTCGCCGGCGCCACCGCTATTGTCGCCAACGATGGCAAATCGTTCTTATAACAATATCAACGGACAAAAATGGGGAGATCCGGATGCTTTGTTATATGATAACAGAGGAAATCGGACCAAAACGTAAGTTGTCTCGTGCCCTTTCTCGGCTTGAATTTTTGCTACAAATGATAGTACAACTGTTATTCCGATGATTTCTACTATTGGTGATGTATACTACAAATGGACTTGTTTGATTCATTTGCTGACTTTTGTGCCTATAGAGCTATAACAGCGTACTTCAAGGGAACACCTAAAAATGGCCTTCCAACGCTCTTACGTTCATACGACTCGAGGAAGGAGCCTCCTCCCGACTTTAACTGTACCATATGGCAAGCTGGACGTGCGACTGGTGCGATGCTACACCATTTCAAACCTGTTCAAATCGGACAGCAAGTGTTCCTCGATGAAGGTGCTGGAAAATTCAATCCATCTCCGCTGATTCTAGACGAAGCGACCGTCAACGAATGGCCAGGAAGAGATGTTGGCCTTTTCGTCAGTGTCGGTACTGGAAAGCGACCGGCTAACGCAAGTAATCTTAGGCAAGAGTGGTGGGAAGACGTGTTCGTAGAATTCGCAGAAGCCCGGCGAAATCTTATATCCAAAATTGAAGGGTGTGAGACAACCCATCAATATATGTTGAAAGAGTATCTCGCAAAGAGGAATGTACCCAAAGAAAACTATTGCCGTCTAAACGTGGAAGTCGGAGTGGGCGAGTACGGAATGAATGAGTGGAATCGCCTAGTCGAAATTAGCACCAATACGCGAATATATCTGGCAAAGAATGATGTTCAAAGAATGACCCATGATGCCGCGGTGAAACTTGCGAAAATACACCGAACACACCGCCGTATACAGGCTCATGAAGCTGCAGTTGCTGCTGCAGAAGCTGGTAATACTGATCTAATGATGCGACCCTTACCGCCTCCACCGCCACCTCAGCGACCAGTTCCTCCACTGAACTCCCCGAATCAATCCCCAACAATGTCACATACACCTTCTCACCAACCTCACCCTTCCAGCACACAACCGGTCTACGAGCTACCAGCAATCGAGCTACCAGCAGAACCAATTGCAATGCCATCGTTTCCAACGCCTCCAGGCCACCATAAATCTCCCTCCCGGCTATCCCCTATAAATATCTCACCACCAGGTAGCAGACACAGCCTGGAACAACAGCAACAACAACCCCTATCATATGCAAACTCTCCACGGGTAAGCAGCGACACATTTGCTTCCGACCTTGCTCCACCACGCCCGCCGAAAACTCCGATTCCGCAAGCAGCTAGGCCCGTGAATGCTGTCAATCACACTCCTAGTGAGCGCACTCCGGGAAATGTGATTATTTCCATGCCATCGCCAACACAAGGAGGTAGCAAGCCAATAGCGACGACGGTTCCTAGCCCAAATAAATGGAAGCTACCGTATCCAGATGATCCACCTCCACCAGTGAATAAGTTTCGCAAGCCAACGTCTCATTCACGAGGTTAAAGGATTTTGTATCGTGTTCCGAGGATTGTCTTGTTTTTTTCCCTTTTTATCTTCTATATATTTCATTTTTCATAATGTTATGAACGGCCATGAATTACGTATCCTGCAAGTATTTGAGCTCACAGTGTGGGATGGCATTGTTCATTCTTCTTTTCTTATGACTGCGGGGTTAGTATATTTATTTTCGATGTTAATGGCAGGCCATTCTTTTTATATTGCTATTTTCGAATCGGGAAACGGGAGTGCTACGTGGAATGATGAGCTTTGGAATGCGTTCGAGGAAATCTTGGGATCATTGACGTTTCATTTATGAATAATAAATTTATCCGACGGACTCCGTCTTGCTCTTGGCTTTGCTTTCTTTTCTTTTCCTTTTTTCCCCTGTAGATTTTCTTCCTTTTCCTGACATATAGTATGTTAATACAAGTACTTGAATCAAAAATTGAAGTCTTCCTATAACCTGCATCAATCAATTTGGCATCCGCAAACAACATCTTCACGAACCATTCCTGTGATATGCTTAGTTTAGAGTTGAAACTTCTTCACCGTGTTCTTCCGTTTGCAAATACGCCTCTCCTTCCTCCTCCACTTCAGCTTGCTGTATTTCCTGGACGCCCTGGTCCTGTTGAATCCTATGAGCACTTTGTCCTCTCCTGTCTCCGTCATTTCCTTCCTGTCTCCCATCTCCTTCGTTGGGTAGTTCTCCTGAGCTTGACGTTCCCCCGTCTCCCCATAAAAGGATACCCACATCGAAGAGTGCACTCCCGAATCGATCCGCAATTTTCTTGTACACAACTCCCAACATATCAATATCACTACTAACCCTCACGCCCTCCCACTCGGTTGGAACATTCCACGGAAACGGGTATTTTCCGCTTGAAGCGCGACAGACGAAGCTTGGGTATTCGTACAGGGAATCCCATGCGGCGAAAACAGCGGAGCACGCAGCACAAACGGGCTTGGAACAACCGATGAATGTAAGTGGCGGCGGATGAATGCGGTGAGTGGCAAAAAACTGGAGTAACTGGATGGGTGGATGTAGGGTGAGCTTGGTACGGTGGTTGTTTTTGGAGGAAATCTCACTTAGAGCAGTGAAATGGGTTCGAACTCCAAATTCGTACTCAGGCTTTATGCTGAAATTCCGACATTCTAAGCTGTGGGTCAAAACAGCTTCCCAACCACTAGGATCGGTAGGGAACAACGTTGAGATTGGCGGACGGTTGAAGTCATCAATGTAAACAACTTCGAGAGATTTGTTATTAAAAATCAGGGGACCTTTTGGCGACTGCGTGAGACGTTCCAGCTGATTGATCGCCATTTGGAATTCGACAAATCGCTTAAGATGTGTAGCAATAGGTTCCTCTATGGAAAGGAACGTGAGCTGGAACTTTTAAACACAATCAATTAGAAGCAGCACATACTTTGTTCAGAGCCAATTGCGTTCCATTCCTCAATCTTCTTCATCGCTTCTTCATCCTGCTCGATCACGCGATATGCAGACTCCAATCGATCCATCTTGGCAATAAAGTCTGGATGAGATACAACCTCCGCTGTTTCCCGTCCTTGTCTGCTTAGCAGAGTCGCAGAGTCATATACCCAGTCAAATTGCTCGATGAGATATGTCAAGGGCTCAAGCCACCAATAGAAGTTTGGGTTTGACTCGTTAAGAGCGTCGCCAACAACTTCCATGACCATGGTCTTGAACCGAGACATGTCATTGTAAGACTTGTGTATCGACCTGAGCCATCTTTTGAAGCAATGGCGGTAGACCAGCCGAATCAAATCATGATAAGCGTCGTGTCGCATGGTAGGCCCATTGGCCGGTTCCTCGGAGGAATCTGGTTGTTCCCCATGTTTATGGCGCGCGGATATCTCTTTTGCACGAGCAAATTCTTCATAGGTTTTGACGCGGTTTCGAAGGGTTTTCCACACATCTTCGAGGTAAATCGTTTTTGAAAGCGTGATTTTCTGATTTGTGGATATGTATAGGACAATCGCGCGGTTTGAGACGTCTGGATCTAGGTCAACCTGGATGCCTACCGCATAGACTTCTCCGTGGCGACCGTCAAGGAGGATTGTTGCTGCAGCATCTTGAACTGTGAACCTCTCAGTGAATTTGGCAGAAGGGAAATTGGCATACGTTAAATGGCGTTGTTTCAAGGGCTCTACATTGGTAGTGCTTGCAAGAGTGATCAAATTGTTGATATCTCTGGCAAGAATCTGCTTTTGTTCAGCTTGATCAGTCATTTTGCCCTCACCCGAGCAGTGTCGAGTACATCTGGGCCTAGGAAAAAAAAAGAAGAAAGCAGCTTTCAATCGTCAGTAATGGAGTTGTTAAACAAAAGACAAACTGTGGGATCAAAGGCACAAATGCGCAATCGGCCAGCACTATTGAGGAAGTTTGTCGAGGAGGGTTACCGTAAAAAGAAAAGATTTGGTCAAAGCGAAGGGGACCAAAAGAAAAGGATGGTTTGCGACAGAAGCAAGCCATGTGCGAAGATCACCTAATCGTAAAATCCCATGACATGATACTAAGAAGCATGGAACAAAGTGCATCTAGGAAAATCTGCACCTTGATGTCTTTCTTGGAGGTTTGCTGCTGTGATTGATATGTTCAGTTCTGTGACCCTACAACACAAAGATTATCAAGTAATTAACTTAGATTGTGCTTGACAATCTCTTATGTTTTAACTTAAGCAACGAACTCCTCAGCAGCTCTAGGATGCCCATTCAAGCGTGGAAAAGTAATAAGAGGCATAAAACTGAGTGTTCCTAAATGCCCATAGGAACCGATGCCTATAACAGGATTGTTGACATCGATTGGGGCGCCCGGAAATTTGCAAGAGCGGGTATATATAGTGGCATATTTTGCATTGGGCTTGTAAGCCTGGAGTCATGGGTATCCTTATTAGGTGAGTCTACTTCGAGCCATCATGGCTGTTCTTGATATTGACTCTGACTCTCGCAATGTCGTCCAGTTTGATATATGCTTACATAAGAAATTCCATGTTATTGTGGCTGGTGGGCTAGACTCCCCAGCCGCAATCCCAAAATAGCAACCGTTGGACCCACACACCAGCCATTCCCGATAAGATAAGATGTCTTATGTAAGAAACTCTCCAACGCGGCTTCTCTTCCTTTTCCGTCCGTTGAGCTTCTGCGTTTCCTAAATTTATGTTTCGTTGATGATGATGCCATGAACTTAAGGAAAACGACTCTTATAATTATGCTATCTTGCCTACGATACGATGCCATAGTTACCACGCTTTCAGTTTTATACCAGCCTCCATTGACACCGTCGAAGTCCCTACCTCATCCGTCCCTTCTATTACCCTCGGCTTTTCGCCAAACTTCAAAAACGGCCAGCCCTTTAGCCTTCGTCGCTGTCCGCACGGCTGCCACGGCCCATAGAAAGGCTGCTGGCAGCGGCTTCCAGTTCGACGATGCATGACCAACCTTTAGATGCCGTATCCTTAGCTGTTAGGTCTGGAGCTTTGGCGCCCAACGGTAGTCGACCGCCCGTCTTTAAAGCAGTCGGGATTTCTT
Source organism: Amauroascus verrucosus (assembly GCA_001430935.1). Taxonomy (NCBI): domain Eukaryota; kingdom Fungi; phylum Ascomycota; class Eurotiomycetes; order Onygenales; family Onygenaceae; genus Amauroascus; species Amauroascus verrucosus. Next base: position 307,907 of record LJPJ01000121.1, read on the forward strand.
TAGCGGTAGCATCGGGCCTTTTTATCGGTGTCTCATTTGTTTTGAAAAAGGTAGGCCTGCTCAGGGCCAATGTCAAGTACAATGAAGAGGCTGGAGAGGGCTATGGATATCTCAAGAACTTTTACTGGTGGGCTGGCATGATACTTATGATCCTCGGGGAGATATGCAACTTTGTGGCTTACGCATTCGTGGATGCCATTTTGGTAACACCTCTGGGTGCATTGTCTGTGGTGGTAACAACGATCTTATCCGCCATATTCCTAAAAGAGCGCCTAAGTTTCGTGGGCAAGGTCGGTTGTTTTAATTGCATCATTGGATCCGTAGTGATTGCCATGAATGCTCCGCAACAATCATCCGTTTCTAATATTCAGGATATGAAACACTATGCGCTTCGACCTGCTTTTCTTGCTTACGCTGGAGTTCTCATTGTTGGCTGTGCATTCCTTGCGATTTGGGCGGGACCTCGCTATGGAAAACGAACCATGTTTGTTTATCTTTCTATTTGCAGTCTTATCGGTGCTTTGAGTGTTGTTGCTACTCAAGGCTTAGGAGCAGCCATCATCGCGCAGATATTTGGACAGTCCCAGTTTAAGGAATGGTTCCTTTATGTCCTCTTGGGCTTCGTTATAGCAACTCTATTGACAGAGATTATTTATTTGAATGTAAGTCCAAGTTGTTGCTTGATCCTGGTAATTGGCTGGAATCTTGGACTCATCGCTAACCTTCGTACTAGAAAGCCTTAAATATATTTAATGCTGCTTTGGTTACGCCGACTTACTACGTGATATTCACCAGCGCGACCATAATTACATCTGCCGTTTTATTTCAGGGTTTCAAGGGCTCACCAATTAGTATTACAACGGTTGTCATGGGTTTTCTCCAAATCTGTGCTGGGGTTGTGTTGTTGCAGTTGTCCAAGTCCGCCAAAGACGTGCCGGATGCAGCCATCTTTAAGGGCGATCTAGACCAAGTCAGAGAAGTCGCTGAACAGGAACAACCTGAGTCAGAACCGAAGGCAGATGCGATTCGAGGTACAGCTGCGATAATCCGTCGTATATCAACGCCGAGACAGAAAATGGAGAGAGAGGAAATACTACGATATCAAAACGAAAGGAAGCTCGATGAATTAGAGCCACCCGGAGAGAATGAATTTATTGAATGGGACGGGCTTCGCAGGAGGAGAACTGTTCTCAGCCCCGGATCAACTACCACGTTACGACGTACAAAGTCTGTTCATCCACCTCTAGGGATGTCCCGATTCCCTGATGATGAGGCAGCCACTCAGCCCAGAAGAGAGAGGTCTTTTTTGGGTAGCTTCCGTAGCCATGCGTCAACTACCCTCTGCTCTCCAAGACAAACTACTGAGGATTCGCAAGGTTTTGAGACACGAATGTGCTCTATTGAGTTAAATTCGGTACCTGATCGTTCGGAGAAGGATGTTGAAAGTCATCACAAGTATACCGAAGTCAAGAAATATCCTACCGGGGCTCTTTTAGATCCATTCAGATACGAAAATCAAAAGCGAATACGAAGTGGGACGGCAGGATCTGTCAGATTTGCAGATGATGTACGGGTCAATGATCACAATCCTCCAAGCCAAGGGAACAGGTCGCCGCCCACTCCACCAGCACATCGCCAGTTCTCTTTCCAACGGCTTTTTCATCGCGAGCATTCTTCCTCTAATGCAGGTATCTCCAGCGAGAGGTCCCCTGGGCGAGAAAATAAATTCCTTGGGTTTCCGAATTTCAGATCACATCAAAAACCTCCACAACAGAAGCATGCTATGAAAAATGCGACCGAGGAAGAAGTACTGGGGCTCGTTCGAAACGAAACGCTGGACACGCGAACACCTCACGATCGGAGTCGTACTCCATCCCCAACACCATCGATGCTCGAGTCATTGAATGAAACCGAATTTGGCGAACGTATCGGACCGTGTTCCAGTCGAACACATCGTTCTTCCTCCGCCTCCTCCTCGTCTTCTTTTGCGTATCAGCGTCCTTCTAACCGCATCCTGTCATATGCCGAAGGGGACGATCAGCATTACGATGTGCTATATAGCCAAACATACCCTTCTTCATCTGTTACAGACACAGCTAGCCATTCGAGACTGTCTCAGCCATCCAACGAACATCATAACTCGATAAGCTCCCGGTCCCTGACTATGGACAGCGCCGATATTCACCAGCCGCCCACTTCCTTCCAGCGGCCACCTGTGCAAGGTCGCCGTTTACCACCTCTACCAACCGAAATCGCCGAGTCGCATCTTGAGTGCCTCTCGAGTTCGACGCAGGACATTTATACCCATAATCCAAACATCTCCATTCCTCCGCTTCCACCGGATCCACGGTCTATTCCCTCTGCTCCACCGTCCGTCTCTTCTTCTGATTCCGAAAATGAAACGCATGAAGCTCAGGGTGCACATTTAGGGGCTTCAAGAGGTCGTGGCCCAACAAGTGAGTCATCGAGCAACGGCCACGCTTTCATCTAGAAAAGCCCCTAATCTGTATAAATGTGACCGACTTATTACGACCGCAAGTTTCCTTTCAAGTTTCTTGTATGTGCTTCGTATCCTATGTTGTCCTAGAACAACATGATATCATTTATGTTCTTTCTTTGTATCAGGATTGTATATTGCATGCATCCAACCTTGGGATTGGCATATAGGCGCAATGGGTGGTCTTCACTATACTACTTGTACTAATTAGACACTTTACTCTTGTCTTAGAAATGGATATTGGACATATAAATATCGATACAGTCAATACTGCCTTCATACTGATTATAATATCCTCCTTAGGATCAACACTCCAAAGTTCTATATTGATGAGTTTAGATCTCAAAAACAGGGAGAATCCCCTCTTAGATATTGCTGACGCCCACTTTCCAGGGCCAGTGCAACTTTAGAAAAACGGAACGTAGAACAATCTCGATGTTGCATCATCATCCAAGTTCAAAAAGCGAATGTGACCATATGGGAGAAAATTCCTACGTCGGGTGTACAGATGTGTCTTTAGTAGGCCCATCGAGGGAAAAAATTTATGCTTCAGAAAAGACAAAAAAAAAAAGGCGCAAAAAGAACACTCGAAAAGTGTTAGCTAAAGGCCAAGTATATATGTTCAAATATCAACCAAACAATATGAGTTGGAGGCACCTATGTCCATTGTTTCTTTTTCATTGGGGCACGAAGAAAAGGTAGGTTCCAAATGGTATATTAAAAATAAAAAAAAAGAGAGAAAGCAAAACAAGAAAAGTCATTCGCTTTGATACATCGAGACGAAAACGATCAGCCAAAAAACCAGCAATAAAACAAATACCCTCAGAAAATGATAATTATAAAGACAAGGGCCACCAGGGTGGAAAATGTTCTTCACACAAAATCAAGGCTAAACAAATAAGTATTTTCAACATTTCACAATTACCGCCCATGCGAAAGTACCACTTGGGGTGGGAGGCTTGCTAGCATGACCAAGACGAAGGAGTATCATATGCAGAGTGTTTGTGTGCGTGAGAAAGAAAACTCAATATATACAAAACACATCCCACGCCTCGGAGAAAAAGGAGACAAAAATTCCAGAGAAGAAAGTATATAGGAAACGAAGAGAAAACAAGGGGTGGGTTACTTGTTGTCATCCATCGTTAGATGAGAAGCTCGTGGTGTGATGCTGTTCAAAGAGTTTCTGGCGAATCTGAGTAAGGATTTCGGCGTCTTTTCGGAGACTAGGCGAGATGTACCGGCTTTGGAGGAGGAATTTGATCGTTCTGTCGATCAATGGTCGGAGTCTCTCTCTATCTACGAAGTTTGAGAGACGAGACGTATATGTTGCGGCAAGGACGAGGATGTTTCCGAATTGTCTTTACACCATATAAATTCAATGTTTCTCTCCTTCAGATAGATTAATTAGCGGGTTTCTACTTACGCGTGAGCAGTTCCGAAAATATTCGTCACAATAGGCCGTCCTTCCACATTATCAAATGCAATAGTACTTTGCATTGCAGCTTCAATGCATGCCACGCACGCTGAGTGTAATTTAGGATCTAAATCCTTTTCGAACAGAGGTTGAGGATCCTGACTGGAAGTTATCCGAGGAGGTGGCGGCATATCCCCAGGCCAGCGATCAATACTTTCAACTTGCTGCACATGGGCAAGTGCCGGAGATATTTGCGAATTTGCGCTTGACACAACAGATGGAGCAGGAGATTCCGCGGGACCGTTATTGTGAGGCTTGGGTATCATGGGGTGTAGAGCGTGATGCAATAGTGGTCGATGAATGATGTATCTGGCTCCGTAGTATTTACCACGCATTCGAGCTATGTTGATGTTGCTAGCCGGGGGGTCCGAGTCGTGCCATTGCATGGCGTTGGGTAAACCACTCCGCCACAGTTCCAACATTTCGCTCAAAGCTTCTTGAATTTTAGTCGTCCACTTCGTCCTTCGCTCTCCATCGGCAGTTCCTTCGTACAATACATCAGCGAAGTTCAAACCGGAATCACTGCCAAGAACTCTCAAAACTTACTTTCGCTTTTATATAAATTCGTATGTACGCGATTCAGGACCTTTCTCAAGTGAATCTGGGCCGAATAATACATCATCATTAGGGTGTCCGGCGCCTCTATCTCATTCGGAATCGAGTGGGCAAACACAGCTTTGGGGAAGTCCATGCGGCCTTCTAATCGGCTGATGCCGCTGGCAGGAAGGTCGAGTTCCGCTAAAATGTCACTGCAGTTATGTGTGAGCGGGATACAGTTCTCGATGATGTAGAAGAAACTGTTCTTACCTTTCTAGTTGCAGACAAGTCCAAAACGCAAAAGTAATCAAATCTTTACGTGCACCATCAGGCATCACCTCAAAGCTCCGTCTAAAACATAGCAAAATGTCAGAACAAAGACCCTTCGTATCTGGATGATTTAAAGAAACACATTACTCACGCCCGGACTAGAACTTGACAAGCCCTAGCTGCTTGACTAATCCATCCGTGGCTGGCAAACGGATGTGCGAGTTGCCCAGTGTAAAGGGCAGCAAGAAGGCATCCTTGCGCGTGAGCAAGGTCATTTCCTCCCTGTAGATTTCCTAGTATGTCGGATGCAAGAGCATAGTACGCCATGCCAGGAATGATGTCCATATTTTTCAAGTTTGGATCGGAAAAGTCACTGCCGGAATAGCTCCCTGAACGTCTCCAGTGCTGGATATTGTTCGGAGAGCGGCTCGTGGGCGAACGAAAAGGGTTTGAAGGTTGCATTGTGGGCTCCATTGCTACGGGTGACACGGCAGATGTGGTGTATGCTAGTTTAGTGGGGGCAGGGTCCGGTATAGGGCCAGGTAGTTCCATTTTCCATGAACAAATAGCGCCAAGCGCCAGAACGAGGAGAACAATGGCGTTATCCATAGACCGCTGGATGGGTGGGCAACTGGCACTCATGCTGTGGTCGGAACCCGGAGATTCGAGCTCACTGTAGCCAGTTGGGACGTCAACAGAACGTTTGCGTTTCGCAGCTCTATTCATGCCTATGGAGTCATTCGCTCCCATGTGGCCAAAGGGACCGGGAGCAGCACCAAACGTTGTCCTTTTTTGTGGGCTGTAAGCGTGGACAAAATCTCTTACCATGATTGCGAGGTCGGTTGATCTGAGGAAAGGATGCAAGATGTACATATTCTCCATATAGCTTTTGTGATATGCATGTACGATGTCCACATCGAGATCGAGGGCACCAGCGCTATTGAGGCCCCCAACTTGGTGTTCCTTGGGAATCTTGGATGCCGAGTTGCCATGATATATTTCTAACCCGGTTCCCCAACCCGAACCGCAAAATTGAAACATATCTTCGTCGCGTGGACTTGACGAGCTGATAATAGGACTAAGGGGATATACGCTACTGCGAATGCTGCCGACTCCCTCGCCGCGGCCATATGGCCGAATGGGACCGCGCGATTCCTCCAGCTTCATAACATAATCATCATCGATCCTATCAGGGATGAGTTTCTGTATTGACGGCCACAAGAGCAGTTTGTGCGCAGCGGTTGTGTGTTCGATGGGAATAGCGAGCCCATCGTCGTCGCCCCCAAGTTGCATATCTCCTTGTTCCTGCTTGATGGGGTCGTTAGCCACCTTGTCACATAGCTTTATAGACTCGGTTTCGGTGGCCTTGGTCTGTTGTGCTGGTGCAGCACTTTGGACCGGTTGTTTTACGTCAGAAGAATCAATGGATAAGCTCGATGGTTTCGTTCGGGCAGTGTTTCCAAGAAGAACGTCTAACTTCTCGTTTTGAGCGGTGAGTAGTTTGATAACCTCCTCTATCTTGTCGCTATTCTCGAATTTATCAAACCGATTGTCAATTTGCTGTAGTCTCTCTAGTAATATTTGCGTTGATCTCTCGTGTCTTCCGAAGGGAAGAAAATCATCAGCTTCTACGGGGTGGACGTCTGAATACTTAGGTGAACAACACTTACTTATGGGGAGGGACATCTTTATAGACACATTGAACATTGCTATCTTTACAGTGAGTACATGAAGGCCGGCCTTCGTCGCACTTGGCCTTTCGCGCCCGGCATTGGTCGCAAGCCTAAGATATATTAGCAACGCGAATGATTCAAAATAGCAAGGAAAAAAGGAGAGTACTGAACCTGTTGTGCTCTGGTAGCTTTGCGCTGTCGCTGGCTGAATGGGGCATTGGCTTGAGCAAAGTAATAGCCCGCTTCGTAGGCACCGTGGCCTGGCGGAATATGTGTATTATACGGCCGGTGGAGTGGAATTCCATCGGGGTTTGGAGGCGGAGGCATCATCTGTAGACCGCGCGGCGGGGTAGGGTCGCCGTTGCCATGGTTGTCGGTAGCGGAGGGAGGAGGGCCATATGGAAAGGACGGGCGATACTCGGCGGTGGGAGTGGGTGGGACGCTTGTAGAGGATTCATGGGAATTGCCATTTATTGGGCGAAAAGCGGGGTCAGAGGGTGTTCTTGAGGAGGGCCCGGAGATAGCAGGCGGGCGGGAATACATGTCCTGGGGGTGATGCGATCCTTCTCGGGCTGGACCGTTGAAAGCGGGAGGGCCGCGCTGATCAGCATTTGCGGGCTTGAAGTGAGGATATGGGCGGCTCCAAGGGTCAAAAGGAGAGCGGGGAGGAGGGAGAGTATGGGAGTGTTCAGGAGGAGGCAATGGGCGAGAGGGCGGTGGTGGCTGCGGCGGAGCTTGCTGGTGGTGGTGGTGGTGGAGGTGGTGTGATGATTGTTGCGAGGGAGGAGGTGGCGGTGGTGGAGCAGCGTAGGAAGCTATCTGTTTGGGCTTTTCATCGGTGGCAGCTGGTTCCATCGTCTTCATTGGATGAAACAGGTTGGGCCATCAGCAGGACGGAATTATGATACGGAGTGGGTGGTGGGAGGGGGGAAAGAGATGGGGGTAAAAGGGGAAGCAAAATAACAAAAAAAAAAAAGGCAATTATTTTGGGGAACAAGAAAGTTTCTAGCTAAGAGAAGCTGGAGTGGAAGTGGCTCGACAGCGAGGTCATGGTGGAATTGAGGAGCGAGTGAGGGAGCAAATTGCTCAGTCGAGGCCAAGGGATATTGGGAACAGGCAAAAAGATCAAACGGCCGGGAAAGCAATCACGATGAAGCCAGTCGGGCTATCTCTCTCTCCCTCTCTCTGACTATCTTTTGTATTTTATTTCTAGTTGTTTTTCTTTTTCCTTTTTTTTTTTTTTTTTGTTTTAGAAATTGACTAAGACCCAGTCAGGAACATTGGAACGGAGGTACAGAGTTGGAGGTAGGTTAGAACTAGGATGCGTGGGTTTGCCTTTGGAGACATAAAAATAAACATAAAAAGGATAGAATGAAGAATAAAAAAAGAATAGAACCACCAAGACGAGCAAAGAATGGAAAGGAATAAGAAAAGCAAAAAAGAAAAGATAGATCAGGGAAAAAAGGTTTGATTCCGTTGCAAGGGACCCAGGAATGCGGCGACCCGTAAGTTAGGGAATCAATCCTTCAGGACAGACAGCAAGCTTGAGGAGAGAGAGCGCGCGGACCAGGGAACAGCTGGTGAGGAGGAGAGAAGAGGAGGAAGAGGAGGACGAGGAGGACGAGGAGGAGAACTGAGCTGATGAGATTTGGGTTTGGGAGAAGGTTTAGTGGCCAGACGGAGGGAGTAATAAGGTCTGGGGGGTTTTAGGTTAGGGATACGGCGGGGGTATGAACCTTGGGAAAACCAGGAGAGAGAAGAGGGAGCAGAAAAAGAGTAAGACAGAGAGCTGGAGAGTGAGAACAGTAGTAAGAGACGAGGGTACGATGCTAGCTCGATCACAGCGAAGGAGGAGGAAGAAGAAGAAGAAGAAGAAGGAAAAGGAGAATGAAGACGAGTTGTTTAGTTGATGATGATGAATGAGGGTGATGGCGATGTCGTTTGTCGTTGGATATGGTGAGTGTAACCGGAGAATATCCTCACTTTCTTGCTGCATTGACACCAACTAACTAAGGGAGACTGACTTGACTGGCAGAGAGTCAATTCCATGCACGCTCCGCTTCTCTTCAACCCTCGCGTCTGATCGACTTCCTACATACAAGCGCTATTATTCTCACTGCTCTTTTTGAAGAGTTCGACAACAGCAACAACAGCATTTTACCCTTCATTAGCCTGAACTTAACACTTGAGGGTTGACGAATTACGGCCAGCGCCAGTTTCACACTCGTCATTTTTTTCCTTTTCCTTTACTTTTTCTTCTTTCTTTCTTTCTTTTTTTTCTTTTTCTTTTTTTTTTTTTGTTTGGGAGAAACTTTTCTCTCACGTTTCATTGATGGCTTGTCGCCAACAACACTGAATTCTTACGGAGTACGGTGTACGTAGGAATGATAGGAAAGGAAAAAGCAACGCAAAGCAGAGAAGGGCATTTTAACGAATAAGATGCAAAGCCGAGTAGATCCATCCGCCATCGAATAGCGTCGCTTCTTTTCCGAGGTTCAAGACCACCAGAACACAACTTGCCATTGCGGTAAGACTTTACTGACTGGCTGTTTGTCTTCGTATTTATCAGAGATGCACCTAACTTTGCATTCCACTGCTGCGTGCAGACATACAGATATTGGTAAAGATGGCACAGAGAAAAAGATCAATAGACAGACGCGCTTAGGGTTTACCGCGCAAAACGCGCAGCCTCGTCCAGCGGAGACACGGAAAGGCAAAATCGCCTGGTGGGAAAAGAAAACGCCATGCAGCAACTTCCCAAACCAATGCTAGCTCGTCGCCCAGCAGTCTTCTCTTCGCCGTGTGGCGGCCTTTTTTTTATTTTTATTCTAGGTGGCTATCACGATGACCAACAACCCGGGTAGAACGGCTGCCGTTGGATCTAGTTTGTCCAGAGTCGTGAATGGTGGATAGAGTTGTGAAAACGGTGCTCTGGCCCCTTTCGGCATCAACCCTATTTTCGCTGAGCAGTTATTATAGGATGAACAAACATTATGACATGATCAAACTGGCGGTCAACCAAGGAAGGCCCAACCCCGCTTGCCACATTGATAATTATGTATTCATTTATTAATCTTTTTACGAAGAGCGCATTGCCATCTCATCCTTTCCTTTCCTATCCTGTCAAGCGCCGTTCCCGTTGCGGCGATATGATTTGCTGCTGCCTCCTTCGAATGGCCATTTTTCCCACCAATAATCCACCAATCCGAGCAATCACGCGCACTTCTCAGCCAATCAAGATTCACCGCTGGCATTGAAATTATCCGTTCTCTCGGTTTCCTCCTTCCTGATGCTGCATCGTCCCTTCCAAATTTCTTTCGTTTTCCAGCTGCACCCCACAACAACGCAGCCTCGATCAAACAACCAGAAGCAGCAACCACAACCACGTTCTTGCTGGGCTCACGCTCAACTCGCTCGCTCCTCCGCCTCCTGTCAATCTTTCAAAGTTCGTTACAAACTGAGACACCTGCAAGGGATCTGGAAATTACTACATCCAGTGAGAGTAATAACAATAACAATAACAGTAGTAATAATAGTAATAATTGCAACCGACAAATTCCCAGAAACACGGGCATTGGGTTGGTCCCGCCACCCTTCCCCCTGTCCCCTCCAATCACTCCTCCCCACCCAGGCGTGTCCCTGTGCGCTGATTTCTCGTATGATGAATCTCCTCGCTGCCTCTCTCACTCTCACCCCAGGACATCTCCCCAACTAACTAGTTTGTGCCACTATTCTGTTCCCCACACACTTTCCTGACGATTGGATTCAAACCAAAATGTGTTCGGCGTTCAACACCTTCTCAACAAAGTAAGACTGGCCCCGCTTCTATGGAAGCGCTCCAGTCTTTAGGGGGCTTTTTTTTTCCTTAACGAAAATTAAAAAAAAAAAAAAGGAAAAGTAAAAAAGGCAGGGAAGAAAGAATGAGATGAAAAAAGACTCTCGAATCAAGTCTGTAAGAAGGCTGAAGCTTTCTGTACTATTGCCATTTGCCTCAAGAACTCCCTTCTCTGAATATATGATATTCCTCCACCTCCATTCCATCATTCATTCCCCCCCGCAAAGCCACATTAACCAACGATGAACACACCATTGTTGCAGATCAAACCCTGAGAGAAAATCCAAAAGGCATGGAGAAATACCAAAAGGATCTGCATCTTCTCAACTCCACGATGTGGGATATTATTTGACTGTTTTGCTAACCCCATCAACTGTGACCCTCTGAACTCATCCGAAACGGTCAAACCTTGCGAGAGATAATATCAATGTGCAGTCATAAGGTTATCCCATTCTCTCAAAACTTGTCCCATACCCCTGGCTTTGGACACCTCTAGAGACGCACGGAGCAGTTCCTGACTTTGCTCTCAACTTTTTCTCCCTCGGTCTCAAGATCCTCTCACTCTCTCACACACACATCCATCCGTGAATTTGTATATAAACGTATGAAGAATGCTCAGTGAAAAAGGAGAGCCAGGATTCAGCAACACTGTATTGTCGCTTCGCCGGTGCACGATCGGCCGTTTAGAGTTTTCTCTTCTCCGGACATGAATTTCAACAGCTCGTTGTTTCTCACCCAATAAAAAAAAAGAAAAGAAAAGAAAAGAAAAATGTTTTAATAACTAATCGAGCTCTTCCTTGTCTTGCCGACGAATTCCTGCCCCCTTGCCCATGCTTCTCCGGGCCATCACGAAGGAAGCCTCCGTCTGTGCTCATTTCATCGTGAAATCAATAGCATCACTATTATTAAATACTTATATCCTCCTCTGTTCCCCATCGCGTTTCTTCTCGCATCTGCAATGAATAATTCTTTCTCATAATATACCTTGGCGCTGTTTTATCCCTTATAAACTTCCACGCTGCAATCATTGACCCCTTGCTTGGTCTTTTGGCCCATGCAGGTGCACAGTCTCACAGTGGATCTTCTCCCTCAAACCTCAGACAACATCTTCACATCACAGGAATCTAGCCTTCAGTTCTTTGGGTTCGGAAACTTTGCCCTTCCACTCTTGTGCGCTCCAAGTCAACCTTGGAGATTGTACAGTACTCTCATATCTACAATGCACACGCCTACTACTATTAGCAAAATAGTAACTGGAAGATGACCTGGAAGATACACCGCAGCTCACTACAATTTTTAGCTGGAGAGGTACTTGCGTTGGGCAAAAATAAGAGTGGCTCCGAGGCAGTCAGCTATTATTATACGCCGTGGGGCGGAGGGTTATAACTATATATCCATACGTATGCATGCACACTTCATACAGACATCTTGCTCTCGCTGCAGCTTATTTAACTCCATTATACACCATGGGTGGGAATATGATCCTCTTTGCATCCTGTCACAAGGTGTTTGGGATTTGGAAAATCACCCTAATGATACCATCCAGACATACATATGCAGGTGAAAAAGCACGCAAGGTAGCTTGTGGATTCCCCATCATCCTGGTATGTGGTTTTCTTTTTCTTTTTTCCAAGTCCATGCAAGCTCCAGTGCTTGTCAGATCTGCCTTGGGGCAGAGTTGAAAAGAGAAAGGAAATCTTAATCAAATCACCCTCACATTCTCCATGCCCCCGCTTTTATTTTATTTTATTTTATTTTATTTTATTTTATTTTATTTTATTTTATTTTATTTTATTTTATTTTATTTTATTTTATTTTATTTTATTTTATTTTTTTTTTCTTCCCCTCCGCTCCATAGAGCACCAGATGAGAAAGAAAAGGCTGCTGCAAAACGCACACACACACACACACACTCTCTCTCTCTCTCTCGTCTCCCTTCGCCTCGTGCTATACGGTCTGCATACGGTCAGGATTGGTCCGCAATCTCAGAAATTCTATTTCGCCCGCCACGCGAACATTGGCTGGGTAGGAAAATGAACACCTTGACGCGGCGAAGGATCTGACGTACATACAATGCATTATCTTGCGTTGGAACTCCATCCCGTTTTATATACAGTGGATTGAAAAAGTATAAAATTAGAGAGGGAGAGCGAGAGGGGGGTTGATGTCACGCATGCCCCATCCCGCCAGCCAAAGTCAAGCTATCCGCCTCTCACTCTCACTCACTCTCTCTCTCTCTATCCCTGATGTTACAAAACAAGAGTTTTAGGCTTTGCTTTTGTAACGGAGAATAGGAGGGGCGAATTGATGTTGCTACATGGCATGCCCTTCACGTTGCCGAACATGATACCCAAAGGAAAGAGAGAGTAAAAAAAAAGAAAAGACAAGAAAAGAGAAAAGAAAGAAAGCCTGGCCCTTGTATTTTATCCTATGCCGGATCTAAATCATCCGGTTCAAGAGGTCTTGTCATCCTGATCGTTAATGAGGCATGTAATGTACCTTCTGCGGTGTGAGCAACAAAATCCACGACGACATATCCATTCCCGGAACTCAGCCCTGTTTGTTGGTCTGATTATTCCTTATCCCCCCTCCTTTCCCCCAAATCCTGCTGTCGGAGAACGTGTCGATGAATCCTCTTTGCAAAAGCAGAAGCCATTCGCTCCAGGTCCCCGAAAAGTAATTTGCAGTCTAACAGCGCTCTGCCATCATAAATATCTACCTGGAAAAATACGTTGTGGGAATCCGCTCAATCATAATCCAGCCTAGATGCATTGTTCCTTGACGACGATCGAAAACTTTTGAAATTCGACCATTATAAGAGAGTAGCTATTCTCTTGATAGCGCCACCCCATTTTTGAATCAACAACTTGCTACAAGGAGAAATTTCAACTTCTTTTTTTGGTCTTTATAAATTAACTCATCCAACAACAACTACTACATGAACAATGGAATGAATGAAGAGATATGCAGTCGTTAGCATCTAACATCAACAAGGAGCAAAAAAAAGTAAGAAGAACTAAACCAGCTTGTCAGAGGAAGATCGTAGACCAAGATGCAAATAAATGGCGGAATTATATCTAAATGCGAATGCCTGGTCAAAAACTGCACACGATTTTCGAGAATATGAAAATAATGATATCCAATAGTCCCGCCAGATATAAAACCAATGCGTCTTGATCTTCAAAAAGAAATGCATATCTAATCACCGCACATAGCATATTAGTTTTGCGACCTCATCATATATGAGAAAATCGCCCACAATGCATCAAGTCCTCCAACCCTGTCCTCCGCCTTGAGGAGATCAAACCATCGGGTCCGACGCATTACAATCGTATGCCAGGGCTGCTTAGGATCTTCAATTGGAAAGTCGGACTTTCCTGTTTTAAGCCAGTCTATATAATTAGCATGCACGCGAAGACGTAATATCGAGAAGTGATGGTTGATAGAGGAAACCATAAAAATCTAGACTTGTGCGTTAGAACGGAGCATCCGCAAAAAGATGGGAAAGGCCAATCTGGATCTAGCATTGGTAGAAACATACATCATCATAAGGGCTATCCTTTGGCTTTCCGATTTGCATGTATCTCATCTTCCCGTCCCACAGGCTCGCGCCAGGTTGAACGATCTTCCATTGCTCGCTCATGCTCCGCTTCCTGGAGGGGCCTCCAAAGCGGCGCTGCGAAAGAGAATGGCGACCATGCTTCGGTCGTTTATTGTCGTTGTTGTTTGTATCGCCACTTGGCGCAGAACTCTTGTTTTTCTCTTCTAGTTGACCATCGTCTTTGTCTCCAACAGGCCCGTCATTTGGAGCACCACCCCATCTTGGTTCCGTTGCCCACCACTTCCCATCGCCAGGCTTGATCTCCGTCGTACCTTCTCTACCTCTTTCCTGTGCAAATAACAGCATTGCTGCGGTTTCTCGAAGTAGATCACAGATTTCGGCGTATGTGCTTTGAGAGTCTCCATTCGCGTTATGAAATTCTGTGTCAGCCCGGCATTGTACAAACAATACTGGACCTTCGAGGACTCCCTTTCTCGCAACCTGCCTATCCTGTGGTGCCCTCGATATCGTGAAATTTTGACGTACCGGAAAAAGTACACCCTTTACGAAAAGACGAGGTGGTAGGGGTGGGACCGACGGCTGGCAGCCAAACGACCACGCAACCATTTCAAGAAAGCCACGCAGCGTGTCCTCTCTCATTGTCTCCGGCATATCTTTTCCCGTACCAATACGCCGCCCCTTGTACATTGTCTTTGGACTGGGACTCTCGGATTTGGACATCAAAACACCGTTTGCGTCATCGCTATCAATCTTCATTTTATCCTCGGGCAGAATTTCAGAAGTATTGTTCTGGGGTTGAAGTTCTTTACTGGCTGATACCTCTGCATCGTTCGGGGCTTCCGGCGTAGGGTGTTCAATGTATTGGTCTAAGCTGGTATCCCAATATTGCGCTACATTTTCTAGGCCCGTCCAAAACTTTCGAGAATGAGTGAGACGTAATTTTTGGCGGCCAGGCAACGGTGGTAAGCGGGAGAGTGTCCGAAATGCGTCATCGTTGTCAAAAAGCAATTCTTGCCTCAACGAGTCGTACTTTTCCTTGCCCGGAAAAGGATAGCCATTGCTCATCAAATTGTTGGCAGCGGCAGCAGGAGTACTCGCTGAAGTTTCAGACTGGTCAAGTTTTTCTGGCCACTGGAAAGGAGGCAGCGATTTTAGGGTATCTCCGGGAATGAGATCTGTAGGCGCGACATCTTGCTCTACTCTGAGATTGAGAGCTTCGAAAAATTCGGCAGATATGTCCTGTGGCTTCTTGAGCTTTGATAGCAGATGGCGGAGCCTGTCGCAATTCGGCTCACAAACCGGCTGGAATTGGTTGTCAGGAGCGTAGGCTGGGAAGTCAAGCGGAGTAGCTGGGGGAGGGGGGGCTCGTTCCTTGTCGGTGTCGACGGCAATGGAAGGGACGGCTAATTTACTGGACAGTCAGCCACGATTGATCAATGACAGGTAAGAGTCATTTCATTGGACAGTCCATCGACCAGTTTGAAATTGTAGAACAAGATCTATGTAAAGAAAATGTCGATGTTGATGTTGATGGGTTTCTTCAAGCCGAACTGCGGGAACGGCTGAACCTAAAATTGACGACTGGCGCCAAGACACAATCAAATCGCCACTGCTGCCGACAGCGGTGAAACGAAGTCACAACAACTGGAATATGGATAACAACTGCGACTTTGAGAATCAAGCCGAAAGCCAGCGAGAGCAAGAATTGTGTGAAAAAGAGGTTCATCTTACCAATGCCACCCCCCCACGCAAACATGATGATAGTTGGAAGCGAGACCTAACCAACCCCGCGAGCGCTGCGGGGAGCAAGAAAGAAGGTTCGGAGACAGAATATTTTGCAACAAAATAGAACAATAGAATCTTCAAAGAGAAGAGATACCGGCTGGCACAAAAAGCCTCTCGATTCAAAATGATTCCTTGCCGAAAAACAGGATAGAATATTGAACAAAAGCTATATTCAAAAAAAGTCACTATGGTCGAGGACGGAAAATTGGACTTCACACAGCTGGACGTGGTGAAAAGGGGTCAGCGAGACTATGGCCAAAGGTCGGAAGCGAGGGGATACCAAGTCCAGCAGGAAGCACGACTATTGCCCAGCGATAGTGAGCTGATCTGTGGGATTTTGTGTTAAGATACAAGGATGAGGGCGAAAATGAACGGGCTTGTACTCCACACAGACTTTTACACAATAGCTCTCACCGGCAGGCTCTTTTTGCGGGCAAAATGGGAGAACGGACAATGCATGCCTTAATCAAAAACGTTTGGATCTGGCCATTCACAATTTCCCAGATGGCAATCAACTGATGATGCATGCAAGTTGAGCTGCGTTGTTCAGACAGACGACCACACAGCATTCACTAATCCCTTCAAGAGAGATGAACAATTGGGCTTCGGTAGTCAGAAAACAAAGCCGTGGCGGAAATTGCTGGGCATTGGCCAATTGATATACGTAACTTTGAAAGCTTGTGGTAATTACGGGGTAATAACCCCGCTAGTACTATATAACTTAATCCGGACCGAAAGCTCCGCTCCACAATTGCGCATCCAAGCCATTCCTAAAGAGGCTAAGGCTTAATCCACTGGACTTCCGCTTTCGGCACTGCCATTGTGGTCCCAGAAACTCGCCGTAACGAGGGATCACCTTCTCTTTCATCGTCTGCTCATCACCAGTTTGATCATCACAACCTCCACTCTGGCTTCGAGGGCGAAGGCTTCAACACGCCACCCAAGAACGGTTAGGAACAGGATTTAGCCACCGCAATGTTTGAGCAAAAGTCGATGTCCTTTCATTAACTAATGCTACGAACCGTTGATCTGCCATTCGAGCGGCCCGTTCCAGCGTCCCCCTGAGCAACCTGTTGGAGAAAAACCGCTCTGGATATACCCTGCTTTAAATAAACGCCCAAAATTGGCCTTCTCTCAGCCGTCGACTCTAATGCCATGTGGTGTCTTTATGTACCTGGTTTGAGTAATTATCTTGAAATCAGACATCAGTGGCGTTTTGCCTCTACCATACGTTGATGTTTGCTATCCATGCCGCTGGGTCTCCGCAAACCAGAACTTGTGGTTCTGTCGCCCAAGTTATGACGATTCCAAACTCAAAATCTTGCTGACATCCCAAAGGTCTTAGCTACCAAACTAAAAGTGCTCCAATCAAGCGAACTCTGGCAATATCTGAGACTATATTCATTCCATGCCTATTATTCCTTTTACTCGTCTTGCATGAGACATTGAGCCATTGCGCCATTGCTTTCTGCTTGCCGCTCTTTTATTTCCCTTAGCCGTCTCACATGTGCAGGCGAGGACGTCTGTCGCTAACCGAATCAGAACCAGGTCTTTCCGTTCCAGAACCTTTTGCCATGAGAACTTCATACCCATGGGAAGGAGTTGCTGTTCCAATTGCTGCATGTGCCCGTTCTATAACCTAGTGGCTTGTATTACTGACCAGCCAATTAGTCACAGACACTTGCCAAAATTTCTTTCTTTGTGTCTTGTAACCGTTGGCATGGAATATTGCTTAGCATCTGAACCAGCGACTGGCAACAGCAATAAGTTTCATATGGGAAATCTTTGCCTTCATCGGACCAACTCTTAAGAGAAGATCAGATTGCAAACATCCGTTCGCAACCGAATTTCTTACAATTGCTTCTTTCCAGCCCCTTTTTTTTTGGGTTAGCGGCAACACCGTGCCAACATCTACTCTCATGGAGTTTTTATACCTTTACGGCTTAGAAGCTTGATGGGCTGCGGCTATCCGTGCCACCCATCATTTCGGTTGTTCAACGTTAACTCTCCAGTATAGCATATCTGTATGCCTTCCTAGTGTCCGGGTTTAACAGTCCCTCTTCCGTGTTGACATTTGCAGTCGCCCACAATCCTCGGCACTCTTCAAGATGATCTTTTATTTTAGATCAGCAGCCTCTGGGCCCTCTTTAAATGAGAGGGGAAGCTACTCATTTATTCCTACATGCCCAAATCTTTCCTTGATGTTTCAGAACAGCACCACAAGCGCAGAATAAGCCAATAATCTCGCACTTGGAACCAGATAATTCCATCGATATCCACCATGATTGATCCTGCCTTTGGCGCCAAGTCATCTCAGTTACAGAAGCCTAGAGACGTTCCTCCAAAGCGAGAGGTCAGTCTATCACTCATTGCTGGCATTACCGGCGCATTGCTTTCTGTCTTGATTATTATGGGGTTAAATATCTATCTTTGTCGAAAGCGACGAGCTGCCAAACGGAGCATAGTAGGGGGTTGCGCTACCGAGTCGAAGAGACCCAAACTGCGACTTAACCGGATTTTCGTCGCCTGGGGGACCCGCAAAGAAAGGGAGGAGACAGTAATCTCAAACCTACCGCCATGCATGGAAATTCCTCCGCCCCTGGCTGCATTACCACAAGGTTGCGGCGTGCCATTCGTTCGTTCTCAAGCTGAGATAAATGAACCGGCGGCCTTATATGTTGAGCAACCACGCGAAAAGATTAAGAATACGACGTCGCGTAGCAACTTTAGCACCGACTGTTATGACAACAACGGCAATCCGTCATTCGCATCGTGCCAGGCGCCGAGGATTGGGCACGTACGGTCAATCCTTCCATCTTCCACCACTACATGTCGCGTTTCGGTCAGTACGTTATCAGGATCTCTAGAAGACTTTATCCTCGAATCGGGCCCAACCCCGGTCTCTGAATGTTTTCATAGGCTCGACAGATCCATACCAAGCGCATCCCTTGATTTTCCAGATGAGTTTAGATCAGGCACAGGTACCTCGACACCATCCCGTTGTGAGCGCGACCGAACTTCAAGGCCAAGCCATACACGGAGTTGCAGCAGCAGTGTTATCATACTTCCTGGACGGAATGCTAGTAACAGCCTGTCTTCTAAGACACCATTACGCGCCACCGCATCGGTGCTGTCCCGGTGGCGGATAGTACGTGATGGCGGAATTGAATTACCTACGAACCGGAGAAGTGATTTGTTTGATCTTCTTCAGTCAATATCCGATCTAGCTGCGGAAGATGCTTCGCATGGGGAAGAGAACTTGCTAGAAACCCGAAACGGTTACGAAACATCACCTGTTTAACAGCCGCAGGTGCCGAACTGAGCTCCCATTGTATGTATGCACAGTACATATGTAGAACACCTAGGTCACTTTTTTTTTATACTTATGTTGCTGGCTTGCCTTCCGATTCATGCAGCGCTCCGTTTGAAAGTTGCTCGAAGCTAAGGGAGTATGGCATATTAACCTAGTTCAAACATATATTATAAAATGGTAAGACTTGTTTAGAATCGTTGAGATGGACTATATTACGAATTATACGGATACTATTAGTGCCCCAGTCCTACTACTGATAAAGGACGAGTGTGGAAGCCTCGATGGTGGGATAGCCCCAAGACATTTTGGATTGAAAGGTAGCCATATTCCTCACTGACCGTCACAGGATGCCATTTGGAAGGCAGCGATTGTTTTCAAAGTCTTTTAATTCATAATTCCTTATCGCTGTTTCCCCTAAGCCCTAAGTCTTGCTCCCTAATCCATTTGTATGTGTTGTTCCCTCTACACTCCCATATTCTCCAATGAGAACCCTGTGTTCCTTTTTCTTCGCTCGCTTAGGATTCAAAAAAAAATAAGCGGTGGACAAAACGGCTGGAGATGGACGAAAAACGGCAGATGCTTTCATGCATAATGTTTCGTTTTGTGTGATCATCAAAATAAAAACCTTGCCATTGACCCATAATGTTTGATAAGGAAAAATTAAATCAAGACATTGAATTTATTTATGCTTCCTCAGTCTCACCAACAAGAGCGTTTCTCTTGGCGGCGATACGCTCTTGTCGGCGCTCACGGGCAGCCTTAGTCTTGGCACGTTTGGCGTCCATCTCTTCCTTAAGCACACGTTCACGCTGTTTCTCAGCCTTAGCTTTGTGGATCTGTATACAGATATATTAGTACAGTCTCCATGATATTTGGGAACGGCGAGGGGTGAAAGTTGAGAAGGGCATCGAATGGAAAGCATCGCGTAAACCTAGTCAATTAGAAATAGAAAACGTACGTGTTCGACGAGGGCACGCTTGTGCTTGAAGGTGTTACCCTTGCTCAGGTGGTACAACTCGTGGTAAAGGTGCTTATCGATCTTGCCAGAAGCACGGTATTTGGCGAGGAGGCGGCGGAGGACACGAAGGCGCCGCATCCAAAGAACTTGGCTGTAGTGAGGGAACTATGTTAGTAACGCCAAGTTCTCGTTTAAAAGAGTATATCGAGTCCGCTGATAAGGAGGAGGGTGTGGCGAATCTCGAGTGAATCGCAACGTACCTTGGCATTCTGGCGTCTTTTGTACCCTTTCGCTTACCGAAACCTCGATGTCTGCCAATCTTACGGGCCTCTGCAAGTTCACGAGCTCTCGCACGCGAGTGCATCGTGACGGGTTTGTGGATAATCAGGCCATCGCTGATGAGTTTTCTGATGGTCTGGCGGGAGTTGGCGGTGGAGATTTCATTGACTTCGTTGGGATCAAGCCAGATCTTTCGCTTTCCGCAGCCGACAACGGCAGCGGCCAGGCGCTTCTGAGTGCGAAGGTTGACCCTATTTGACAAGAAAAGAGGATCGAATGTTAGCCAAATTCGTCACCTGTTCTCGGCCCAAAGCGTTTTCACTTTCACGATAGTGCAAAACACCAGGTGCATGGTTGACAACTAGTAAATGTAGGACAGCTGCTCTAACGTCACCGCAAGGATGATAAGCCACTTACATCTTGACGCCGTTCAAGTCGATAGCCGATTTTGTCGATGGATGGTTGTTCGAATCTCGTTCGACAGCAGTGAGGATGTGGGCGGAACAAGGTTTGTCACAACCGATTACTAAGCAAGGGCTCTAAGCGAGAGGAAATTCCACAACTTAGGGCTTTGTGGAACTTAACCCAAAGAGGAAATACAGATCACTGCTGACCATACAATGGAAATGGCAACGTAGGAAGTAAAAGTCGTGGCCTTTGAAGCGTGAAAGTGTCATTTTGAGGAAAACTACCGCCTAGATACTCCCCTTGATATGTATCTTAATCTTCAGAGAATTCGCCCAGGTCCACCTTGCCCACGCTCCAAAGCTCCCTCTCATCATCCGCCTCGTCACTAGCTAAACCCAACCCTC
This sequence comes from Amauroascus verrucosus, assembly GCA_001430935.1. Taxonomy (NCBI): domain Eukaryota; kingdom Fungi; phylum Ascomycota; class Eurotiomycetes; order Onygenales; family Onygenaceae; genus Amauroascus; species Amauroascus verrucosus. The sequence goes on from LJPJ01000121.1 coordinate 328,902, forward strand.
CAGCACCGCCTTCCGCATCTCGGCGTTCGCGAGCTTGGGTTGCCAACCGCACAGCAACGCGCTTAAAGTAGTCTTGCATGCTTCGCTTCATTGGCATTGGAAGGTTCGCTCCTGGCCCTTGGGTGTATCTATCGAAAATGACGCTGCCAGCATCCACCACCTGAAGTAATGCAAGGAAGGTTGCTTCAGCCCCAAGCTTAATGGGGATCACCAGGTCCCGGACGCTAGAAAATACAGGTGGTACAAGTTGGGAAAGATGGGGGCCGACAAGGTCGGGTTCTAAGCGGCTGACTGTGCGGAGTACTACCAAGGCGACGCGACGTGTATCTGCGGGGTTGCCAGGTGGAATCACCGATGCCAAAGCTTCGAAGATCACTCTATCTATTTCGGAATCACGGTCAATGTCCGTGGTCAATAAATATTTACCAGCGGCAAGGACACTGTTATCGGCGATGAAAACCTATTTTGAATTAACCTTTTGGAACTCAGTTGCACGCAGATACCTCCTTACGTCTTTATGCTTGATGCCTTCGCATATGGTAGACAACATTTCGTCAGGGAATTTGCTTGTAAGAGATTTTGGTGATTCAGCCAAAATGGAATTAAGCGCAAGTATAGAGAGGTGAGTGAAGTGCGTTGTGAGAACCCGATTTCTAGTCATTTATCAGCATCATGATCGACAAATAGTGGTTGCGTGAGCATACTTAATAAGGGGCATAGCCATAGCTTCTGGAAGAGCCTTGATGAGCGCACCAATAAGCTGGGCGTTGGCAATGTTCGTTGCTTCTACGGTGGTATTAGTTAGGTTAATTTAATGTAGACCGAGTAATACGTACCATCGCGATCGGCCGATTGATCATCAATGAGCTCCAGTATTGATTGTTTGGAACCGTCACTCATATTCTTGCCAGCTTTATCGACCACTTCATGTAAGGCGCGGAGCATTGCACTTTTTACCCCAGGGTCGGACGTTTTGGAACCAGTGATAAGTTCTATCCATGCATCAGAGTTTGTGAGATGATCAGCAAGATCTTGCCCGTCTTACCTGAAATAAGGGGGTCAACCCGTGGCGTCAAAGTGATAAGGATTCCTAATCCTTTGGCGGCTCTTGACCGTAATGTCTCACTACTTGAGTCCGCTAGCCCTCGAGCGAAGATTCTTTGCAACTGAGGGAGGAATGGTTTGACAAAAAGTGGTATTTTCTCCAGCAATTTGTTAATCGCAGAGAAGACCGCGCCTGTGTTGCCCATTAGAATTTCGGTTCAATAAATGTGGAAAGTGGGATTATACATTTAATATCGACTGAGCGTTCAGAGACCACTCTGATTAAAGGCCCGGTAATCTGTGTCACAAACGGTCTAAGCGCTTCTGGGCTCGTTCTATCGATGATATCACCGATTGCCAAAGCGGATTGCACTCGTTGCTCAACAGTCCCATTTAGCAAACCTTGAAGGAAAATAGGGAAAATTGCGCCAATACCCTTGGGCAAGCAAAATCCTGGAAGGTTGGCCCCGGCAACACCGACCTGCCGAAGAACTTGTCTCGCCGGAACCACCAAGACTTCCATTTCCTCTTTTCGCATGTGCGATGTCAACTGGCTAAGGGCTTCCCAGGAGGCGGCAACGACGTCTGCATCGTAATCATCAAAGGATATTAGGCATACTCGAATTAATTCAGGATAGTAGCGAGAAATGTCATGACTGGTGCTTGAGAAAAAAGACGATAGGCGTTTTGCGGCAGTGGCGCGCTTATGATGATCTTCGTGCTTCAAAAGTGCAATCATTACGTTCATTGCTGCGTTCAAACCGTCAAATTCGTCAACTGAATTAAGAACAGTGTCGAATGCATTGTTAATCTCAGGCCCGAGTTTTTCGTTTTTCGCTGAGAGGGAATTGTCTATCAGGGAGGTTAGGATATTTGGTAGTCTTCGAGTGAGAGCGCCACCGGCAACTTCAGCTAAAGATGCTAATGCTTTTGCATTGAAAACGGTCATGGGACTTGCAAGTAGTGTCGGAATAAGGTTAGGAAGGATTATGTTGGCACGGGTATTTTCGGTGAGGAGCGTAAGAAGTGCAGTGAGAGCCCGATCTGCTTCGGTCTCAGTGTGAAGCAAGTTGAGAAGGTCTGGCAGTACGCGGTCAACTATACGCTTGCCAAGAGCCTGTTGAAGCGCATCGAAAGCCTCTGCAGCCGCTTCGCGAACATCCTGATTTGCATCTAATAACGCTGTCCGAACAATCGATATAAGAGTCTTCTCGTAAATCTCAAGAGATTCTTCGGAAGACGAAACGACCAGTTCACGGAGAGCTATGCAGATGCCCTGCTTTGCATCAACCTCAGTGGACGCTAGGAGGCCTTCTTCAAGCGATGGTAATAAGGTTGAAAGAACGCCTTCGCCGGCTTTTTTGATCAATTCGCCCAATGCATTTCCAGCAATAACTTTTTGCTCCATGTTTGCGCTTCCCAGTCGACGAATAATGAGCTGGCTCAATGTCGACACCAATTCTTTGAGAGTTCGTGGGCTAGCAACCAAAGCCTTCCAAACGTTGATTGCAGCACTACGAACCAATCCTGAAGTATCGCAGCGACAAATATACAATGCGGATAAGACCTTATTTCTCCGATCTTCACCAAGTACCTCAAGCAAGGATTGTCCAGCTTGAGCCGCAGTATCATCTTCTTCTTCAATCTCTGCTTTGGTATTAATGCCAGTAAGGTTGAACAAGAGATCTCCTACCAACTCAACAGAGCTGAGGCGGATGCGGTGACTATCATCTGCTAGTCCACGTTCAAGCTCAGGTAATAGTAGATCGATAGATTTCGCAGCGAAATTCTTGACTAATAGACGACCAGCCCGTAAAGAGGTTTCACGTATCGCTTCCACATCGTCTGCCAAGCCCGACAAGATGGGAGGAATGATTTTGCTAAGGTATGATGCAAAGCTATTTCCAAAGCAGGCTGGAAGGAAGATAAATAGCGACATGAATCCTTCTCTAACGGCGGCCTTGGAACTGGATACATTCTGCAGAATCGACGGAAGTGTCTCTTCAAGTCGAGACGTTCCCAGCCCAGCAAGAACTTCAGACAGGGCTTGAGCAGAACCCAGGCGGTCGCCCGCCCCTGTGTCTGACTTGAGAGTGGTCATTAAGCTTGGTATCAAGTCTGGCAATGTCTCCTCCCCGAGTTTCTCAATGAGGGAGCCGAGGGCCTTTGAAGCTGTTGCGCGAGTAGTTGGCACAGGATCGACGATTGCGGTTTTCAGACCTGCAACGAGTATTGGCAAATGCGAGGTAAGATCCTTTCGTTCCGTAAGATGAGCCAGACTGCCGATGATTTGAGCAGCTTTCCGCTTCGTTGTTGACCGATCCCCAAGTCCTCTCTCAAGAATTCTCACGATGAGTGCCAATGAAGGCGCGTCCAAGTAGTGAACAAACGACACCTTGATTAAAGCATCCAACGCTTCATCCGTGTATTTTGTCGGATCACTCAAGGCCTTCAGCAAAATATTTACTAAACTTTTCACTTCAGGGTTGCTTATGACGTCCCCAAAACGCTGAAGACTCCTATTCGCAGAATTGCGGACCTCCTTATGGCTATCATTGAGAACGATGGTGAGAGGCGGGATGATGTCAGGGAGGCTAACGGCGAGTTGCTGAGGGTCGAGGTACGCCATGGCGCCGAGAAGGTCACAAGCGCCCTTTTTGCTTCTCCATTGTGGATCATCCAAGCCTTCCAAGAGGGTAGGCAAGATTTGCTTCACACCATATGAGCTCAGACTTGCAAAACACGCTTTAGCAGCATCTAGGCATGCATCACGAACATCAATGCTAGGATCGCCAAATGCAGTAAGTAGTTGGGGAACTGTTTGAATGATGTATGGCTCAAACATTTGGCCTAGTGTCAGAGAAAGGAGTTCAATAGCAAGGAGCGATCCTTGTCTTTCGTTTGGGTCTTTCTTATTCTCAGATGCATCCTTGAGTCGCGACATGATACGGAATTCGCGCAGAGCAGATATGCCTCTTCCATGGACGATGCCTGCTAAACCATATGCAGCCCCCCGTCTCATAGCATATTTTTTGGAGTGTAGCAGTTGATCCATCAGCTCTTCCGTATAGGTAGATATCTCGGCAGGTGATAGCCTAACCAATGGTGTCAGGCAATTCGAAACGGCATATTGAACACTTTCGGATGGAGTAGAAAGGGCGGCAAGGAGTTTCTTGATCACAAGCTGCAACCGTTCGTCTCCTACTTTGAGATGGCGGGCAAGAGAGCCGTATAGGATGATAACAGCTTCATTCAGCCAATCTGATTGTTCCGTCGCTTTATCGGATGTCTCCAGACTCTTCTCGAAAAGTTGCATCAACTCTTCCACTTTCTCCTGTCCGCGCAAAGCGATGGTTGCGCTCCCGCTCTCAACCATTTGCTGTCGGACTGTGGCATTTCGATCAATCAGAGGGCCATCGCTAATCAAAAATTGCAAGAATGCAACAATCTGGTCAGCATGGAAACCCTTAGCCATGGCTTTAAGGGCTAGAGCTATGCCGCTTCGTAGTTCCCAATTGTCAGGTGCATCGACTTTCTTGGGCATGCCGTATGCATCAGTTTCAGGAGCTCTGGGTTTAATTTCATCCCGGTACTCGGATTCAAGTTTATCCAAAGTAGCTGCGAAACCCGAAGAGCTAAATTTGCAAGCATTTGCAAGAGCTGCAGCTGCAGCACTCCTCAGCTGCGGATCGGCACTACCGAGATACTTCAGGATGAAATCTGGCGAATTTCCATCGACTTCAAGGCCATTTTCTTCCCATATGGTCTTAGACAACTCGGCGTTCTCGGAGACATGGTCATGGCATCCTAGCCATATATACTCAGAGAAGTCAAGGTCAGTGAGGTCCATTTCAGCCTCAATGGCCTGTAGCACTGCAGTCCGCACCGAGGGTTCTGGAACGATGACTCCTTGAAGGAGTACTGTGAGTTCATTTGATCCCACATTGTCTGTGATGGAGCGGCAAATATCGATGAGAAGGTCACGCATTGATTTATATTGTTCGGTATGTATTCGCATCGCAAATATCAATTTACGCAAGACTTCCGCTCTGGGCAATCTACTATCAAAGACTAAGGGAAAACAGTTAGTAGTGACAAACACCAATTGGCTCAGGCATCTTTACATAAATTGGCATGTATCGAAAGAAATTCGAGAGCGAGGAGGACCTGCTCTCCTTTGCTTTCCGCGCTTTCTTCAACGCCATCTTGTTCAAGAATAACGATTATTAATTGAAGCATAATTCCGAACGAGGCGACGTCAAAGGGTCGCTGTTCTGAAGCAAGCCGGATGCGGTAGAGAACTCGAGTCACAAGAGCTGTAGATGTCAACTTAGAGGCTTGCCTTTAATGTATTGAAGTATGGGCAATACCTACTTCCTAGTGGCTCAACTTCAAGCTCTGAAGGCAGGTAAGTCTTTCCAAGACAACGAAGAGTAGCAATTCCAATAAAGGGGCGAATTTCTTCTAGGCGGTTCGATATTCGGCTAGTACATGCAATATAGGCTTCGGCAATACTGCTACCAACCAGCGCGCCTACGCCAACTTGGGTAAGGCAGCATAAAGAACTAACCGCTTGGTTTATCCATCCGTCAACTTCCGTATGGGGACCTTTAGCTAGGCTTTCAACTATGCCAGCTCCCCTTCTAATTATTTGTTCCTGGGCTTGAACATTCTTTCGAATTCCGGCTTCCTTCTCTAATTGTGTCTTTACCTTGGACTGTTCTTCCGCTGTTAATATTTTCTGCTGTTGGCCTCTTTTCTGAGCCATTTCAGCTCGGAGTTCCTCTTCCCATTTGAGAGTATCATAGTCCTTGTCACCTTTCCCTGGTAGTCTTTTAGACTTAGTACTCAGGACATCCACGAAGGTTGATCCTTCAGGATGTCGAGCAATCGCGATGTCGATGGGACTGAAGCCCGCGAATCTCTCAATGTCCAAATCTTCTTGAAACTGCTTGACAAGTTGGGGTATCATAACATCAGGAGCGACGAAAGCAAGGTCAGCAGCGGCATTCCACGCCGCAACTTTCCCCTTTGATAGTTTACACCGAATTGGATCCTGTGTCAATATCGTATTAGTTATATGGGTGCCAGCTATAGTAAAATAACTTTGGACTTACTTCGGTAGCCAGAAGAACCTGTTTCATGCAATCTTGAGTATATTCCCTGGCAATTTTACCGGGATCTGCACCAACTCTCAATGTGATATCTATCCAACTGGCTTTGGGTATTAACTCTGGGCGGCATAGCACCAATAGCTCAATTAATTGGCGATCGAGGGTCAAGAAGTCCACAAGATTGCCTGATGCCTCCGATGGAGTAGGGGAAATAGCTCGGACCACAAAGAGAAGCTTATCATTGCCAGTTGCTGCACTTGAGGCTGCAGAATCCTTGTCACCCGTATCGACAGCGAGTAGCCACTTCCATAATGCGCTGATGATAGTTCTTCCGACCAATTGGGCATGTTTCTGGTAACATTGGGTAAGTTGAGTGACTGCAAACTCTCTGACGTCTGAGGGCGTCGAGCTCGAACAAATCATATAAATAAAGGCCTGTGCCCAAGCGTCCCTCACAGTTGAGTCTACAGACTTGAAGATTGGTTCAGAAGAAACCCTTGATAAAGCGCGGATGTTCCAAATAAGCTCATCTTTCGAAGTCAGTTTTGAAAAGACTTTGGGATTGAGAAGGAAAGACTGCTTGGGGGATAATAATAGAGACTCGCAAATGACGTGGTCAGTATTAATGAGTAAATTGCCGTCACATAACTTTTCTCCTTGGAGATTCTGGCACGAGAGAGAAAGAAGGACATAAGCTATCGAAATCGTTCCACTCTGGACTGCAGGGAGCGGATTTGCAGTTATCTCATCAAAAGAAGTCATGAACTTATCCGCCAATGGCTTCAGAAAATCCGTCTTCACACTCATTAAAGAAAACAAGGAATCATGGTCGAGATTCCAGATGACTTCTCCAATACTAGACGTCCAAATTTTACGAAAAGCGCTTCGTTTCTCAGCGCAGCCTTTGACAACAACAGAGAAAAGCTCCTTGTTAATCGTGGATTTAGACTGAATTAGATATGCCAGATGGTGACAAAAAGTCTTAACCTCAGGTTCGAGTGCGACTTCATTACTTTCGCGTGCAAAAACTGGCGAGAGGCCCGACAACACCCTATGAGATAACTCTGGGAAGCGACGAAATGCGCTTAGGATTTGCGCCTGGTGCGCACGTTGTTCAGCATTTGTAATTTTTGAGGTTTTTAAAGGTAGAACAACTTCATCGACAATTTTCAGAAGCCATTGTTCTTCACTGCATTTGGAAATTAAAGTCTCAAAAGCTTTGACTGCTCCTTGTCTGACCGATGGATTGGTGGACTTCAAGCTCGCAAGAAGGGGTTTAGTAAGTCGCGCGAAAACCGCCTCAGACAAATCAATCTCTTGGGAGATTGAGGAAACCAGAGGCGGAATAATACCGGCGAAAATCACCTCGGGGCTTCTAAGGATAGCCTTCTCAAGCGCGGGCCACAATTCCTTCTGGAGATCGTCCCCAGAGACAAATGAGACGAAAAAATCGCCCAAACCACTAGAAATGTAAATAGGGACGGCCACTCGGGAGCCCATAATATCTTTTATATAAAATTGCAAGACAACCGCTTTCATATCTTCAATAACGGGCCTCCTTTTAGGATGCCGCGCGCAAACCCCCGATACAACTCCAAGATAGGGTGCGTTCCTATAACCTGAGCCCGCCTCGCTGGTGAGCTGACGGAGAAGCCGCTGGAGGATGTCATTGCCATTTTCTTCCTTTGACAAAACGGTCCGCAAAGCGCGCCTGGAGAGTATGACTGCAGAGTGTTTTAAGCCGTCCTTTTTAGATGAACGTAGACACGTTTCCAGCGCTTTTGCATTGGCAGACAGAATATTCACCGCCAACTGAGTTGTATCTTCCAGCCTCTCCACGCCCCGCTGGGTCAAGTGTTGGAGAAATAAAGTGCACCACTCGATGAGGACGAAGGCATTGGCAGCAGCAATATTTGGTTTATAACACTCGTCGTGGAGTTTAGCCGCAAAGTTCTTGAGGTCGCCAGACGATACTGGGGCTCGGAAAATATCGCGAATGCATCGCTGGGCATCTCGACGTGAATCTCGGTCAATGTAAACAGGGTAGGTTCCAAAGAGTAAATCCAGGAGAGGCCTATCTAGTTCCTTTGGCAACTCATGGGCTTCCCGGAAACATTAGCCAAATGCTGCGCAAAGTCACCTAAAACTTATTGACTTACACAAGATTTTCTCATGGAGCTCATGGAGACCCTCACGGCGCCGAGAAGTTGAGCCAGAAAAAACTACTGGCTTCAAAGACTCAAGCACACCCTCATTCACCTCGTTCCATCTAATTTCTTCCATGCTCGCATCTACATGTCATAGCATGGGCGTGGTGGAGTTCAATATTGTGTTTCTGTCCTTCTGATGATTTTGAGAGTTTGGCGACAAAAACCACTTTTGAGTGGATCTTGCAGGAAAAGGAACTCACTCGCTCACACAAAACTACATCACTCCAGCATACTACATCCTTCAACAAACCCCCAGCCATCGCTTTCCTATTTTTAGTTTCTGCGTAAATTTAGCAATCTACTTCCCTTCATTCCATTCCATATCACTTTTCTTTGATTTACTAGTTCATTTCTAGGTATCTTCAGCCTATATCCTTTCTCTCTGGAAGAAGGCCATGGCACCTAATCGGAAAAAGAAGAAGTCCGCCTCGAATCCAGCTAGGGGATTCACGACAGTTTCGATCCCATCCAAGTCCCAAGCCACAAATACTGAAGATTCAACGACGGAGGACCTATCCACTAAACAGGAAGATCACAAATCGGTTCCTGCAACCCAGCCGGAGACTACATTGGAACGTATAGGTTCATTGGCGAACCTCTCCCCAGGGGAGCTTGAAAAATATCTCGAGGATGCTGAGTTGCAAACTTTTCTAGATAAATACGCAGGAAAATGCAAAAGCGACGCTTCCCGTCAAGCCAAAAAACTTGAACAAGAGCGTCGCACCCTGCGCGCTCAAGGAATAAGCCTCAATACCCGGGATTGGCTGACCTCTGATATCTGCAATCTGATCTTTGAAAAGGAGATTAAAGAAATTGGAAAACTGCCATCATACTTCAATAAAATTGACGAAAATCATGATTTGGTGGCAAATGAAGAAGAATTGTGTATGGACATATGGACATTACAGGAAACCCTGCTACAACTTGGGTTTCCGGAATACATGGTGACAGATGCATTAAGAAGAATTCTCTTGCATTATTGTAACGATCAAGCATCGAATAAAGACATCACATGGGGCATAGGCCAAGCTCTTGAGCGGCTAGCATTGTATTTTCCAGAAGATGAGATGCCAACATATGGACAACAAAAATCTGCAGGGAGATCGGATGACCAAAAAGGTGCGATTTTATTCCCTCGGATTCATAAGCTAAACTTGCTATTAACTGATTAATAGATGAACTAGAATCAATATCTTTGAGTTCTGGGACCAGCACTCCTGCCAATAACATATCAAGGAAAGAAAAGAGCCCTGTGCGCCCTCGCCCTTCAGCAAATCCAGAACCTGACTCAAGTGATACGGATATTGATCCAGATGCCTTGGTCCCTCGGTATTTGGAACTTCAATCGCGTATATACTCTCTTAAGCCAGGTTTCTTCAATTACACCAAAGCAAAATCCAAGAGGCCAGTGCCAAATGTAGTGGATCCTGCGATTGACTCACATATAGAGAAGATAAAGCGTAAACTTGAATTGGTCGAAAAAGACATTTTATTTGACTTCGACCAGGCTGAAGCACAATGGAAAGAAAGACTTTGCGAACTACGGGCTGCAACATCAAAGTCGTTGCGAAAGCTACAAGCCCCAGAGGCTAGACCGGGTGTGCTACTTAATACAGTCAATAAGGCTTTAGACTGTAACGCGCCAGCAAGTGCTAGTATAGAGCTGAGTTCTGTGGAAAATGACGATGACGGAGGTATCTTCGGGGATATGTTCACTGCTGAGCCTGACTTTCCAGTAGCGGGCACCGCGAATTCTTCCACGCATAAAAGTATCGTAACTAAGATACGAGATTTCGGTAAACCACTCGGAATCAATCCACGGCGTGTTCTAGAAGAGACATGCAGAGCCAGGTTTGATGGCCACGTTTTTTCTGCTTAATTTTTATGCTGATGATACCATAGAGACCCAGGATTCCAGGTATTTTATAGGGATGTGTCCTCCACGCCATATTCCCACCGTAAGGCAATTGAGATAACGTGGTCCAAAGTTCAGGAGGTTCCCCCGACCATCCCGTTATCAGATATAACCTACCGCTCCACTTCTCGATTCTTCAGTGCCTCTATGGATTCCGTGAGTGCAACAACTCCATTGCAAGCTGAATCCTACATCTCGGTTGTAGCACTATTCATTTTCACTTGCTCTTCGTCTTCGCTCAGAGAAAGTAAAGTGTCGATAAAACTGCCCGGGGTTTGGAAAGATGTATGGGAAGAGCTGTCTAGTTCAAAAAAAGGACATGAGGATAATGCCGACAAGCGCATAGTCAAAAACCTGAAGGACCTGATCCAACAAGTGAAAAACCAGGCTGACGAAGATGTCATATTGATCGAAAATTTTAAGCGACGGAATGGAAATGCAAAGGCAGGAGAAGGAGAGAGTATCCAGCAAAAGCTTTCTAATTTGCTGCCCCTTCAACACTTTCAAACCCTCTGGGCGGATCGATCTTCCACTGAATCGTTCAAAAGTATGATGACGGCTCGGGTAAACCTCCCTATATGGTCTTTCAAGCAGCAGATAATAGAGACGCTTTCACAAAACCGAACTGTCATTATTTGCAGCGAGACTGGGAGCGGTAAAAGCACCCAAATTCCTTCTTTTATACTTGAAAATGAACTCAAAGCCGGCCACCATTGCAAGATATACGTGACTGAACCTCGAAGGATTTCAGCTATATCGCTCGCAAAGAGGGTAAGCGAAGAATTAGGCGAGAGCAAGGATGCGATTGGAACAAGTAGTTCTCTCGTTGGATATGCGATACGACTAGAAAGCAAAATGACCACGTCGACTAGGTTGATATACGCGTAAGTAGGTCATTATAATCCTTCATATGAATATGGCCTGACCTCTTGCGCTAGGACCACGGGAGTCGTTATCAGGATGCTGGAACGGCCCCAGGATTTCAAGGATATAACTCATTTGATCTTGGATGAAGTCCACGAGCGCACACTCGATAGCGACTTTTTATTAATCATACTCCGCCGACTTCTACATCAACGTGCTGACCTGAAATTAATTCTCATGTCCGCTACTGTTGATGCACGGAGGTTTTCTGCGTATCTCGATGACGCGCCGGTTTTGAATATACCTGGCAGAACATTCCCTGTTCAAACTAGCTATCTGGAGGACGCTATTGAGATTACGAGACATCTCTCGCAAGAAAAGGAAGCGCTAGACTATACCGATGAAAGTGACTTTTCTAGTAGTGAGACGATCGAAAGCGAAGAGAGTTTACGCTCAACATTATCCGCATACAGTAAACAAACCCGAGAGGCGGTTTGCTCTTTTGATGAATACCGCCTAGATTACAAACTAATCATGGATCTTATTTACACTATTTCGACAAGACATGGACTAGACCAATACAGTAAAGCATTCTTGGTTTTCATGCCTGGACTGGCAGAAATACGCAGGTTGCAAGACAGAATTCTTTCAGAACGATTTTTCAGTGACGGTTGGATGGTATATGCATTGCACTCATCAATAGCCAGCGATGATCAAGAAAAGGCTTTTCTAGTTCCTCCAGATGGTACGAGAAAGATAGTCATCGCAACGAATATAGCTGAAACCGGTAAGATATGCACCGAAAAGATTTTGTGTTACGCCAGCTTTCTAATCAATCTAGGCATTACAATCCCGGATATCACTACAGTAATCGACACAGGTAAAGAAAAGGTTATGCGGTAAGTTGTCGCGACTCCATATGACTTACGATTGTCTAACATCTATAAAGGTTTGACGAGCGACGTCAAATATCTAGGCTCGTAGAAAGCTTTATATCCCGTGCCAATGCGAAGCAGCGTCAGGGTAGAGCTGGCCGAGTTCAAGAGGGGCTCTGCTTTCACTTGTTCACTAAACATCGCCATGATAAGCTGGTAAGTGTTGCCTCTTCCCTTATCCTCTTCCCTTATTTTTGGCTGACTTCAGTTCCAGCTGGCGGAACAACAAACCCCTGAAATGCTCCGCCTTTCCCTTCAAGACCTTATCCTGCGCGTGAAAATCTGTAACTTGGGTGATATTGAGGAAACTCTTTCAGAGGCACTAGATCCTCCATCATCTAAAAATATTCGTCGGGCTGTAGAGGCCCTGAAAACAGTCAAGGCACTGACTAATACTGAAGCATTGACTCCACTAGGGAAGCAGCTCGCTCAACTCCCTCTAGACGTGTTCTTAGGTAAACTAATCCTATACGGTGCGTTGTTTCAATGTGTAGATGCTACGGTTAGTATCGCAGCTATTCTATCTTGCAAATCTCCTTTTGTCCATACAGCCGCTTCGAGCAACGCGGCACAGATTGCAAAGCGTGCTTTTGAGCGAGGTGAGCTACAGTATAACTAACCGTACTTTGTTATTTCAAATGCTTACCGAAGAATTAGGAAACTCTGATCTGCTATCTGTTTACAATGCCTACTGTGCATGGAGGCGAACGGTGGGAATGAACGAATTTTCATTTTGTAGGAAAAATAGTTTAAGTCCCCAGGCATTGTTAAACATTGAAGATGTCAAAACCCAGTTATTGGTTTCATTGGTCGATACCGGTCTAGTAAGGCTGGATGATTATGAGCGAGCTGGCCTGAGCAGGTTCGTACTTCATATTTAGCTCGGCTTCGATTGGTGCTAACATGGAGATAAGAGCGAGATCCTCGGGGCGTAGGCGCCAATTCTTCACGGTCCCGGAGCGATTAGATATCAATAGCAGTAATCATCTGGTTGTGAACTCTGTTATTGCATGGAGCTTCTATCCTAGACTCTTGACCCGCCAAGGGAAGGGATGGAGGAATATTTCAAATAACCAGTCTGTTGTTCTTCACGCTACATCGGTGAACAAAACGCCGGATCCCTCAACCAAATGGCTCTCCTATTATCATATAATGCAATCCCGAAATCGAAACTACAACGCGCATGAAACAAGTGCTGTTGAAGACTTTGCTATCGCATTGCTGTGTGGCGATGTTGAGTTCAAGGTAAGGAACCTTATTTACATTATACTGCGGATTACTTCGCTCCCTATGTAATTAACTATTATCTCACTCATTTTAGATGTATTCTGGAGTTGTAGCAATCGACGGTAATCGCATTAGATTCTCAGTTGACGACTGGAAACCCATGATCGCTCTCAAAGTATTGAGCACCAGGGTTAGGGATATCCTAGCCCAAATTTTCCGAACCCCTAAGAAGGAGTTAACACCCGATCAGAAGGACTGGCTTGATATCTGGCAACAGATGTTCATCCAACAAAAAGAAAAGAAGGATGAAAAGAGTCAGAGAAGATAGTGTCGCCTTCCTGGCTTTCTTTCTCTTATTTTTCTTTTCCCGCCTCGCATTTCCGGCGCTAAGTTCCTGCTTACTTGTTGACAGCCTGGCACAGTCTGCTTGACTTTGTATGGATCTCCTTTTAGTTATTTTGGTTATTCCCCTGCAGCGACCAGAGTTCCTTGGAGGAGATTTGAACTTGGTTCTTAGGCCCAAGCCATTTTCTAACTATCAAGTTGCATCATTGGTGTTTCATAAAGTGTCTCAAAAAGGGAAAAAACTCCCAGGTAGAAATACCGATGTGTACTGTATGTGCATACCTTCATCTTCAAAATCCTCGCTGGCGCCACGCTTCTAGGTTGAGCCATCAAAGGGTGAAGTTCGAACGCTAAAACCATGGTACTACTATTATATGCATACACGTTGCGTCTACGCAGGATACGGCCACAAATATCCGGTGGAAAGGCTTGATTGAGAAATCTACATTGTTGACAAGCTACTTACTATTATGGCCAGTGAAAGGATCCATAGGTGTGGTAATTTTTCCCTCGGCATATCATGGAGGAGACTCGGGAGACAATCAAGTAGAACGGCGCAGCCTTCAAGAGGCAAAGGTAGGACATCTCTGGCACATCCGAAGTCCTTGTAGAGTAGGGAGATGCAAATCGCTACTAGGCTAGAGACATTCTCATAGGTCAATTCCTGAGTGAGGCAGTTCTTCAAAGACCCATCCTTTGTACCCCATTGCATGTACTGTACGTACGTGCACTCAATGGGCTCTACATATAAGCCCATGGATATGCGGTCTACACTGTTGAGGGCGTCTGGGTGACATCAGGTTTGCCTATTTGTTTCTCCCATTGGCTTGTGTGTAACAACAAAGGAAGGACAACCAGGCAAGCAGATCACCTATCTTGGTGACACCATCCACTGCCCGCTCTCTCAATACCAATTGCTTCGCGTAATGTCATGTTGGAGCGCGGAAGCCCCCAATATTGATTTAAAGGAAAAGGTATGTTGTACGTACGGTAAGAAGTTACATACGTAACTCACAACCCGGTTGAATTGAAAGCCTCATTTTTCCCAGCTAAAAAAATGACATCACTATTTTCAATCTCAGGGCTTCAGGGACATACATATTTGCAGGTTGTCTTGTGTCTCAGATGGCTCCTTTTCTTCGGGCAACGTAACCCTCTCGGTGAAAGAAGCAAAGGCTTGGAGGCGTATTCTGTTTGCTGGGAGAAGCGCCCCGATACACAGAGTCCCAGCCAATGCCGACATTATTGCCAGTTAAGGAGTACCACAGAAGCAGTTTCGCTATTGGGCGTTCTATCTTAAGGGTATCTTCAAGAGCTAGATCTATACTCGCGCGAGTATCGCATGACATCTGGTTAGAATTCTTCAAACGCATTTGCACTGGATGGATAATCCGCCAAAAGGCGTGATTACTTTAGTATATGCACAGCAATTGTGCTTATTGATAAACGGGTACCCTTTTTCTTTTTGAAAATGATATTAAGAGTGTGTCTATGGCGGATTCTGCAATCCGCACATCCCAACAAGTTGGAATATGCCCTTTGCATCAGCTTGCATATGCATTTCCCATCAGGAGGCAGTGTTTGTATCTCCAAAGCTTAAAGAAGTTGGACGCGAAGGAAAAAAGAAAACCATAGCCTGCTATCATCGACGAGATAGAATCTCAATTTGCTGCCACTTCTGAGAATACACCCTTTCAACAAAAAATTAGTTTTGAAATACAAGGCGATTGAAAGACACAATGGGTATGGATACAATTCGGAACCTCAATGTCTTGCCTGTACTCCGTCCTCTGTAGTCATACCTGTAAACCCTAACAAGTGCTACGTGGCACCAATCTGGTTTGTACGTCAGCAAATTTTCTTTGAACTCCAAGCTCAGTGCCTGTGCATGCTGGCAGATACATTTCCATACGTGCAGATGACGTTGGTTCCAGCCAAAATCGCCCAGGGTCGGCTGCCCATGTGGACCTTTCGCGCTAGCCGCGTGATGGAGACTGGGAAGAATAGAAGGCACTTAGCCAACGCTCATGAAAGTTACAAGGGGGAGGTTGAAGACCTAAATGGCTTTCATGTAATACTTTCTGGCGCCATTTAGCCGGATTACCCGACCGGTAGCGCCGGGAAGGCGGTGATTTGTCTGCAACCCCATTTTGACATCGAGGAGACTGGACGACCCTCTGCCTTCGCAATTAGAATAATTGCCAACTGGATAGTATGCCAACCCACGGGATGCGGGTGCTTTCTCGTTTGCTCAATATTTGACTGTCTCTGCTTTTCACCCTATCGACGCCTAAAGGTAACCTCGGTGTCCGGAATGAGACAATTATCTAGGCATTAACTTACCCTGGCAAGATTGTACTGTACATACGTACCTATGTAAACCGAGAATATGTGTCAAAGGTGACACTGATCCATGTGCAACATATTCTCAGAGGAGGATTGAGGGTCTGTGTACCCGAAGAGGAAACATGAAAAACCTGGCATTTAAGCAAGAATTAAAGGTAGTGAAGAACGATACCCCGATAAAAAGGCTAGTAGCGCAGGAGAGTCATTGACAATGACTTTGGATACTCTAATGCTCCATCAGAACCGAGACATTTTCAAAAGCAAATCACACATGTAGTATGGAATTCCGGGTCACACGAAATAGGGCTGATGGCCTTCAAATGTGAATTAAGCAATTAACCGCGAAACCACTAGGCCAAAGGGAGTTGAGGAGTTTCGAGAAACGAAGCAGAATTGTTTTGAGGCCAAAAATGGCGCGCATCACATGTGTTGCTAGGTTCTACTGATCAGCCGTTGCAAAGCCTGGCGTTCACGCGAGCACGTTCCGCTGAAGGTCCAAGTAACTTGCTGGTTATCAGAAGCAAAAGATGTATCTTAGTAAAACCATAAGCTTCGCAATTAAATCGGGTCGCGGCCCAGCATATGGCCCAAAAACATTCATTCATGCCTTTGACTCTGATTACCCAGCTGCCTAATTCTTTGCCGGTATCTGTTGCTGAATCAGTGAAACAAGATACAGCAGGTCCCAGCGCTCTGCGGGAAGGTAATCGGGCCTAGCAGCAAAGAAAGGCAAGTTTGATCCGAAGACAATGTCTGCAAGAAACGAGCAATAAAACAAAACAGGGTAGAAATGGAGGAGCTGTGACTGTGCGACCTCGGCTCTCTCATTACCGCAAAAGTTGTGGGAATATGGAGAGATAAGATTTGCTTTGGGTATTTTTTTATTTTTTATTTTTTATTTTTGGTTTTCACTGAGAAATAATATAGTGGCTTACGTCTTTTAGGGCAGAAGACGTCGGAATATTCTCACAGTTCAGGTGAGATGGTGTCGAAACAAAACATCCTTTAACACGAGATTCGTTAGTTGTCAAAGGGGATCAATTTTTTTTATTTTGGAGTGATGTCCAATGAACCGAACTTGACTGGATTTACGGGCTTGAGCGATCAATGTTAAAAATGGATAACACTCGCATATGCAATCACGGGTGGATGCAGCTGAAACCGCTTTGACCACACACTAGAAGCTCCACAGGCTAATACCTGGCCTGACTGATGAAGGTGGATTGGACTACGAAAGAAGAATCAAGGGAGAGAATAGTCCGGCGGGTATTGGTTGAACTGCTTCGTACCGCAAAGTTGACTAAAATTCGAGAGGCAGGGAAAGTGAGGGGGCGAACGACATCTCTTGAGAAGCAACCCAAGTTCTGTGGTGGGCAATTCCCTTGGTTCTACGCACTTTCTGTACAAAGTTTCGTACTCCTGAGAAGCGAGAGAATCTTTGACGGACCAGTGAGTCTGGTCTGGACAAGCACAAATATCAGAAAACTCAAGACGGAATTGTTCGTCAACGAGGACAAGGGTCATGGACTCGAATCCTGCAGTCAACTCTAGACAGTGCATTAGCTTCGGATAGATAAACCAGGGGGGCCTGCAAACTCGTCATGGGGCAAAAGGTTATGAAGGACCTTGAGGTACCCCTCAAAGTGATAGGATCACGACGATTTGAGGGCGGTGATTGAGTCTTTTGCTTAGCAATGATGTATTTGCTCTCGTTGATGAAAGTTTGCTGGAAACGAATGATGGAGTTGTATCGGCTGGAAGGCTGCTAGGGTAGAGAGAGAGAGAGAGAGAGAGAGAGAGAAAGTCGTCCTCATCGACTGACTAGCTCGTGTCTTGGCATTCATGGATCTTCGACGGCGTCTGTTTTGACCTTCGATACGTGGCCGCTGCAACCACCAGTCGAACTGCCGTCTCCATCCTTCGATTCCTCGGCCTCAACTCCGCCTGTCTTGATTTGTTCTGCACACGAAAGTGAATTGTTAGTGGCGTGAATCGGTGACCTTCATTCTTTGTTTGCAGTTCGTCTTTCACCTCAGCTGGACCCTGCTCTCAAGACTGGTGACCAGACAGTTTGAGTGATCGCCCCATTATTATTGGCGGAGGTGATGGGCCACGGAAGGATCGCGAGTCCGCAAAATTCTGCCGGAAAAGCACTATCCCAGCCACGTAGCACGAAGCTGGTGGTCACAGCTCATGAGGGCGTCAAGGCGGTAAGGAGTCTGGACCTTCACCCTTAACACTCCAGTTATTATTAGCGGTCTTGACCTCGATAGCCGCGGATGATCAGTGGTCAAAGCAGGTTCTTCTGCCCCAGTCCAAAACTCAACACTAATAACCGGCAATGTGTCTACTAGAATGCTTTCGAAAAAATCTCTTGTGTTCAGACGCCCAGCCAGCTGAGATTACTACTTCAGGTCGTTGCGAACGCGAAATACTGTATGCACTTTTGTGCCGATTCCCCCCGTGGCTTTAACTTGTAATCCCTGCTGCCTCGTCCTACACACACGCTGATGATGGCTAGTAGCCAAGCAACACCGCCCCTTGTCAATCTCTGCGTTGTCAATCCAGAAAATACCGCCCCGCTGTGGCAATCCTGGATGGATGGAGGATTGCCAATGCCTGTCAATGTACCATTTGTTCGTTGAGTATTCAGCGACATCGGCTTCAATGTTCCTTAGAAAGAAATCATTTTTTCGCTATTCAATAATTGCTCGCGCAAACTGGGGAGTTCCTCTCTGCCTGAGATCAAGAGTGCCGATTTTGCATGGCAAACCTGACCAGAAGGGATACTTCCATTGCAGGGCTCATCTCGCTAAGCCGCAAATCAAATTTGCGCTAGGGCCAACTCCGCTACTGATTTTGATGACAGAGTACGGAGTAACTAGACATCTACCGCCGTTGGAGATCATGACCCGTTTATCCGTTTATCTATTCGTATCATAACGATCGAAAATGTACCTGAGAATGTGAACTTCATTATATTTTTACTCCGAAGTTTCTCCAATCTGCTGTCCAAAATTTACAAGCTTCACTCGATTTCATAGGTGACTTCCAAGACATTTTGGCTGGTGCTAAGAATAGCCACCACTGCCACTGTTTGCAGAAGAGGGGACGGAACCTTATTCGAAGCTTTGTCCAGCGAAGCCTGCCAATCGAGTGCGAACTCTTTCCTATCCCTGCCTGTTGATATTACGTCCGGGCTCGGTTAACTAACGTATCAAAGAACTTTAAGATTAATCTAACTACGGAGTACTTCCCTCAGCGTCTACTAACAGTTGTTACAGATCGACAAGAACAATTGTCGTCACCTGGCCTAGAAAATACTCGCATTTTAAAACGAAATCTTTCAAATTTGCGATCTCCTATGCGTCAAAAAATGCCCATGCGTTGCGCAAACACGAGAGTTCCCTGAGCGTGGGAAAACGGGAATGCGTCAGTTCATGATGGAGCATCATGTAAGGCCGTAGAGCGGGCATCTTTCCCCATGAAGTTTAAAGTCAATGATGCAATGTGAGGTTAATTAATTCCTTGCATGCTCCTCCGTGTACATATGCGCTCTCGTTTTCGCCCACCAATGCTTCTTTTTTGCTCGTGCGCGGGAGCACTAAACCTTGTGCCTTGCAGTAGTACCGAGGAAACACCATGATGGAATCTGATATTATCTCTACTGGGAGGTTTGCTTTCCGCGTCTGTGGTCGCGAAAAAGGGGAAAGAAAAATAAAAGTAAAAATAAGAAATCCATCGATGCAAATGCAATATTTCATCCCCCAGCAATAGCTCTGACGCAGGTACGGAGCACTTAACGCAGCCCCATTATGCCTGCCGCAAGCCTTGCGGTGTGGGAGACGTGCGTGCTCTCCCGTTGGCGAGCATGGAATAAGGTAGTAACAATGCGATGCGGTGAGAGCAAACAACCTCGAGAAATCAACAAAATTCAAGATTGCCTATGGAACAACCCCCCTCCCCAAGGAATTGGAATCCGAGCAGTGTTTGTGTGCAATCATCGTCCTCCTCTTGGTCGGGTCCGCTCAACGTTCATCGCTTCGAGCGTTTACGAGCCCCATCTCCATCGCTGTTTTGCCCTCGTAACCGCGTATCAGTGGAGGACGAGACGCCCTCATTGCACCTTTCATCTCAGAACGTCCCAATTTGCATTCCGCCAACAGTCAGGTTTTATATAGAAAGATTTGTATAGATTTTGGAGATGCACACATAAAACACACACACACACACACACACATGTTACACCTGCTTTGTCCCCCACTTGGTGTCGCAAGAATCAGCTTCCATTCAAAATCCATCCCACAGTGCTCAGAGACAGCCACTCAATGTCCGGAGTGGACAGAATCCCGTCTCTCTGGAACTGTGGTCCAAGGATAATTTGAACACGTCTCGAAAACCTCTACCAAATCCCAATCCACCCCCTCCCCCACCCACGGCTTCTTTTTCTTTCGAAACGGACGTCTTCCCCCAAGTTTAGAGTGCTACAGAAACCCCCCCCACCCACATAACTACCAGCTTGTGTTGACAGTAGAACAAAACGATGAATGCAACTTTGGAATCGAGTACCAGTTGGTTAGGACGACCGGGGGTCAGGATATGCTCTTGCTATACAGGGTCTATACGGAGTATATTGCTCACGAATCCTTCCGTTGGTCATCTACGCGCCTCGATGATCGCGAATATCCCAAAACAAGGGAGGGGTCAGACCAACTCTGCCAAACGTAGCAAATCCTATTTTTGACTATGGACGATTCAAGCTAGTAGGTATCCCGCTAAAGATTGTTCTAACGCTGATATACCCCAAGCTTATGGGTTTGCATCGAATATTCGGTATCGAACGATTCAGCATTTCCTCTCATAATAGAATTCCATGACCGTGAAAATGGATAGGCTTTCGAAGGGGAAAAAAGAAAAGGCAAAAGTGACAACTCCGAGTTCCAATGCTATGCAAACCCGGGGTTTGAAGGGTGTAAGCAAGGGCTGCTCCGTATTTGCAACCTCATCCCTAGCTAGGGGACGCGTGGGCGGAGAGGAACTACTTAGTTGCAAGGAAAAAAAAAAAAAGTAGAAGTAAAAAGCAGAATCAAAATGGGGTCCAAAACGATATCTCCCAAAAAAACCCTGGTTACAAGGGGAGAGAAAGAGAAAGGAAATTGAAAAAGCACTATTATAGTGGAAAGCGAAACCCAAAAATGAGGTTTTCCGTTCATCAGGAACATGTCACCAATCAAACCAGCCTATTTATTTTTTTTTATTATTTTGCTTTTATATTTTTGCTTTTTCTTTTAGTCGGCATTTCTGTTTCCATGGTACACCGATATTTCCACGACCTGCGCCGCTTGAACGTCAAATCTGTGCCGGCAAGAAAGAAAAGAAAAGTAGATGAAGTTGCGAGCCCTACTACTTTTCGTTTCTTGGGTCCGGGAAGGGGAAACGGTCCCTTAGCTTCGGCTCTTGGAAAGTTTGTTTCGCCTCTGCAATTCGCGGGATTCCCTTATTTCCCCTTTGCTCTTTGGTAACACCAGAAGGAAGAATGTTTTAGGCTTGTGTCGTTACCATGGGTCCGATGGGCAGCATTCCATTTATTCCATTCATTTTTCTCCGCTTTCTTGAGGAAGATCGCTCCCGTCCGAGACCCATATGCTTCCCAAGTTCCTTTTTCTTTCTTCCTCTTACTGACTCGAGGCATTGGGATCGGATAGGGACAAATGATCCTATTCCTCTGTAGGTACATACATACATACATACATACATACATACATACATACAAATCTTTTCGTGAAGTGAATGTTTTGCGAGATGGGAAGCTGGTTCTTGTAAAAGCAAATATTCGCCGGCGTTCTTCTCCATTTATCGTGAGAACGGAGGAAAACGCTTGAAGAATGCCCCGCTATTGGCTGCTAGGGCATTTTGGGCTCAAAGATTTTTAGTTTGCCAGTCCATCTCCCTCCCGCTGCAACTGCACATCATCAACCAGGATTGTTGGCGAAAGGGTGGCGGATTTTGGGGGGGAAGAAAGCAAGACGGTTGTGTACGGTTCACCATCTTTTTTCTTGTCACACACAAAACCTTTTCTGTCGCGTTGTGTAATTTTACAAGCTGTATTACACTCTCCGGCCATTTTTGTAAGTAATCTATCAGGAAGCGCAACCACGCTAATTCTCCGAGACGGTTGATTATATAATCCGCACTTGCGTTATTGAACGCCTCCCGGTTCTGCTAAAACAGTTGCAGCGCTCTAGTGCTTCAACGGTTTCCATGTCTTGAGATGATTCGCATAAAGGGTCTTGGGAAAATACGCCCTTGCATTTGTATGAAGAGTGTAGATTTCAGGGCAGACGCTGTGCCCGAAAGTCAATCTGAACGGTTCGTGTCAGTGGATAATGGTTGATGGGTCGAAACCTTGGACAAAAGAGGTTATTGAATATACGGGATGAGCTTCGAGGCACTGTGAAAATGTATAATAGGATTTTCGACTTGAAAAGCCCTGGACAAGAGACTAAGGGATCGATCTTTTCATGATAAAGCCTCAATGCAAGAACCTGAGACGGGCGTATGGAGGATAAAGGCCCGTTTGCAGCTATGTAGGTCGAGTTACAAAGGCAGAGGTTGGGATCGCTGAGATGCAGGTGTTGTCGAAACAATTGATGAACTTGGGTGAAAGCTGAAGCTGACGCAGTCATGGCATCTTTTAATCTTCTGGAAAGATAGATAAGGACAACACTTGAGGGAGCCAGCGCCAGCAGCATCGAATATGGAAAGTAGTGAAGTGGCAAGGTTTTTCCAATTTTATCCCGTCTCGACGAGGAGCATGGAATAGGCGTCTGCAAGGCTAAGTCGGTCAACACCATCAGGCGTTCACGCGGCAAATTGGCCATTATTTGAAAGTGATTTTCGCCAGTTTCTGATGTTTTGCTTATTTTCCATTTCCAGTTTTCGGGATAGTGGCTGAGGTTGGGCGAGAGGCACATCAATGACAAAAAAAAGAAAAGGATAATTGGTCATACATACATAATACATATGTAACGGCGCCAAAGCTCCACACGAGATCCTGTGGATCGGAGCCTGCAGCTTAGGTATGTGATGGCTGATCTGGGAAGAGAGAGGCAGAGAGAGAGAGAGAGAGATAGAGACACCTGCACGGAGAATGTATGCACATATGAGGTACCTTAAGTGACGCAGGGTCGATGTCTTTGTCTGAAAGGATTTTCTGATGGGAAGACTGCCGACACACAAATCAAGCCTTTTTCTCCACCTTTCGGTAGATGGATAGGCAGGCAGGCTGAAACGGATTCGTGACTTTTGCGCTTCTTCTTTTTTCTGAGGGCAGAGCATGTCCTTCAGCACCTGATACTGGGGCGAGAAGGGGAAAAGGCAAAAATTTTTCTTTGATCTAAAATCCGCCTGGACCCTTGTCGATAGAGGAACCCACAATAGATTGAAGAGCAAGATGGCCTGAGATGCGAAGTCGGAGCTCTCTATGATAATGTATTATTGGTTAATTGGGGCGTCCAGTAACTACGGAGTTGGACATACAGGGCAACATTACTTGTCCCATGCCTTAATTTTCCTTTTCCTCTTTTTTTGGCCCTTTTATTTCTCAATATTTATTATTTTTTTTTGTGTTTTGGATAAGCAGTTAGAGTTATGGTTCTGGGAGGTTGGACGAGAGTCGATCACATATTGCATAACCGCATTTTTCTTGTGCTAGCTTAGAAAACCCCACGAATGCCGTTTAGGTTCTGAGTTGTCAAAAGATCCACCCTGAGCTTTAGCTTGAACAGCGTCAATAAATAATAGTCATGGAGAAGAGGTAATTATGGAGAACTCTACTTTTGATTACTCGTAATACGGGATGATCCAACACCAAGGGGAAATTTGAACGAGAATGAGGAGGATTTAATATGATTTTTCTCAGCAGAGAAAAAGAAGAAGAAGCAGCGGAAAAGCTGCCAGCTGACGAAAAATTGGGGTTGGGCATTATTTCGGGGCTAGTAATGTAGTTTGTACGGTCATTTTACGCCACCATTTCATGTATAGTATGTTTCAGCCCGGGACGAAACAAAAACAATACCGACAAGTCAGCAGAAAGTTGACGAGGATCTGGGCCAAAGCGACCAAAAAATACACGAGAAAATCTTTATGACAGGAGTAATTAATACAAACAACGGGTTCTCTGGCAGCAGCTTTTGGGGGCCCGCCGCTTACCCTAATCTGTAAAAATCATGGTTAACAAGCCTTGATTTTTACAATTCCAGATTAGCGTTGACGAGGGAGGGGAAAAGGAAAACTTTGGCAAAAAATGGACAATAAACTTCTTTGAGGGAAGAGGTTGCTTTGATGACTTCTTTTTTATTGCTCGAGGAGCACAGACGTTGGTATGGGCTAATGAACAAACTGTGCTTGTTGCTCCTTGTTGCAAAGAACGGGCCAGCATAGGCAAACGAGCGTATAGAGAGGTACTCTGTAGATATATAAATATCGCGCAACCGCAGACCCGACCTAACAGATAGCAGGACTTCGGATGTATGAATGTTATATGTGTACGGGGGTACTTCAACTGTACGTACATACATTATTTATTATATTTTGGATATAGAGAGGCCCGTTGTACCCACATTGCTTTGCCATGTGTTGATTGATTCTTCTTTTTTCACCTTTGCTTAAATTCACCTCTGCTGCTGTTTCTCTCAGTCTCTCCCTTTTTGTTTTCCCCCCCTTCTTCACGTCTTGACTGAACTTTGACAGAGCGCGGAATTCCTCACACGACCCATCTTGACTGATTCTCCCCGTCGCATTGTTGCTCCCTCTGTTACTTTTTTTGACCCCGAGTGAGAGGAGATCGTTTCTCGAACTCAACTTTTCTTGGCTGTCGAGACGCGAGGGACAATCGAATATCCGTTGAAGAAAACGAATCATAGCCCGCAGATATCCTTAGGGTGCGGGAGAGTCACCCAGGCGTATCCACCAGCCCATCATTCCCACGGTTGAACGGCGCAAGTGGCTGGTTTCCTTTCACTTTCTTCACTACTAGTTAGTTCGTTGGTTAGTAGCGTTTGCTATTTCTCTCGCCTCTCCCTTCTCCAGCTACCAAAAGGAAAGAAAAGGAAAAGCCCATCCCAACATCCTTTTTCTCTCTTTCCGCCCGCCGCCCGCCGCCCACTCACTTCCCTCACCCTCAATCAACCCCCCCCAGCCTCCACATTTTTCCCTTTTTGCCCACAACTTGTTCACTTCAGGAAAAAAAAAGTATTATTATTCTTCTTATTATTATCCGACCAGGGCAGGTAATGTGATCACCACCATTTTCGTCTTGTTTGTTCTCTCTTCAAACTATCCTTTTTCTGTACCTTCAACAACTTCTATCCTACTTTCTTTCTCTCTCTCTCTCTCTCTCCCCTTTCTCTCACTTTTCCTAATCTTTCTCAAAACCCCCTCCCTTTCGCCCAATTTTCTTCTGTCCCCCACCTATGGGTTTACATCCCCATATACCCAACCACTCCGTTCATGATTGTATGACCCTTGTCCGCTGCCCTTGACATTTACATTTTATTTTTTTTGTTTAGTTCCGTTTTACTTTTTCGCCATCTTCACTACGGCTACGGCTGCTTCTGCTTCTGCTGCATACGTTTCCTGCATGATCTGACCTCGCCTGCTTCTCAAACTTCTTTTCTGTCGCACTTTTGACTGATATCTTCTTATCCCGTCGTTCCTTTTTTTTTTTTTTTATACAGATTCATATCATAAGAAAGAAAAAGAAAGAAGAGGCACACAAGGAGAATAACAAAAAAATATATCTCCTATGACTTGTCACGACTGCTACGAATGATATTTCATGCTTGGTTGCCTTGTTGCGTTCTCATCGCCTAATTTGCTCCACCCGCAGTCAATGTACTCCTTCCAACAAGTACCAACCGTCGAGAGCGTCCGTGTCGTTTGACATTCCCCCCAGGGACATATATTAATCAAGGCTCGTCTTGGAGTGGCCGCCGCTTTTGTACGGTTTGCTCTTTTGCTTTTTACTTTCTCTCTTCACCACTCCTTCCCTCCCTCTCCGCTTTGGGTAATCCCCCGCGAGACGAAATCAATCTGTGGGCAAATCAATCTCCTTTCGACCGTCGTCCCGTTGAACATTTTTGCTAATTCAGGCAGTTTCTGCGACCATTGTTTCTGGAAGGAAAAATTAAATAACAAAAAAGAGAAACGAACAAGTGCTCCTGTGTACAACTATTTACGACTGCATTTGAATTTGCTGGGCATTGCGACTATTTTCAGATCATTTGACAGCACCCGGTTAGATCATTTCGCTTAGAGATTTGCTTCTGTTATATTTAAGGGCGGAAAAAAGCGCAACAATCTGCACCTTTTGAAAGTGATATTGCTGCACTTTCCGTCGATATTCGAAACCCAATCTACCTTGCTTGCTTCGCCGCAATCTATTCCTTGAGAGACTATTCCTCGTTTGGAAGACCTGCTTTCCCGCTGCGAACCCCCATTTTAAGAAGTTTCGTTTCAGACCGGAAAACTGGAGCTGCCGTCGATATCCCAAGTTCACACCCGCGACGCTACGCACATCCCTTTCTACAACCATCACGCCTCCCAGCGACCTCTTCTTGGTGGTGACAGGTTGCGATCTTTTTCCCTTCCCGACCCCCAGCCACCATTCCTCGGAGGCAATCCATCCGCCTCGGGCATAAAGCACGACTCCTCTGGATCTTCCACGCTCCTGTCCACAGCACCACACGCTGGTAGTTCCGGATCCGAGCTTACGGCTCATCTATCCTCCCAATCTGACTTGAAAGTGTCCCAGTCGTCCACGGAGGGAGCTGGCGGGTTGAGCAGTCGACTGTCTTCGGAGTCGACGCGCCACGTAGATTACATGGGCACAGGGGAGCCATATCTCCAAAATCCAACAAATTTGGGAACCATGAACCAAACTCAGTCTTATATGGACGTCCATTCGTCACATTTGCCCTCGGCGCAAGCATACACATCTCAACCAGGGGCAGTTGAAACTCTACCACATTATCCATATCAGCAGCCCCCTTTGTTACAACCGGGCCCCACGGCTTATGCACCCACAACTAGTACATACCCTTATGGATATTCGAACCCCGTTACTTCTCCCCAATCCACCAGCCAGCCGGTTACAAACTCTCTCGCTCCCCATGTTCCCGCACAAATTTTGCCGCTGCCTGGTAGGCCTCCGCTAGTTGGCGAGACGAAGTTGTATATACGGTTTGCTGATAAATCTTATAGCTATGACGGCAGTTCCAAATCCTCATGGATATCCTGGATCCAGCAACCATACTCCACCCTACAACGTGCCACATACGTTTGATACTACCGGTCAAATTGCACCTCCGGGTATGAAGCCGAAAGTAACGGCGACCTTGTGGGAAGACGAGGGCAGTCTGTGTTTTCAAGTCGAAGCGAAGGGCGTCTGCGTCGCCCGTAGGGAAGGTAGCTTACAACCTGATATGATAAGTGACTCGATATGAGCGCTAATAAGACGTTTTCTATGCAGACAATCACATGATTAACGGTACTAAACTCTTGAATGTAGCCGGAATGACTAGAGGAAGGAGAGATGGTATCCTGAAGAGCGAAAAGGTTCGACATGTGGTCAAAATTGGGCCCATGCATCTCAAGGGCGTATGGTGAGTTTTGGCTTTACTTTTCCCTCATATAAGTCCCTGGCTGATCGAACGATTAGGATACCCTTTGAACGTGCCCTGGAGTTTGCCAATAAAGAGAAGATAACAGACCAGTTATATCCGTTGTTTGTACACAACATTGGAGGCCTCTTGTATCACCCCTCGAACCAAACCAGGTCTAACTCCATTGTCTCGGCCACCGAGCGAAGGCGGATAGAGGCAAGCCAGCAACAGAATCGCCCCATCCAAGGTCCACAACCCCCACCATTGCACCATCACCACTCCATGCACAATCCTGTAACATCACAGGTTACCCAGCCTTCTAGTCAGGCACTTATTCCCGCTGGCCGACCAAGTTTCGAACGTGCTCACACCTTTCCAACTCCCCCTGCAAGTGCCTCTAGCTTAGTGGGAGTGACCAACCAAGGGAACTCTTATGATTGGACTGGCAATGTTCATAGCTCGCATGCATTGTCAATTGACACAGGACTGGGTAACTCGAGATCAATGCCAACCACTCCGGCAACAACTCCTCCTGGCTCCAATTTGCAAACCATGCAATCCTATCAAAGCCATCAGAGCTATGATCCCAAACCGTACTATTCTTCGGCTCCCTCCAGTCAACCTCCATATACCGCGCAACAACCAACTGCGCCACAAAATATGTCTAGGTATGTGAGACACACATCGACGAACCTTGAAAGAGCTATAAATCCTAGGAATGATTCGAACCTACGGCATACTAACAAATATCTGCACAGTCAGGGAAATGGACAAGTAAGCCATGGCAATACAGTAGGAGAAGGAGGACAAGAACACGAAACTGAATACATAAACGACACTAATAGTGCGTATAACGGTAATCGTGGCTCATACAACTATAGCACCAACCATTCTACCACTAGCATGCAAGGAGAGCCCGGCCACTTGTCTTCCGACATGGCAAACTCAACGACTAGTGCAAATGGGGCGGAAAGAATGGCCTCAAGACCGAGTGGCCATACCCAATGGACATCGGGCTACTCGACCCCACGCCTTGGACCGCCAAGCAGTCTGTATAATGTCGTCAGTGATACGCGCAGCACGGCCAATGGCACTGCTGGGGATACCTATTCCACTTCGACGAATTCGACGACCACTTATCCTCCCCCAGCGCTGAACGGCTCTAATAAGCGCTCCAGGGACGATGATGACCAAGAAGAACCTTCACGGACCGACAGCCAAAATTGCGACATCGGTTACGAGCATAAACGTCGAAAAACTCTTACCGAAAATCCTCTTGGTGGACCTGTGGGCGGTGCTTCGCTTGCGCTTCAAAGTTTGAAAAATGGAGGCGTGCCTCGACGCCGTTAAGAAACACAGGACATTGTCGATGTGATGCGGTTATTCATATGATGCAGGAGAAGTTCCAATGGTCTTGTACACCGTTTTTCTCCGCTCTTTCTCCGCTCTTTCTCCGCTCTTTCCCCGCGACCTTTCTAGAACAGGTGATTATGTGATTATTTCACGCCACCATCATTTATACTCCGATCTAAGACATGTATTTGCGAAGAAATCATGATGAGAGGTTGACGATTCCTAACATGTTATGGGGACCGCAGTTTATTTATATGGGCGTCGAAATGTTTTAACCGAGCGATGGCTACGGTTGATATCCCCGGGAATACCCCCACAGATTGCGTAGCTATACATTAGCTCCTGGGGCTCGGATTGTCAGGCCATACCGTCTCAGTATCCTGCTGTCCCTGTCATTTACTAACTTGCGCGGGACATTCTGCCGAGTATGACTTTACCGACATAATCTCTAGTCAAAACACTATTCCGCTGAGAGAGCTCATTTGATTTTCTTTTCTTTTTTGGGAAAATACGGAGCTACCAGGATCTGTGTTTGCCTCGCCATTCTCGGCTCTCAATTTTTTTTTTTCCCCCATTTTCTTTTCTTTCTTTTGTACCCCAAACACCCATTTCCGTGTTTAAATCTTGTTGCTTCTCATTCGTGATTTATAAAAATTTTTACTAATGATGACACGAATCTCCTATATAACCTTTGTCTTCAGTTGAGCAAGCCTTTACTCTTTTAGATCAAGGCTGGTTATCTGCTTTTCTGCACTCAACCTTCTACTAATTCTCCACTTTGATGATTCGCATGAGGGAATGCTCAATGAATCCGTTAACCGCCTCTATTATGTTCCAGCCAGCGAGTTGTTAAAAAAAGCGGCTAAGTTTCCGATGCATGGTGATGATTATGAATTGGAGTGAAGAGCACTTTTATAAAGAATTCTTTTTTTCTGCCGTTTGCCCCCTTTAAGACGCCGTTTGTTTTTAACCAATCTCTTTCACTGTTGCCTTTTTTTTCCTTTCTCTATTTCTTTCACCTCTAGTATTTTTGGTGTCTTCTTCTTTTTTCTTTTCTTTTTTGTTGTTTTCTGATGGTGTAGGAGTTGCAGCTTTTTGGATTCTTTTTTCATGTTTTGTTCTACCCCTTCGCCATGTCATAGATCAACGGGTGAATGAATGAATGATATCATGGCCTTTTAGATTCATACGCTTACATTTGCATGCAATGGTGTCCCTATTCCGTAGATAACCTCTGCTCCTACAGCTAAGTAAGGGCTATTTCGACCATAGAGTGCTGTGGTCCTTTACTGAAATACTTCTGTTTGTTGATTAAATAGATCTTTCATTTTTTTTCTTTCCCCTTTGCTTAAATGAGCTTTAGTCTAGTGTCAAAGCCCTATTTTTTCGACACTGCGTTAATGCTCTGGAAAGACTATATATACGGATTAGAAGCAGATACACATTCATGATACGGAGAGTGAAGTTGGGGAAGTATTAGCTTTCTTTAGGGTGATTATTGAAACGTGAGCTGCAAGTCATTTCGTGGGATCGACGTGCCAACGAAAGGGCTAAACTCAATTGGGAGAAATGATAACATTGCTGACTGCGAAGCTTTTGCCTCACCAATGCCTTTGCCCGACGCCCCGCCCGTGAAATCAATTGTCTAACTTGTGACATTTAAGTACGATTCATCGGCAAAAGAAGCATCATCCAGGTAATCCGCAAGGCGTTTTGGAACCACAGCAACGTTGGGACATTGAGACCATACCTTTTTTAGAAGAGCAATACAACAAGACCCGTCCGAGAGAAGGGCAAAAAAAAAAAAAGAGAGAGATCTTCCAGTCAGACTAATTCTCGTATTGGCCTGGGTGGAAGCATTAAAAAAGGGTTTTGGGGGTACAAGAGACTTGAAACAAAAGATGCCTCGCAGTCAATTCGCCGTTTCGCCTGCCATTCGCAGCATCCTCAGCAGCCCGTCCCCTGCAAACCTTGACCAATTGGATCCGTGGAACTCATCGTCAACTGGCCATCAACGATCCGAAAATCCTTATGCTAGCATTGCATGGCGAGAGACAAGAAGGCAAAAGCTTGCGGGCCAATTTGGAAGGAAGGGCGGTGACTCCGGGTCGGAACGAGTGGGTGAATGGAGGTGGGTGACCTCGGCGGAGAGGGAGGAAGAGACTAAAAAAGCGGAGAAAAATGGAGATATTAGATCTTTCTTTGGGCAGAAGAAGCAGAAGAAGATTGATATGATTCATGGCGATGGCAAGGATATTGAACCAGCTATGGAACGTTCAGGTGCTGGGAGAATATGGCATTCTGCCGTGGATACAAGCGGCGAGGTCCCGCATGGCGCGAAAAGCGATGGCAATGGCGATAAGAGTAACGGAACGGATGCTATCGAGCAAAAAGTCTTGCAAAATCAAAGTGGCAGTGGACAGGGAGGTGAGGCGAACGCAGCGTCTCCGTCAGATTGGGAGTTCTATCCGGGTCAAACGACCAAAAAGCCTCTTACACCACCTGCATCTCTTTCGCCACAGCAATCGCAATCTTATCAGAGGGATAAGGGGATATTTAGCAATTTGGCAATTTACATCAATGGGTCCACGTTTCCTCTGATATCAGACCACAAACTCAAACAACTTCTTGTCAGCAATGGCGCTAATATATCCATTTCGCTTGCCAGACGGACCGTCACCCATGTTATCCTTGGTCGCCCAAATACGCTGAAAGCGAAAAATTCGGCAAGTTTAGGTGCTGGAGGTGGCCTTGCTGCAGGGAAATTGCAACGGGAAATTCAACGAGTTGGTGGGAAAGGTATAAAATTTGTCGGTGTTGAGTGGTTCGTATTCTGCCTCCTCTGTTCTTTCTTCTAATCTAAGCTGATCTTTTTTCTTTTTCTTTGATAGGGTTCTGCAAAGCGTCAAAGCAGGTCGACGCTTACCCGAAGCACGCTTTGCTAATTTACATATGGCATCAGGAAAGCAAAGAAGTGTGTTGAGCGATTTTGCTGTTTGAAGAATGACAGCATCCTATTGGATTGAGCTTTCGGACGCTTCATTTGGAGCTTTAACATGCGCCCATTGTTGCTGGTTTGTCATGGCCAATTCATAAAGCACTTTGTCAAAGTGCTATGGAATCAAGATAACTAGCATAGAATGCTTGCATAAACACAGGCACCTTTGTGAATTGCCCCGAGGTTCGGTCTAGGACATGAATAGTGGCTTCGCATAGAGATGACCGTCGAGTATATGGAAGCCCAAAAGCTGTCGCCTACATCACAATCCATGATGGGGTCCGTGGTTAATACATGCCCTCATTCACGCCTCAAAAGACAGGTATATTCCACGCAGTTTGTATGAGGCCTTGCTCACGCTCTTTGTTGCCTTGTTTGATACCTGCTTTCGTTTCTTCATGCCTCCTTCGACTGCTCAGCACAGAAAGCGAAACTAGGGCATATACTGACATCTACTTCTAACGCATTTCTGTGGTTATTCATCGAGCTCCTTCTATTGGCGGGTGGCTGATTCGAGTCCTATTCCAAATTCGACATACCCTTATTTCAGTTTACCGAAATGTCGAATTCAGAATATTCGGAATTCTTTTTTGCGTATTGGATCGACTTCGAAAGAAACGCACTAAATCCTATTGAAGTTGAACTCCGGCGTCTCACACACAAACGGGGTTGGACAGAAAAGAATGGCTTATTCAAAAAGTATTGGCACGAGGGCCTCGTATCGGAATTGCGCTTCCAAGTTCAGAACGTTCTACAACAAAAAAGGAAGCATAATGCCTTGAAAGCACTCTAGTCATTCAAGATGAAAAACAGAAGGATGTGGATACCAGAACCACACAGTCGGTTATCAGGGTGGGTTCTTCCTTGCCTTCCCTTTGCGCTGCGCATGCCTGGCGAGGGTATTTCAGCAAACTTGATAATGGAGCGGACGGGTTGACTGAGAACGGCTTATAGCGATAGGCATTGCGGCGATTTGGCATCATCAATTTCGTCGAGTTGATGGATTCCCGGCGAGCCAGGGAGTATGAAATGCGTTTTCACAACACCAGACACTTGGAGATATTCACATGGAATACGGGGAAATTTATCCCGTCTAACGTAGTCAAAGATGTCCCAATCTTGAGGGTATTGCAGAAGAATAGCCGGAGAGAATTTTATCGATCGAGAAATAAGACTTAGTAGTCTGTTAACAGATTTCGGCATGGTTTTAGTAGGAGCAGAACTACCGTAGCGAATAAATCCACTCTTCTCTTTGTGTATCTATCGGGTATGAGTATGCACAGTGTGGTTGATAATCTTTCGGGCGAGAGGATATTAGCCTGAAGGTGTACAATGAAGGAAATATTCCTTGAGATTTCTTCTATTGTGCTTCTGGATTGTTAACTTAGGCGTTGTCGAATGATGAGTGCGATTAGTGTCCAAAGATCATGGTTCTTACCCCACACTTGGCATTCATGCTGAGACTTCCTGTCCCATGTGGAAGAAGTGTAGCTTGAAGTGCTGCGGACTAGTCACCTCATTGATGTCCCGAGGCACTCGGAGAAGTGGTGCTGTTGGAGTGATTTTGGTCAAGAAACAAGACTCTTGTTAATGCTGGCGCAAGCATGGGATTGCGAACAAATAGGCTAACTATTAGTTACTAGTTACTAGTTATATTGGAGACGCGCTGCGGCCTGGCGTCGCTTTTGAGCAGACTCGGAACATGTGATGGAATCCGCCGTATTTGAACTGTCTGGGCTTTTGTTTCAATATCTTCCCCTTTCTTTCAAGAGTTATTTTTCGCGTTTATTTTTATTTCTGCCCTTCTACGCGCGTCTGTTGAGATTGATCTAGATGCAGCATTTTTCGTTTGTGATCCTAACCCGCGAGGAATTTCGTATCTGTTATTAGTCGCTCTGCAGCCAACTTTATGCCAATGGATTCTACTAGGCGTTGGTTGCCGCGTGAAGGTTATTATCGTGTTTCTATGTTGGCTGAGTAGAGGACATGCAGCTAATCTAATGTAATTTAGGATTCATTGCCGATGTCGCTGGTCGTTTGATCAAAAAGACGGTCTTTTCACCATCGTTGACTTTACCGTTACTTCTTTTTGCGCAGTACACTAGTAAGGGTCGAGACGTTAGCAAAGGGCGGCCTGAGGCCCTTCGCACTTTAAAAGTTCTGGTGTCCATTGGGCTGTATCGATGGTTCAATGGCTGGCTTAGCCGTCGTGCTTTGAACAACGGTGTTTCCGACAAATATAACTGGAGCGCGGAGATTGCCATTGTCACAGGGGGAAGCGATGGAATCGGCCGGAGGATTGCATTGCTATTAGCTGCGCAAGGGTTGAAGGTTGCCATTTTGGATATTCAGCCACCTAAATATGAGATGCGGGGGAATATTAGATTCTACCAGTGCAACATCTGCTCGTCCGAGCAAATTGCAAGCGCCGCTGAGGCAATCCGAGACGAGATGGGCGAGCCTACGATTCTGGTCAATAACGCCGGAATTTTGAAAGGGAAAACGATCCTTGGAAGCACGGATGCGGACATTCGCCAGACTTTCGAAGTGAATACGCTCTCGCATTACTGGTTGACGCGAGAATTTCTTCCGTATATGGTTTCCCGCAACCACGGAATGGTGGTGACCATCGCATCGCTGGCCGCCTATGTTGCCTGCCCCAACATGGTCGAATATGCCGCTAGCAAGGCTGCAGCTCTGGCATTCCATGAAGGGCTTGCTTCGGAGCTGCAAACACGTTATAACGCTCCTAAAGTTAGGACGGTGGTGGTGACCCCAGGCTTTGCTCGTACCGATCTTGTGAACGTCATAAGCCCGGAAAATACCTGGTTTAACCCTCTTCTGGAGCCGGACAGTGTCGCTGAGGCTACTGTCCAGCAGATCCTTACCGGGTCCAGCGGCCATATTATCATGCCTGGCTCTACCGGCACGCTTGCCAGTAATATTAGGACTCTCCCCCATTGGGTCCAGAACACAGTTAGGAACCAGTGTGAGCGATTGGTGCGGCGTCCGGGTGGCAACTGATGAAAGATGACATTTTTCCTAAGAGAGGTAACTCGCCGGATATCCCTGTTCCTTCTCCACCCGGTCCAACTGTGCATGAGATACACTTGTCTGTAGGATAATAGTCTACTTCTTGGATCCCGGATGTGTTGAATACCCGCTCCCAATTACAGCCATTGGTATTTCTAAGATATAATTAAATTCCAATAGAAGCGTTTGTCTGCTGTGATTTCTTAATAACTTATATTCCAAGAGCAATCGTTTCTGATTGGGTGCTGGCATCAATCATGTGAAGCTGCACTAAACCCGCCACAGACCTTTTTTTCTTTCCCAGCTTCTCTTCTCTTCACTTCTTCTCCTCACATCCTCTCTCCAATGTGTAATCTTTCTTTTCGGCCACGCAATACTGTACACCTAATGACTTGACGAATTTCATTGCTGTCTTCTTACGTTCTATGTATAATTGAAATCCTATTTGTACCACCGTTTGTTGATGAACTCGGACGATGTCTAGCTCCTAGGTAAGTTAGCCGGCGGGTTTGAACCAAGGAAAAAAATGGCTTGAGAGAGGGATCCATGGTCCACCAGCCACCTCGACAACCGCAAACCACCAAAACACCATCTTCCCCAGATAAACAACAAAACAAAAAGGAAAAACAGACAGACAAGGTCCATACTGCGCATGGAATACTAAATCCTCCTCTCATTTATTAGCTAGATTGCAAACGGTTACTTTCTTAACACCTTAGGTTTATTTATCTCTTCTTACGGTACCGAAATTTGAGGTTGATTCCCTCTCACAATGTTGCGAAATTGGCTGGGGAGTTCCCCTACCTCCAGATCCAGATCCAGATCCGAACGCCATCGACACCGCGATCGCGACGAGCCATCAACAACTTCGTCATCTCGCCACAAATCAAAATCCACACACCATTCTTCTACTTTCTCTTCGTCAGGTCGAAAGTCTACACGAGGTGACGATCGTGCCTTAGACACCGATCCTGCATTGTCCACAAATTCTTCCCGTAGATACTATCACCCCGAGAGCGTGGCGAGATCGACAGTCTCAAGTAGTTATGTAACCGCGGATCCTGGGGAGCCTGTTGAAAATGGCTATGAAGGCGGTGAACAAGTCCAAGTTCGACGTGGCGACAGCGGAATAGAGGATAATTATCGCGAAGAGCGCTCACTTCGCTCAGAGAAACGAAGACAAGAGCGACAAACACGCAATGAAACCTATGAGGAACCGCAAAGAAGAGAAGATGAGGAAAGAAGGCGGCGCAGGGGAGAACGAGAAGCAATCGAGCGCATGGCCATGCAACCGGAGCGGGAGAATCGCCGACGGCAGAGAGCCCAGAGTACAAATGGTAATGAAGAGCAATCATCCTATTCTTCTTCGCGAGCCGCTCCGGACCCGGCAGATGCTCAAGTCACAGCATCTCCTTCCCCTAGAGCTGACACTTATACGCCCACTTCAATGCCCCCTCCCACTACTTCACAACACCCTACTACTCAACCTTTGGACGCCGCACCTCCACCGGCACCGTTTGGTTTGGCAGCCGAATATTACAATGATCAGGGCCAGTCCGTTTCTACCCAGCCTGGTGTTCGACCAGACTCGCCAGTACCTCCAGTCATTTCCGGAACGCAACCACATTTGATGGCTCCTCTCGAAACGCCTGCCCCACCCGTTGAACCTAGCGCAATGGGCCAAACGGGAGCTGCCTCGTCCTTCTACGATGTTTCTTCGACGCAACCTAATGAGCAGCACCCTAGTACAAATGCACCAGTACCGCCAACCGGACCACCAATGCCCGAGGCACATCCGCCTTCTTCCTTTCCTGCCACCTATGGGATCGACCCCGTGCTACTCAACGGCCATGATCAAATACACCCACCGAATCAAACCGCGCCCACAACTCAGCCTCAAAACAATACAGAGGGATACCAGGAACACCAATATTCTTCTTTATCGCATGCCGCTCTAGGAACGGGTGCCGGACTTGCAGCTGCTGGTCTTGCTTATAATGCAGTCCATAAACCACATCACCTTGGCCACGAACAGTATCAACCAGGTACATTGCAGTATCATCGCAAGAACCATGGCCCATTGCGCCGGTTTATTGATTTCTGGAAGGACCCCGACGGCGTTGCTCAGTTTGAAGAATATTCAGAAATAACTGGGATCTGCAAGTATTGCTTCGAGCCGGGTACCACGTCAAAAGATGCTCCTAGAAAGCACGATTATCGGCGCAGATATTCTTGTGAGCCTCACACCAATAAAGCCAGGGTTGACAAACATACCAGATATGCATCATCCGATGATGACAGTCGCCGAAAACGATCAAATAGAAGATCCTGGCTTGCCGGAGCTTTGACCGCATACGTTGGAAAATCAGTATCCGACAAGGCTAGATCTAGCTTCGGTGACGGTTCAAGTGCCACGTCTCGACATTCGCCAAGTTCAAAGTCATCGAGTTTTGCGAGTAGATCTTCATTAGAGGCTAAAAGTCGCAGATCCCGGGGTGCAACAAACGTCTCGGAGCTTAGTCGCTCCCCGAGTCTACAGGAAGATAGATATACGGAGTTCCGGAAAGGAGGCACTGATTCTTATGGTCTGCCCCCTGACGTATTTACTCCTCCAAAATCCCGTTCATTTGGGAAACGGCGCCAGTCGGCATCTGGGACATCCTCCTCATCAGAGGTACATCGAAGCTCAGGCTTGAAGGGGGCGACACTCGCCGCTGCCGCTGTTGGTGCTGCCGCCTCGTCGAAAGGTCGGCGCAGGAGTAGAAGCAGGTCTTCTAGGAAACCCCGCCGCAGGCGATATTCTTCCTCCAGCTCATCTGGTTCTCTTATTGATATATCCCGTCCATCTGGCAAATCTGGTCTGGCGGGCTTATCATACTTCTTTACAGCACCATCGGAAACGCGACCAAAGGATAAAACTGAAAAGTCGAAAAAGAAAAAGAAAGGATTCTTCGGTTTCCGCTCTGTGTCTTCGTCATCTTCCGACGACGCTGATCTTGCATTTGGTACTGGTTTCTACAAGACACCGTCAAGAAAGTCTAAAAGTAGAAAAGGAGATGATCATGATCTGGATGCAAGACTATCCGATTTGGGATCCACTGCTGTTTCTTTGGCCAGCGTAGCCTCTCGTATGCATGGTCATCGGAGGCCCGATGTTGTCGCGGTGAAAGAGGCCCGACGTCGGCACCCAAGAGGCAGCCAAAAGTCGCAATACACCTCTACCGATACAGCGGTAGATGACGGCTGGGAATCGGTGTCGGAGTCGAGCTTAGATTTGGCCCTAGCATATGGTGATTCGTCCGACTCAGGAACTTCGAAATGGGGTTGGAGATGGGGAAAGAAACGGCGACAAAAACCGAAAGCGCCACCACCTGAAAGGCCGGGCCCTACCGTCATCCAGGGTCCACCAACCGAAAGTGATCTTTCTATGCATAATGTCTATCCTATTCCTACGTCTGACCCTTCTCGATTTGATGCTGTGAGCGAGAGCTTAGTTTCTAGTTCTACTCCAAGCCATCCGCGAGAGCCTTTGTATCAGTCCCATGCCCACCCAATTCAGATCGATCACCCTCAGCCTATTGCACCCGTTTCGCAAAACGTTTACAATCAAGCGGATATTAGACCGGATCATATAACTTCAATAATTCCTCCTACATTGGGAACAACATCAACGAGCAGAAATGATATTTCTCCAGTAGCGGAGACGTCGACTAAACCGATTGACACTTACCGAAACCGACGCAGCGAATATGATGACAGACATTCCAAAAATTTACGACAAGAGAACGGTCACCGGAGACGGGACTCCTCCCCGGCCTTTCCCACCAAGCGGTCTGATAGCCCAGAATTTAAGCCGTCTAAACGAAATTCCGCTTCACAAGTTCAATTTGATCTCACCCGGGAGCAAGCTGAGAAGGAGCTTCGCTTACAGCAACTAGAAGATGAAAAAGAGGCCCAGCGCAAGGATCGTAGGTCCTGGCCAGTCTCTGATCTTAGCTTTGCAGAGTTGGAGTCGAGATCTCGTCGAGATCGACAGCCAACCTATGTAGAAATTCGCCCAGATGACTATGACGATAAAAAGTCAGGTTATTGGTCGTTTGACTATGCAAATGAACCGGTTGTTGGTGCAGCCTCCACCACTATTCCCAGAGAACTGGACGATAAAAGGCGCGAAAATCGAAGAGACGAGCGACGCGATCAAAGAAGGAAGGAACGTCGCAGTTGCACTGAGTCTGACCTGGATGAGACGATTGCATCCTCTACAAAGTATAAGCGGTTTGGATCAGATGACGATGAGTCTGCGAGACGCGCTCGGCGAATTGCAAGAAAGGTTTCAAAACGCATTGCCGCAACGCCAGTTTATGAAAGCTACGTTGACTACTTTGCTCCGGAGGAAGTACGATCCGTTAAAAGCTCCCCCCGGTCAGATGCTAGTTCTGACGTCTATTCAATTAAAGACTCGCCCAAGATCCAGTTCGATAGGGAGATAGCTCAGATGTTGGAGGACGTGGATACTACCCGTCTTCCGTGGCCAGTTCCCCGGCTGAATCTGATCGAACCGACTCCTCCACATAGTGTCGCCAGCTCAGTTATTTTGGAAGACGCTAAGCCCCAATGTGTTCATGATGTCCCTGATCCTTCGGTGCCCGTAGTTGACGAGATTATGGATCCTGAGGCTTCGCGCGCAGCCGAAGTCTCTTCAGATGACGAGAGAAGTATGGACAACCAAAAAGTAGAACATGATCCCACCCTGGGTCTTGGGATAGCCACCGAACCAGTTCCTACGGAAGACCATACTGAAGCGCTGTCGGCAGAACAGATTACCATTGAGGAATCTAGCAAATCGCCAGAGGTCGAGTATGCCAAGGACGACGACACGAGCTCTGTCGAAGAGGTTGTCTCTCAAGACATGCCCGGTGGGTTTGAGAATGACATAGAGTTTGCAGCTACCCTTGCAGCCGGAGCCAGGTTAGCTGGTTTTGACCCATCCATTGTTACCGATGACCCTAGATATCATTCTCGTACCTCCCCCCCTGGCTCCGAATCTGCAGATATTCCAGCGAGGAATATTATTTTTGAAGGACTAGACGACCTTGAAAGGCGAAATGATTCCTTCCATGGATTTGTAGAAGATGAATCACTCCCACCTTCTGACACCGAAGAGGAGAAAGTCCAGATTAGCAAGGCATCATCTCGAGCCACCGCTGGAAATGAATTTCCTGAGGCTGAGCCGTCCCACGAAGAACACAATGGCCTTCCTGAGATTCACGAAGAACCCTTGGTGATGCGAAGTCCACAGCAGCGACATCCAGAATACGCGATTTCTGAATCGAAGGATGAAGGCGAAGCTCGAGAGTTCTTCGATGCTGAAGAGGAACACACATCCACGGCTCAAGTTGGAGGAGAGCAAGGTCACGAATTGATATCTGAAGGTCCAAGGTCTCCAAGGCCTTCAGTCTCCGAGATTCAGAAGCTAGAGAGCTTGGAGCATTCCCAGTCTACGGTCCCGAAGGTAACGGATGCTAGCTTACACAACGATCCTGCCCAGCCTAAACCTGAGACTTCAGTCGAAGCAGAGCCGAGAAGAAGTAAGAAGTCGCGACGAAAATCTAAAGGAAAGACAAAGGGCGGCGTGTCCGATGCTGATGATGTAGGTTCGGGGCCTTTTGTAACAAAGGACCTTGGCATTGAAGAGGCACCGAGGATTGCGGAAACCCACATGAGTGAGTCGGAATCACAACCTAAGCT
The DNA here is from genome assembly GCA_001430935.1 of Amauroascus verrucosus. Taxonomy (NCBI): domain Eukaryota; kingdom Fungi; phylum Ascomycota; class Eurotiomycetes; order Onygenales; family Onygenaceae; genus Amauroascus; species Amauroascus verrucosus. Next base: position 369,697 of record LJPJ01000121.1, read on the forward strand.
TCCCACTGTTGATCCAGCACCGAAGTTTCGAGAGGACGAACTCAATTATCAGCTTCAAGATCGAAGTCCTGCCGAGGAGAGTGAACCTTCTTTTCCATCGGCTGAACATGAGTGGTGCAAAGGACAGAAACCAAGCAGTAGCTTTTCCACATTGGAAAAAAAATCCGTCCCGTTACAATCTGTACGCGAGGCACAACCAGAACCGGCTGAAAGCGAGTCGAAGCGAGACATCGGCCTCGAGGAGTCAAACCAGGACAAGACGACGGCCGCAGATAGCGAGCATCTAGCCGAAGATGGAATACATCAGCTGTCCCAGAAACAAAAGCGTAAGAGCCGTAAGAAGGATCGGCGAAACCGCTATGAGGAGATTGTTGAGTCTGGCAAACAGGCAGAAGCAGAGGTATTTCACAAATTTACTTCTGTATAGTTGATGCAATCGCTGACAGTAGAGAAGACCTACGCCACTGCGATGGAGCCGATCCCAAGGGATGATTCCGGAATCCTGGAGAAAGACATGATGCCCCAGCCTTTTTTAGAGGGTAGCCCCGAAATATCATCCAAGGACGATGGTGCTTCGGGGGCTGATCTAGGTGGGCAGGCAGGTTCCTCAAAAGAACCTGCCACGCCTATCACTTCAATCCCAGTGGACATGATTTTTAGCCAGCGAGCCCGCAGCCGTTCGAGCTCACCGCTCCCTAGTCAAAAATTCGAGCTCCCACGCCTATCACGCAGTCGTCCTGTTTCGCCAGAATCGACGAGAACCAGACGTATTTCTGTTCGTGGCGATCCGGACCTCAACCCTCTTGCTACTCCCTCTCCAACCGCTATACCGCTGCATTTTCGTCGACCTGTTAGTTGTCATGGCTCTCCCGCAAGTGCTGCAGTGCCGCCTCCAATAGCATCACCGACGGCAACCAAAGACCATAAGCGACCTAAGTCCACGGAGTTCAAAACTGACCGGGAACTGCGTCCGCTTTGGCTTGTGGAGCGGCATGGCTCCTCTAAAACAGAGCAGCCCATCGAGGAGCCGTATCCTTCCCTTCCATCTAGCCGGACAACGTCACGAAGTCCTTCTATAGAAGATCTAAAGGCCCAAAATGTGACAGAATTTGCATACGATCGGTTGCCGTTTACTCCACGTCGTCAGCCAATGACATTGCACGTTGACACCAACCAGGCTCTGGGGGAGGACATCTTAGGCTCTAGACAGGCGACACCAACAGCAGACACATTCCAACAGCTTGACAAAAAGGACAAGCCAAAGTACGAATTTCACTCGCCGTCGGAGTTGCTTATGGAAGCATTTAATGCAGTTGTCGATCGCTCGCCCCCATTACCACCGGTCCCAAGTGCAGTCCCTGTTCTAGAAGGAGACCTTCCACCCCTACCAGAAAGTAGTCCTCCAAGCCCAATTACTGAAGCTGAATCATGGCGTACTGCTGGTGATAGATCTAGTATCGGTGCCCAATCCGATTCTACCGTCATACCCGACTTTAGCGGTGAATATCGCAGCCCCATCTATCCCGTACAGGTTCCGGAATTTGGAAGTCGTCCGTCAACGGCATTAAGCGCCTATGAGTCAGCTGTGGAATACGAAGAGCCGGGCGATCGAACTCCCGTCGCTGTTTCACCGGTATCGGTTGTCGAAGTGCCTGCTGGGGAACTAAATACTGAAACAGTGAATAAAAAAGGTGGGTTTGAAGAACGATCGCGAGAACTCCCATCGCCAACCGATGACAAATTCGAAGAGGCGAACGGCGAACTTGGCCAAGAGTTTTCAACACCAAGGGATCCTGAGTTTCCACAAAGCGTGAGGGTTTCTCATGCTGAAGAAATGGCGTCTAAACCCTTGGAGAAACTGAAAGACGATGTCACTTCACCCTCTGTTTATGGCGATGCTATAACACATCAGGCAATTGACGCCGAAAAGGCAGAGCCTGGGTCGAAAGATATCGAACCTAGCCAAAAGCCATCACAAACTGCGAATGAGGCATCGGCTAAAGCCCCTACAGTCTCTCCACGGACTGAACCTATCAGGCCATCCGATGATAGCCAGAGCTTTACTGACCCCCACCCAAGTTACGATACGAGTGAACTTTCAATTCCAAGTCAGAGCTATACACTGGGATTGCCTAGTGCCACTGCTCTTGACGTCATGCGTGAGCCTGCAGATACTGCTCTCGTGGAGAAACCAGATGATCCTGTTGAGGATGTTGTCGCTGTTGAACCCTACATATCGAAGGCACGAGAGGACCCGTTATCACTGGAAGAAGAGGCCTCCTCAGGCCATATTAGCCTTCCCAATATAAAATCCCCTGAAAGTCCCGTTCCGTTGGAGCTGCCCAGCGTTCCGAACAAGGACCTGAGCGGTGGAACCATTCCTTCCGAGCCATCAACAGAACCTTTATTGTCCAGTTCTTTCGAAGAGCAAACCACAAAAGACGCAGTTGAACTCGCTTCCGAACCTGCTGATGCTTCAGGTTTAGACAATGAAGGCATTGTAGTTACTAGCCCAAGGCCTCATGGGGGGACTCCTAGAAATCAAGACGAGTTCTCGCCTCTTCCTACGAAATCAAAGAAAGGCAAAAACGGGAAGAAAAAAAACCGGCGTTCCAATACAGTTTCGGGTGGTAACTTAGAAGGGGAGTCTTTCTCCAGCAAAAGTATAGTCGAGGACGTTGGCACTAATGTACCGACAGACGTGCCCTTAGACGAATCTCATCCTTCGCCAGCAAACGAAGAGGTGGCGGAAGACCTATCTTCCGTCCACGAAGGGGCAAAGGCCGACTCTGCGCCACTTTCCAGAAAGAAGAGTAAGAAAGGCAAAGGGAAAAACAAGGGTAAGGATAACCAGACAGCTATAGAAAACCCTCAACCCAAGGAGATCTCTTCATCAGAACAGCCACCTGAAAAGCTAAAAGCTTCGCCGTGCCTTTCTCCCCAAGATGATAAGGTTGACGAAAATGGAACAAGAACTCCTCTAGATGAACTCGTTTCGTTACCTCAGGAGAAAGATGAGGTTCCAAAGGGTATTGATGCACCGTTCGTTCCTTCTGAAGGTGACCAGACAATGGAGATGAAAAAGCAGCCTTTGGCTAAGGAGGGACTTCCGGTTAATGAACAGGCTATGGAAGTGGAAGAGCAAGACCTGGGCTTGTCTGAAGATCCTGAAAGATTTATAGGGCCACAGGATCTGTCGGAAAATTGTACCCAGAACCTACCTGAGCCCGGGTCGGAGTACCAGACCGCGATAGTTGATGAAAAGGACATGCACATGGGAGAAGCGGACCTGAACTTATCTGGAGATTCTGCGGAGGTTATTGGGCCACATGGACCACCAACAGATTACGGCCGATGCCTGCCGGGGCTTTCATCAGACGAACAAGCCCTGCCTGTTGAGCCACCCGTTGAAGAGCCTGCACCGCAAAGTCAAGATGAGAAGCAACTTCAAACGCAGGAAACCTTGCCAGAAGAGACTCCTGCGAAGGTAAGCTCATTTGAAGGGTTACAAGACGACTCTTTGGTGCAACAACTTGCTCCTGCAGCAGACCTTCCCATGATAGAGAATCCTTTGTCAAATATTGTAGAAGAACCGACTGAAGCCACAGATATCGATTTTGCGCCTGTACCTTCTAAGAAGGAAAAGAAGAAAAAACGCAAAAACAAGAAGTCTCAAAGCGAAAATGTTGCAGAATTCGAAAGTGTGGACGAGCAAGGCAATAAACTTGCTGAGGTGGAAGCAGTTCAAGTACCAGAGCCGAGAAAGGCGGATGAAAGCCACTCTCCAATGGATTATACAACTCGGGAACTAATAGAAGCGGCCAATGTCCCAGACGTGGAATTCACCCCAGCACTTTCTAAAAAGGGAAAGAGGAAAAACCGCAAGGGCAAAAAAACTCTCATAGATGAGGTTCCTGTAGAAGATATGGCCGCTGAGGTGCAAGAAGCTAAAGCCCCTGATGTCGAAACGGTATCTGAATCGCCCAAACCGTCCGGGTTGGGCGAGGTCAGTGCTGATGCTCCTGTTGAAGCCATGGAAACAACCGAGGTTGATTTTGAGTCAGCCCTGGCGACACGTAAGGGAATAACACAGTCTGGGAATGCCCTGCGAGACGAGCCAGAGCTTATAGAGCCCGATGTGACACGAGCCGATGATGTAGCTCCCGTTGAAGCGATGGAAGAACGTTTAGTTGATCACAGTTTTTCATCCAAAAAGCCTGTTGTTGAGAAAGCACCTACAGAACCTGGGAAGGTCGACGAAGCTGAATCCGAGTCTGTAGTTCGTCCAAGTCAACATTTAGAGGAGGCGATCCTTTTCCCTGAGAGTGTCAAGCAAGAAACCCCACTGGATGATTTAGATGCTGCGGAAACCGCAACTGATGAGCGAAAGGTTGAAGAAAACGACTCACCTGAAGATGGAGCAGCTGCACCTGAACCTGCCGATATGTATGAAGCTGACGCTGGACCCTGGCTCCCAAAGAAGGGCAAAAAGAAGAAGGGAAAGGGAAAAGGAAAGCATGCATCGACAGCCGATACATCTCATGCAGACGCACAGGGACAAGATGATACGCGTTTCGACGTTAAGGATACGCTCGAATCGCGTCATAAAGAAATTGACTCTTTGTCCGGCATTGATATTGCAACGGTACCTTTAATAGAAGCCGCCGAAGCCGGCTTTGAAACTCTTACCCGAAAGAAGAGTAAAAATGGGAAAGGAAACGGCGAGCAAGATGCAGCGAACGTGATCGAACAGCCAATTGAGCCTGTGGAAAATGACGTTGGAACCGAAGGGAAAATTGTCATAGAAGTACCTGATGACAAGAACCTTGGCGGAGATGAACTTGAAGATGAAGAGCAAACTACCACGGAAACACACGGGGAAGGGAAGACACTAACCGTGGACGTTCAAGAAGAGACATCGCTTCTAGAGAAAGAACCCGTCAAGGAGACCGCACTGGGCGAAGGGTCGCACAATGGCAACCCAATCCTTGACCAGCCAAGTTCCCGCTCTGAGTCTGCTCATGAAGTTCCCGAAGCCCCATCACCTCCTCAAGTTGCAGAAAGTGAACTGATTAAAGACGACTCTGCCTCGCTCGTCCGCGAATCTGTGCCTGGGGAATTCCCCCAAGAAGCTGAAGGTCACATGGCACGTGATGTCCATTCTGAACCTGTAGGAACAATACCTTTTGCCCAGGAGTATGACATGACAAGTCCTGGGAAGGTTATAACAAACGCAGCGATTTACTCCGCAGAGGCCCTATGCGTTCCGCACAAGAATGAGATTTCTTTGTCAGACAGGTCTCTTGATACGGACACAGCTGATAACCCTCCGGTGAGTGAAGTGGCTGCGAATACAACGGAAAATCTAGATCCTGCGAAACAACTGGGATTACCTTCCGCAGAAGATTCTTTGTCGAACGAAAAATCAATGACAGAAGAACTTGAGAGGCTACAGCAACCACATGAACCTCTAGATCGCGATACAACAACTTCCATCTCGCACGAGTCTAACTCTCTTTTTACAACGGAAGAATGCGGCATGGCAGACGAGCCCTGGAACCAACCCAAGGGAAAGAAAGGCAAGAAAGGAAAGAGAAAGAGTCCATACTCTGTTGCCGTGGCTGTGTCTGAAATCCAAGAGCCCAATCAAAACGAGACGTTGCTATCGGCCGACTACCAAGCAGTATTAGATACGATACAAGATAACCCTTCTACGTTCGAGCTTGAGCTTATGCCATCAAATGTTGCAGACACTAAAGAATTCCTGCCTGATGAATCAAGGCGCGACACTAGGGCCGCGAAGTTAGCCAATGACACCCTACCACATGTGCCAAGCCCGGCTAATGCAGAATCAAATGCCTGGTCAACTACAAAGCTATCAAGGAAACAAAACCGGAAGGATAAGAAAAAGCAGAAAGCCTGGGCGGCTATGGAAACACTACCGTCGGTTGAAGATGATATTCCCGCGGATACTCTCGAGATTCTTGTTGAGGATAACAAAGATCAGAAAAAGTCGGAACCTCTCACTGAGGAGTCAGGAAAACTAGATGTCCAAATATTTGGAAAGGGTTCTCACAGTGAATTTGTCAAAAGTACTGACAACGTAGAACACGGTACGATTCTGGGTATTGTTGATGGGCCGGAATGTCAAGATTTGTCTACAGTACAGGAGGTTGAAGTTAATCGGGCGATTTCAGAGCCTTCAGAAACTGCGCATGCAGACCCTACGGACTTTGGCGTTCAAGAAGTCAAAACTCTGGATACTCTGGGCGAGCCGTCGCAAGAAAATGCCAAGGAAGCGGTAGTGACTGATACCCTAGCTACATTCGAAGAAGCCAAACCTAAGAAAGGAGAAAAGGGTAAGAAAGGCAAGAATCAAGTTTCAATGCCGTGGGACGAGGGTGACCTACATGCCGAAATACCTATAGTAGGTGAAGCTTCCAAACAAGGTCCAATCGCAGATGTAGAGGAAGCATCCACGCCCGAACCTAAGTCTGCTAAATCCAAACGAAAAGCAAGGAAGGACAAGCAAAAGCAGAGAGAGTCGTCATGGGAGGAAGAAGTTCCATCCTTGGAACCATCAGACATGATTGTGCCAGCTCAAACCGGAGATGATGTAGTAGAAGAGCCTGCAACTAATGTTCAGCCAGCTTTTGAAGACGTGTTTGAGGAATCGAAGTCAAACAAAGCGAAACGGAAAGCTAAAAAGGACCAGAAAAGGCGGCATTTCGATTGGTCTGACGTCCCCGTAGAGTCAGAAGCCCCATCCCAAGCTGCAGCCCCTGAACAACCCCACGATTCCGAACATAAACAAGATAGCGCCGAGAAATTCGTTGATGACCCTGTAGAGTTGGTATTTAAAGATACTACTCCCCTAAACAAACAAGGGGAAGAGTTGCAAATGAGCGAAGCTGCTGATAAAGACACAGCTGACAAACCTGAATCGGACGGTAAAGAATTTCAATATTCCAAGAAGAAAAAGAGAAAATCAAAGAAACAAGCTAAAGCGACCGATTGGACTGATGAGATTCCCCCTAAGCAGGTTGTAACGGAGCCTGCTGACCAAGATCCTTTACGATCACCAGTTGCAGAAGTGTCCGAAGAACGCGCCGTTCCCTCCCTCGATATCCAGATTCAAGATGAATGCATGAGAATCGTTTCCGGCAACGAGACAGTGGCGCATGAACCCCACGACGCTATCATTGACGATTTCAATACCAACAACCTCCTACCGTCCATTCCGGGGCAGGAGGCTTCACTAATTTCCGAAAACCCGTCCGAGATTCCGTTGCCAACCACACCCCTTGAATTGGTCGAAAGTGCAAGAGAACTTGGACCTTCTAATTCCACCGAAGACAGCTTAGACGAGATTTACGTAGGACATCAGCCGGATCTACCCGAAGATCTCAGTCTCGGGACTGCGTTACCAGAGCATACATCCGAACCAACTACTCTCACCGAAAATAAAGCTTTGGCTAACGAATCAGAGAAAATCGTTGGTCTGGCGCCAGAAACCTCCAGTGAAGCCATTGCGTCTCAAATTCCTCATGTTCAAAAACAATATCCGAGTGACATTGAACCGAGGCCGGAGGTTTTGAGGTCTAAAGACCCGGGCCGTGGCAAACAATTCCAGCATAACGATGATTCCCAGGTGCCATTTATAGCTAATATCGTCCCAGAAAAGCCCACAATTAATAACGAAGATGCACCGGTGTATCCTGCTCCTGAAAAGATGCACGAACTAGAGCTATCCCAGGAGACCCCCGAAACCGACTCAAAGTCAGTAGCCCCAGAGATTATACCTGATCCGCTCACCAAGATATCTGAAGGCGCAGAATCTTCTGCCAAACTCGAAATGCCTGGATTTAAACCTGATGATAAACTTGAAGAATCTCAAGCAGAAAGTACTGCTGTAGAAGGTGCTAACTCGAGTCTGCTTGAAAACACCCAGAAAATAACGTCATCAGGCAACGAGCAAGACGGAGAGGAGGCTGAATGGGCGAAACCGAAGCGCAAGAAAAGTAAGAAATCTAAAAAGGCTCATAATCTCGAAGATACCGCTGTTCTACCCCAATTTCCCGATCCTTTTACTGAACCAGTTGGCATGACTTGTGAACTTTCTAAGGCCGACTCTACTGCCTCTGTGCCCGTCGCTTCTCAAGCTTCAAAGAAAGAAAAGCGAGCCAAGAAAAAGAAAGGAAAGAAAGTTGAGTCAGAGCCATTAGGAGAAGACATTTCCGAGAGTAGCAAGCTCCTGGAACCAGTCAAACCCATTATTACACAACAGTTGGCTAGTTCAGAGAACCTAGATGCCAATCTTGCAGAAGAAGTTGTTCCAGAAACTATATATTCTAAATTAGAACAAATCGAAGGTTCCTCCGCTTCTGGACTCACGGAGGTTGAGATTTTAGAGAAGGTATCCACTTCGATACCGCAAGAATCAATGGAAATGCCAGGGGTTGAACAGGTACTGGCCAATAAGGCTACAGAATCACGGGCACCAACGATAGATTCCAGTACCAATGTTGAGGATCTAGGACCCATTACAGGGAAATGCAAGGAAGAATCTCCTTTAGTTGTTCACCATTACCCCACGGTTGCGGGAGGCCAAACTGCCGAGCAAGATGTCTCGGGAATCCTAGCTGCGGAGAGTAAGGCTCTCACTTTTCCGGAGCGTTTAGAATCTGACGCCAATTCTGACAAGCCGTACGATCCTCCTGTGCTTGCAGAACTTCATCGGTACACAGCAAGACCCGGAGATGACGCCGAAGTAAAAGTGACGAAAGAGGATTCTCCCAAGACCCCCAAAAGCCCTCGGTTAGAAGTAGCTGAACTCCTAAGTAAAGAGCCGCCAGCCACAGAAGAGTTCCCAGATCAAGCCCCGCGTGACGATACTTCTAAAAGAAACAAGCAAAAGGCCCAAAAGGACACCATGGGTACAAATTTCGAGTTGAATGAAGAGTCTGAGTTGGTCGACCTAGCACAAACTAAGGTCTCTTCTGAGAAGCCCAAGGGGGAAAACGAAAGTGACCCGATATATAATGAACCGGATATCCCTTCGTTGGGAAAGGAAACTCTAATGCGCTCCCAAGCGGATAATCCCGTAGCCGCCGAAACTTTATCCCTACAGGGCAAGGATCCCGTGGTTGAAGTGAAGGAAGGCACACCCAGAGACGACGACTCATTGCCATCAATTGACTGGGACAACCCAAAGCAAGGTACGAATGATGTATCATTTCATGATGAAGAATCTAAACCAGAAACCTCCTCCCTTGATTTGCTGTTGTCGGGAGATCAGGCATCCAGCCCAGAAGACATTACTGAGTTGAATCAATTCTATTTGTTTGGTCAAGTTGACGTGGATATTGAGGATTTCGATGACGATGCTAAGCACACTGCTCATGTCACAGTTAATGAACCTTCCTCGAGCCCTTTTTTAGGCGTTCCGAAGCTGCCCACTGAAAGTGGGCAGTCGCTTGCCAACCCTAGACATCAATTAGACTCACAAGGCCAGGTCTTCAGCCCCGTCAAGGAGAAAGCATCAAGTATTCATGCAGAAAAACCGTCAGAGAATGAAGATCACGAAAATTGCGGAGTGAGAAAAGCCGCATGCCCAGCCAGCAATAAATCAAGCAAAAAGCGTAAAACGAGCAGGAAAGAGAAGCAAAAGGTGCGGGAGCTTGGAGAATTAACGAGCCACGAGAAATTTCAGAATAAAGATCCATCCAACTCTGGGGTTGATGGCGACATACCCCTCAAGGACACTAAACCGACGAATACGGCCAGCGTAGGCCTCGTTCTAGAGACAAGTAGGCCGAAGAAAGCCGAAGTCATCTTTGACGAACATACATCTACAAGAAGTCGTTCGCAGTCGCTAGAAGTAAAGTCCGGCAAAGTGGAACATAGCACTAGTCACGATACTACAGCCGATTCACCTAATTCTGGTCCCCCCTCCGACGAGCCACCAGCTTTTCACTCTGAGAAGAGTGGAGGAACGATATTTGCTTCTAAGAAGCCGGGAATAGTTTCCAGCGTCTTCCCTCATCTTGAACGGGTTTCAAGGCGCAAAGGGTCTCACGAATCGATAGCGGAACAAAGTCAAGGAATTGATGTCAATAAAACTAGGAGACTTATTGAGGATATGCCGCGAGAAGGCCGTGACGATGGACAAGTGAGCAAGGAGCAAAATGTTATTGGGCGAGACCAAGACAAAAGGCACACAGCAGAACCACCAATTCTGGTGCCTATCACCCCTTTGCGGGGCATAGAGCCAGTTGCTCAAAGAGACGATTCTCGTATTTCGCTGCAACAACAACAACAACCGTCGTTGTTTGGCGGCCCTTATGGTCTGGTTGAACAACACGGCGCTAGGTCTCCCCCCAAAACTCCACTCGCTACAATCAAGGAACAGATTCCCATCGAGTCACCTTCTCACGTTCGTGCCCGTGATGTCTCCGACGTTGGATCACCAGACAGGGGAGTGAAGTTGGCCAGATTTGACAAAAGCCCCGTCCCAATCGCTCTCCAGCCCATTGCTGATCAAATGAAAACTAAGTCTCGTCGGGTATCCTATGAAACGCCAAGCTCCACCCCAAAAGCTGCACAACCTCGTTCATTCTCAGGGTCATATGACAATATCCTCAAGACTCCAGAGAACAGTGAAGTGGTTCGACGAGCGAGCGTAATGAGTCTTGAGAGTCTCAAGTCCACGGATTCGCTGCGCCTTCGCCGAAGTCCTGGCAGTGGTGATCTTCGAACTCAAAGCAAACTCGGCAGGAAAAACAAATCTCCGGCGACCCAACCAGAAGAGGAAGACGTAAACATTGAAGCTATTCCATCGTCTTCATCTTACGACCCGGTCACCGACAAGGGCAAAACCCCGCTGCGAGGCATGGCAGCAGATGTCTATGTAAGATGCGCCCAGTTTAGTGATGATTTTTCAATTCAGTGCGATGAACTTGATGAAACTAACCTTAAGTCTCTTGTCGATAAATAGGAAGGCTGGGGCGATGTACCCGGCTCCCCGCTTTCTCCATCCCGCCCACCAAGTGTCCGTCGTCGGCGTAGTTTGCAACATCTTCAAGATCTCGAATCCCGTCTTGATCAATTAGTATCTGAAAATCGCTTACTTTCTTCGGCGAAGACAACGACCGACAAGGCCTTGGAAACGCAAACTATTACCCAGAGACAACAGGCAAGGGCTCTCGAAGCGCGCGATCGGGAAATCCAAGATAAGGCCTCCGAGATACGGCAGTTGAAGAAGACTACGCAATGGCTACAAAAAGAACTTGCAAGACTCACTGAACTCAATGAAAGCCTCGCAGCGACCAATGCGAAACTTCTGTCGTCACAAGAACATGAAAACAACCAACACAATGAAGTCGCACAACAATGGCAGCGGTCGCGGGAAGAGCTGGAAGACCTCAGAGCAAAGTATACTCAATTATCAGCGGGTATGGAAAGTATAGTGAGCAATGAAGTTGACTCGGCGTTGGCAGAAAAGAATGCAGCAATTCGTCGGCTCCAAGGTGAACTGCTGGAAGCACAGGACAAGATCAAGGAGCTCCAGGAGAAGATCGTCGCCTCGTCTCAGGATAATATTATTACTTTTCGCGACGAGGACTATTTCGAAGCTGCTTGTCAGAAGCTTTGCCACCACGTCCAGCAATGGATTCTGCGATTTTCAAAATTCTCCGACATGCGCCTTTGTCGCCTAACAAGTACTCTTCGGGACGAGAAAGTTGCCGACCGCTTCGAGAATGCGATTCTCGATGGATCCGATGTCGACTCTTATCTAGCTGATCGTGTCAAACGACGGGACATATTCATGTCCGTGGTCATGACAATGATGTGGGATTACATTTTCACACGGTATCTTTTCGGGATGGACAGGGAGCAGAGACAAAAGTTGAAGACTCTTGAGAAACAATTAAGCGAGGTCGGCCCGCCAGCTGCTGTTCAGCGGTGGAGAGCTACCACACTCTCGCTACTTTCAAGACGACGTGCATTCCAAGAACAACGGGCTTTAGATACAGAAGCCGTGGTCCAAGAAATATACCATACCTTATCTAAACTCCTTCCACCGCCAAGTGAATTGGAGCAGAGCATTCTAGACTCACTCCGAAAAGTGATGAGGGCGGCTGTCGACCTTTCCATTGAAATGCGCTCGCAGAAAGCGGAGTATATTATGCTTCCCCCGCTGCGACCCGAATACGATACTAACGGCGAATTGATCCGCAAAGTTCATTTCAATGCCGATTTAATGAATGAGCGGAGTGGCGAGACTACTTCCAACGAAAAACTCGAGGAGGAACAAGCCGTGGTACGCATAGTCCTTTTTCCACTCGTGGTAAAAAAAGGGAGTGATGAGGGCGAAGGCGATGAAGAAATTGTTGTTTGTCCCGCTCAAGTTCTTGTGGCAAGACCAGGCAAAGATAAGAAAATTGTCAGGGTGTTAAGTGGCGACCGGTTGTCTGCTAATGCGGTAGGCCAGTCGATTCAAAGCTTCCCGTCGATAGATATGGATACAAGTAACCTGATATGAGGCGTCACACTCGTTGTCTGCTACTATGTATTCCATGCTTTCCTTTGAGATACCCTATCCGGTCTACAAATATGATGGCGTTTTGGATCTAAACAACCATTGAGACTTTTATTGTACACAATTGGGATAATTTCGGCAATTGGTGTTTCTTTTTTTCCTTTTTTTCCTTTTTTTCCTTTTTCACATGGGCAATTTTCTATTGAATTGATGGATGTCCTGGACTCTGGAGTGGCATGGCTCCTTTGACGATAACTTTTTTCTTGGTTTCTGCGATTGTTTTGGCCATTGCTTGATGATGATGCTGATGATTGACGACTGTGACATTTTGGAATGTGTAACTAATATATGCTTTTGTTGCATTTAATGATAATCCATGTAACAATTTCAATATCCGAGCTGTCATCCTGAGCTATGATTTGCAAAAGAGCTCATTTCTTTTTGTCTGACGTGTTCAGGGCTTGCGGGCGTTGTTGAGCGAGTCACTCTGTTCATTCCAGGGATCCCAAGCCACACAACGTCATTGAGATACTTTTCTCACCACCGCTTTTCCCGTCTGGCAAGCGAAACACCCTCCATCCATCAACCACCCTCCTGCAAACCCTCGCCTGCCATTCAATTAATGTCAGTACTTATGACTATTTGCTATCTCCGGTACCTTGAATTTTTCCCTCCGTAATGTCCAATACCAACATTTCAGCTTCTCCCGCCGGGCGGGGGAGCTCGCCCAACCCCGGTCGAGAAGTGCAAGGGCCCTATCAGGGCAGCCCTCATCCAGTTTCACCATTCCCAGAGACCCAGATTGGCCCTCAAGGACCAAACGCGAAACATGGCAAAAAACGGAGACATCGAGGCCACAAGCGACGACGGCATCGACGACCCTCTTTTGCCCCGGCAACCGTCGAATCTGTGCATGAAGGTTCTCCAGATCATGCAAGCGAAAGGATACGTGAAGAACGGGAAACTTCCACCATCCCACAAACCCCAGCTGATACTCGTCGAGCATCGTTCTACCGACTGGGCCAGCTGGGAACGATGAACTCGAGTGATACCAGCTTGGACAGCGAGGCATTACTAGACCACAGGTATCACTTGTCCACTATCAATGCTTCGAGCTCTTAAGACTGAAAAAGGACCAATAACTAATACAATTTGTTTTATATTATAGAAATCAACCGATGCTGCGCCCTCGTCGTGAAAGCAAGCTAGGCCAGAGTTTCCGCCCTGAACAAACTATTCAATCGTCTCTCGCTCTAACAGACAGTCGTCCTCGCCACAACACATCTCGCCGAACGGCCAAGTCTTCAGAGGAAAGCGAATCGGAATCAGATGAAGCAGATGACCGGACCCCTCTCATCAAGCCTGCTTCATTGCACAATACCAATTTTGTTCGATACGGAACAGACAACAGGGATGCACCTTACCACTCAAGACGGTCTTCCGGACGGAGTGTTGGCTCGGAGTCTCATTCCCCTCGGGACACATACGATTTTAAGAGAGACTACGATGTTAACAATCCACCTTCCATTCCCGGTAGCCCGAAAGCCGGTGCCGACATAGGATATGATGACTCTCTCATCACAGGGAGGGAATTCGGCCGTTCAAAGTCCCCAGGAGCCATAAGTGCATCAACTTTCCCGCGCGATGCGGTCATTGATATGGATGGTGCTGGTAGAACTGACCGAACTGGCTCTGCTCCGCCATCGCCTCCAGTTTCACCCCATGACCTTAAACGCCGCCGGACCGTTACACTTCCTGTGGAGGAAGACGTTTGTTTCCCGATTGGTGCGTTATCGGATCTTGCCGAAGAAGAGTTTACTCCGCATCCGCCAATAGAAGGATATATTGAGGAACCACGTCGGCGAAGAAGAAGGGTTTGGCCAGACCTCTCAGTTCTGGAGGAATGGAGTCGGGAAGAAAAGGAAGAGCGAACAGAGGGCATTCGAACGAAGAAGATCAGCGAGCCTGTTCTCATAGGTGGAAGGCTCCGCACTCGAAATGCTGCATGGAGACGCGAAGAAGAAGAAGCGCCCTATCGATTCACTTATTTCAACGAAGAGTTTCAGAGCACCATTCACAGCCAAACTATTTCCGAACTGGTACAACCAGGTCAGACCTTTAAGGACTTATTCATTCCTGATCCGCCCGAGTTAGAATCAGAGGATGACGAGGAAGAGGACGAGTTTCTTCCATTTGCTTTGAATGGAACCCGAACAAATTCTTTGTCTATGCCCTGTTACAACAGTAGGAGTGACCAGGAGAGTGCTGTAGCCGGATCTCGAGCAGTTAGTCCCAACCATACACCTCAATCTCCTTCCAGGCAAAAGGAAAAACGTTATGGTCCACGGCCAACATTTTGGCTGGACGTCCTTAGTCCCACCGATGCGGAAATGCGTGTCATCGCCAAGGCATTTGGAATACACGCCTTGACTGCAGAGGACATAATGATGCAAGAAGCTCGGGAGAAAGTTGAACTTTTCCGTCACTACTACTTCATCAACTATCGCACTTTCGAACAAGATATTAACAGTGAAAACTTTCTCGAGCCTGTGAACATGTACGTTATAGTATTCCGTGAAGGTCTCCTCAGCTTTCACTTTTCCCAAACACCGCATCCTGCCAATGTACGACGAAGGATACGTCAGTTGAAGGATTACTTGATTTTGAACTCTGACTGGATCTCCTACGCGATCATTGACGATATTACCGATGTCTTTGGTCCCCTAATTCATTCTATTGAGGACGAAGTCGACGACATTGACGATACAATTTTACGGATGCACTCCGATTCCAAGGCTCTCAACGAGACTGCGACCCCAGATGCTGCAGTTTCCGGTTCCGACATGCTTCGCCGAGTCGGTGAATGCCGCAAGAAGGTTATGGGCCTATATCGCCTCCTAGGAAATAAGGCCGATGTCATCAAAGGTTTTGCAAAACGCTGTAACGAGCAATGGCAAGTAGCTCCAAAGTCGGAAATTGGGCTTTATCTTGGCGATATTCAAGACCACATCTTAACGATGACGGGCAATTTGACCCATTACGAAACGTATAGCTCCGAAGTCTCCTATAACGTATCAAGCTAACCTCTATTTGCCTGTAGTTTGCTCTCGCGGGCTCATTCGAATTATCTAGCCCAGATAAACATCCGCATGAACGAACGCCAAGAACAAACGGCCGATGTA
Organism: Amauroascus verrucosus; assembly: GCA_001430935.1. Lineage (NCBI taxonomy): Eukaryota > Fungi > Ascomycota > Eurotiomycetes > Onygenales > Onygenaceae > Amauroascus > Amauroascus verrucosus. The sequence continues at coordinate 385,420 of LJPJ01000121.1, forward strand.
CTTGGCAAGCTCACTGTCCTTGGAACCATCGTCCTTCCTATGAATATCATATGCGGCATGTGGGGAATGAATGTTAAGGTTCCAGGCCAGGATGTCGATAGCCTAAATTGGTTCATGAGCAGTGAGTCCGACCAAACCCTCGGGACTAATTGCCGAAGAAAAAGATCAAACCGGGATGGCATTAACCATTGCATTCCTAGTCACCGCTGGCCTGGTTGTTTTTGCCGTCGTTTGCTTTTACGTTGCGAAACGAGTATACAGGATCGTTTGAGTTAGTTTGCAAGGAAGTTTGTTCCATCCTTGCAAACCCTTCGTCAAAGACTCACCGTCGACACCTCGCGACATTTCTTTTGATTATCCATCTAAACTACGCTTTTCTACACGCTATGGCAGTACGTGAATTCGCATGTCCTCTTTAGATATATGACTTTTTGGAATATCGGCAACATCAGGCGTTTGTTTGGCTGGGCGCCGTCCGAAGAAAAAGGGCTGCTTTCCTTATTTAGCCTTTTGGGGTCGTTGCGATCTCTTTCTTTCTATTTTGGATCTCTACATGCCTTTTTACATTAGTCCGTATCGTGACCACGAGTGGATACTTATATATACAGACAATCCTATCTAAATGGCGTCGCTACATTTCATAACGATATTTTCCTGCCCGAAATTTTTCGTTCATTCAAGAGTGAAGATAAGGATTCCAGTTGAAAAGATTGGATTCTCTGCTTCAAAATTAGAGCAGTAGGCCTGGCCTTTTTCTAAAATAGACTTAGAACACAAAACAGGAATACATATAGACACGCGTCTTCCAACAAGACCCTTCGTATGAGCCAAGCATGACAATTTTATCATACAAGCATCGTACTATGCAGCTTCTCTCTTATCAGAGGGGGCAGTCATATATTCTGGATCTAATAGACACGCTACCACATAGTGAAGACTACGAAATGCTTTACGACGACCAAGCAAACAAGTATCAATTCAACTTAAGACGACCAATAACGCATCTCAGATATAGCTTCGCAGGTGGGATGGCATTTCCTTCATCTCAGACTCGAGCGCCTTCGCCACCGCACAATTCTCTTTCCGGCGCTCCCCACCCTCCTTATTATCATCGCCTCTGGCAAAATGCTCGGGAGCATTTTTTTTCTCTTCCGAGTAAGCGACATGATGTTCAGAGGTGGCCTCTCGGTGTGAAGGATGAGTGCCTGTTCAAAATCGATTACCATAACCTTGTCAGTTTCCCAGCTCCAAAACATATTTCTTATCTCAGCATCGCAATGGCGAACACTCAACCTTTGAATCATCTGCATTGATTCAAATGCTGTAGAAATAATATGCTCCTTGTTGATACGGCAGAATCTTATTGGTGTCCCGGCGTGCGCCAGTAATAAGAAATGTGGTATGTATGCAATACCATCGTAACACAGGCCGTTTAGAGATGTCCATGATACCTAGGCAAACAGGAATATGGATACCCTGGAGAGGTTGTAGATGATTGTAAAGGGTCTTTTCAAGTGCAAGATAGCGATGGAACCCGGAAGGAAAGCCCTTGCCTACCAGAGTATAGCCGTATTGAAATAGGATGATTTCAAAAAGTGCTCCATGTGCTCCATGCCAATGTAGCGATTCATAGCTTAAGGGAAAGCGGAGATCAATAGGTTCCCTTAGAACTTGCGACTTCAGGAGGGTCATAAAAGTAGATAGGCTTATCTGGTGCTTGTTGCTATCATGTTCCTTCGCATTGGGACAGTCCATGTCTAGAAAACCACCATTTACTAGGCCAAGCAAACATTTCTGTGTGCAGTAGCGTCGAGTTCCATCCTTACACACTGGTCCCCTGTAAGACGATGCTTCTGTGCGCGGGGGTGGAATAGCCACCTTTACATTTGCAGATTGAGGCGGTCTTCGGCTAGGAGAATCGGTATCGGCATTGTCATCTTCGTCACTACTGCTTGATAGTATCGGAGTCGTCTCTTTGGCTGACTGTTCCCTCGTTTGCATCTCACGCTTCAGGCGTACGGGGGAGTTTGCGATATATTTTCTGGCACTCTCGCGTGATGGTACATCCTCAGGTGATGGCTTTGGATCTTGCCTTGGAGTAGCAACTCCTATATCTTCGTCTGCTAAATCTTCAACTGGCCCTCTGCCCAGTTTCGCCAGGTTTGATCATGTGGCGAGGCACGTATCGCTCAAAGTAAAAATGCAAGAAGTTGTCCAACTGCAGTCACATGTAGCTTATTCTTATCCTCAAGGTTCCCAATGGAACCGGTGGTTTTACCCGCATCTTTTTCTAGGGCCGATAAGTAATAATACACTATGGCTTGGTTGTCTGGCCGTCAGGTCCACCAGGCCTTTACCAGATGAGTATTGCGTGTATAATGAAGGCGAGAACCTGCGAAGGCCGGCTTTTATCGTGGATCGTGGAACTGAAACTACCTCACAAATTACCACTTGATACCATTAATACCGGATTGCAGGACATGGATGTTGATGAGATAGTCCAGAATTATTCAACTGAGATAGGAGAGACCCAAGCTTGCCATATTGTGGCTCAGGTGATTACACAGACGTTCTCCTACATGATCAAGGCTGGGCTTGAATATGGATATGTGTGGACAGGTCAGGCATTTATATTCCTTCGCATAAAGGGCTTGCATTCCCTGCGCCTCCTTTCCGAAATTTTGATGGTCGCTCAGGCTGATCCTGTTCGTCGTTAAGTGTATTGCCATGATTTTCGAAGACAACATCTCCTTGCAACTTGAATATTTGCCGGAGCCGCTCATCTGCAAATAGGGTCTTGACCACACCTGTTACAGATTGCGTAACAGCATCCCTATCGAATTCGCGTAGATCTAGTTCTGATCGTATCATCTTTCTCGTCTTTTTCCCTATAGCTTCCAGTGCATGCAGGGAGTCGAAATGGCGTTCCTCGAAGAAGTCTTCATCTCTGAGAAGTTTCCAGATAGTTATCTGAGCCTCGGCGAATCCTATCCACTCCCTAATGTAATCAGGATGACGTTTGCGCTCAGCGTTGTCTAGTTTACCCTTGGTTGACTAACTAGGTTTTCCGGATATAACACCGATAGAAAGAAGCGTATGGCAGGCATCAAGGTATTCGAAAAGGATTGTCGGTTGCATCTGGCTTTCCAACCCCTCGCGGAGCCGTCGTTCGTCCCCTTCGCGTTGTATAGCCTCATTTTCGCGCTGTTTAGCCTAGCGTACGCGTTGCTCCGCTTCTCGTCGAAGCCAACGCTCATTCTCCAAGGCTCGGAGCAGTTCCTCAATGTTGTTGCTAGCCATCGATAAGGATATTCCGCACTTTTCTGAGGTGAGGTGCCATGCGTTGTCTGTCTTCGCGGGCAAGTGGGTCAATTCCCCTCCCAGCGTGCTCACGTGCTGGTGTGAAGCAGTTCGGGAAAGAACGAATGAAAGGCTGGAGGAGTCAATGCAGCCGGCCAGAAACGGAAGCCGCACGCTCCTGTCAGTACCAGCGCGTCTCCATTGCCTGGCGGGGGAAAGAGCAATTCAGCTTGCTTGGCTTTCCATTCCGACTCGCGTTGCTCTTTCCTCTTTGGTTTTAGCACAACAGCATAGGTCCTACTGTCGGTTATGTAATCAATCGACAAAATAAGTTAGTAGACAATATAAACTACTGCCACGGGCCCGACTTTAAGGAATAGAAATTGATAGAAGAGAAACACTTGTGTGTCTATATACTCTCAACTAAGTATAATTAGATATGTAACTAATAAGCTTGGAGTAAATCTGGGTATGTGACCGTGAGAATCCGGAGACCCAAGCATCACTCGGACTCGGCCTTTCTCTTTGTCCCTCCTTTTCGTTTCACACAAAGGAAATTCGTTGATACATTTCTGGCAAAGGAGTGACTAGACCGCTAAAAGTAAGTTTTCCGCAAAATATAAGGCAGCGTAGAGGGGGTATAAAATAATTAAAAAGAGAATATAAGCAATAAGGAAAAATCCCCCGTGAGAAAAACCCAATTAGAATCAGGTAACAATAATGGAAGACCCGGGGAAAGAAATAATCAAAAAAGAGTCAAATCCAAATCCGTTGCGCCAAACACGCGTCAGCTTTGTCTGTGCTGGCCCAAATTCCAATGGTTGCCGTTGTCCGTCTATATATTTGTAACTTGAAAGTCGGAAAAGTGATAAAAACGCCCCGCTCCCCTCGTAGTAGAAGAGCAAGAAATTGGGAATTTTGTCGGTATCTCCTTTTGTCTCCACTCCTTTGCTTCTTGAGCCCTAACGAAAGAGCCCAAAGAGGGAGCAAGGGGAAAAAAAAAGTAAAATTTAAAAAAGAAAAAAAAGAAAATCCAAGAATACAAAGCAAATCTCGCTAAAAAGGGAAATGGGAGAGCACGGGCAGCTAGATAAATAGCTTTTGCTTATGTTCGTGGAGAAATGAATCGCTATGCTCCACGTTTGCAAGTTTGACGTATACAATGAAGAAAATCATTGTGATGATGTTTAACAAAAGATTGGTGATCGGAAAGGGCCATTCAGAAAGTCCCTAATATACCATCGAATGACGGTGCCATAAGCAAGTTACCGGGGTGTTGTTAAGAGATCTGAGAGGGACGAAGAAGAAAACGGTTGCAGATGGGGACAAATAACGGATCTGTCGATGATCATTGAATGTGCATCGAATCGTCTGGGTCATGTCCGTGAGGTTCGTCATGGTCGTCGCCGTTATTACCTTCATCTGGTAGAACGTTGACCTTGGAACTTATTGAAGCCGACTTGGTCCCTGAGCTCAATGGTAGCTGGTACTTGACAACTCCACGAACAATCAATTCAAAAGGATGCTGGAGAACGCGCTCCCATCTTAAAGATCCTCCTTCCTCAGTTTTGTTCCCTGGTTTGGTCAGCCGTACCTGACCGGTCGAGTTGGATGCAATGTGCTTCCAAGGCGATGGTTCAAAAGTCAACGGTGATGCAAAGTGGAAAATACGGCCAAGTAGCATAGTTTGTGGATCTCCAGACACATCATCGTCTGGCATTGGGTCCGTGCCTTTGTCAACGCCGCCGGTGGCATTAACAGTAAGATCCTGAAATGGTGGTGTCGAGTTTTGTCCCCGACGGTTGTTGCCCGAATTATTGGCCATTATTGCACGTTTCTTGCTCTCTGCTGTTCGAGGCAATTTCTTGGGGTGAGGACCACGATCTCTCCAAAAAGCCTCACTCCCGACGTACCTGCTCTTTGCGAAGATATTCACGTCCATATCGTTAATAGTGAGCGCAAATAAATTAGGATTAATAGCCTCAATATCCAAATCAAGCATAATCGTCTGCTCTGATGCGAGAACGTTTTGGATTTCCCTAACACGAACGTCCTTGAGGGACTGTGTGGCGCCAATGATGAACACAGTTGACCCACCCGCAAGGACAAAAAATAGTATCAGCAGTAAGGCACATATTCCATAGCGCGCGCAAAATCCAAGTTGCCTTTGCCCTACGTAGTCCATTTGTCGAAGGCTAGCACCGTTTGAGCGCCGGCCATGGCGGCTACGGATACCACGGATAGCTCCGACCAAAGGTGTTCTTTCATCGTCAGCACCTTCAGCGTCGAAATCAAACCCATAGGTGTCTCCATCCTTTTTGAAATTTCGACTGCGGCCGTTTCCAAGAAATTGTCGAGGCGACTTGGAATTCTGGGAGGATTGGAAAGCAGTCTGATCCAATAGTGGCTGATGAGTGCCATTCCGCCCATGCCGTCCAATGTGATAATGGCGCGTTCCTCTCGAGCTACCCCTACCAACAGAGCGGTCTTCACCCTCACCGTCCATGGTGTTATAAGAGGTATTCGTAAACTTCATACTCCTTTTCCCTGTGATACCATGTAGGGCGTCCCTGCGCATCCGGTTTCCATACTGGTCCATCTGGCCCACCATAGACGCCGCACTTGGCGTTCGAGAGTGATATCGATGTTGTCTAGAAGGATGGGGATCCGGCGGATTTGATTCGTATACAAACGTTTCTGCAGAATCTGATGAATCTGCGTCTTCAACGGCGCTTGCAACTTTCGCTTCAAAAATATCCGCTTTCGAGGATGCTGTAACCATAGATTAGATTCTGTGACACATTCACCACGACAATATAGTAGTCTTACCAGTTCCGGGTGGTAGAGGAGGTTTTCGCGTCTTCTTCTTCTCCTTTTTTGGCCGGATTGTCTCATCACTAGTTCTTAAGCGAACCGTGGGGTTTCCATCTTTTCGTCCTAATCCCCTTTCACCAGCGCCTCCGCCTAACGAGACTTGGGGCACTGTGCTAACAGTTTCAGTCTCCACGGTCATATTTGTCATAGACGTCTCCCCAATTTTCCCGCGTGCTGAACTGAGGGAAGTGAAAGAACGTTTTGCAATGATTTCATCGGATTTTGGCTTTGTGCCTGCAGATGCAAATTTTTGCTTGCTATCCGTCTTAGATCCAGCACTTTTATTGCCGCCGCTATCACTTCCACTATCTCCCGCTGATTTTGTAAACTTGACCGCTTCCCCGCGATCTTCGCTGGCATCGATGGTCTTGATACTTGGAACTCTGCCCTCCTGGACCGTTTCAAGCATCGGAGCAGCTCCTCGTCCCAAACCGCGGCTAGCATTTGAAAATTGAGAGTCTTCACTCATCTCAGGAGGTTTATCAGAGAATAATAAGTTATCGTTTCCCACGGGATATCTTTTACTTGAAGTGTTCGCGGAGATACCATCGTGTTCTGTACGTTTCGGAGAGGTTGTGCGCTGCAATGGAATCCGGGGCGTTAGGCCCGGAGGAGGCGACTTTATTCTGTTTAATCTAGGCCATTGTAAAGGGGGATCTCCTGATTTCGTAGGCATATTTGGTTTATTTGGCTGGGATGAATCTGTCGGAGCATCTGTAGAGGGAGGTGGGATGTGCGGTTTGTTCGAGTCAACGGGACTGCCTTGCAAATCAAGGACGATTGGTATGGAAGTACGGCCGACCGAAGTAGCGCTTGATGTTCGGCTCGGGCCTAGCTCTTGACTGTTCTTTCGAGACCTTGAAGCAGCCCTTGAATTCGGCAGGGCTCTAGCTGGAGAGGCCTCTCGGGAGGAAGTCAGGGAGCTTGAAGATGATAACGTAGTAGGACGACCCGCTAAGAGATGCTTCGATTGCTGTGTTGTACCATTCGATTGCGTGTCACGCGTGAAGGGAAGAACTTGAGGGTTCGACAACGGTCGGCCCTGGCCGCGCTTCCCGCTGCTAGTGGTGACAGGAGAGGTTATCTCCCAATCAGGATTTCGTCGACTAGGCTTACTGTCTAACGACATGATGGCGGATACGAACTAACTCAGTCAAAAGTCAGTGGAACAGGGGCGTGAGGTTAACTTCTGCAGCAGTATTGCTTGAGTAATCGAATCCAGAGGATCGAATCACGCACGCAGGGGCCCGCCTACAGCCCGCCGAGTAAGTAATGGAGCCAGCTACCAATCTCAGAACTCCAACTCAAAGTATTCCATACTGAAAAATTCCGTTGAAAAAAGGATAGGCTAAACGGAGAGTTCAAAATTTTGGCTTTTTTTTTTTGTTTGGTTGGCGTTATGTCAAATAGCGAGAGAGATAGATCGTCAAATGCAAGCCGGGAGTCGAGGGAAGAACCAAAGCGTTTGTTGTTATTGTTGGATTCGAGATGACCACATCATCGGAATGGCATGATTTTTTGGGGCAGATGGGAGAAGTTGGGCAGACAAGCAGGTGGAAAGGTCTTCGCGGGATTGGTCCGTTGGGCGGTCAGATCAGAAAGCGACGGGAATCAAGCGCCACGTTCCTGGTGTTCCATGAATTCTAGTGTTGTTAAATTGTGGTCTTCCTTGTCCAAGCCCGCCAGAGGTGCATCGGTTGGCGGAGATGGGACTGCTGGGTTGGGTGTGGATAGGGCGTTAGCGTCGATGAGACCAATAAGGGTGGCCCACGTCAAAGATTGCAAGCTATTGATCGTTGAACAAAACCAGCAATCCCACCGGGCCTGGCGAGATGTTATAAGAAGTGAAGCGGACAGACTAAACACCGCGGATCCGTACGAGAAAAAAGCGACGATTGTGAGAGGGATTACGAATCGAAGGAGCCCATAGGCGTGATTAGAGCAATGAGCCAGGAACTCGCCACAAATGAAACCCCAAAAGCAAGTTCGTGGTGATGAATGCAAAGATATTTGCGGAGAGATTGAGGAATTTGGAAGAGGAGAGAAAGAAGAAAGAAGAAAGAAGAAAGAAGAAAGAAGAAAGAAGAAAGAAGAAAGAAGAAAAGCTGGTGATAACTGGAGGTGTTGACGCAGATACTGAAGCAGATGATGGTGATGACGGTGGCGGCGGTTTGTCATCATCTTGACAATCAAGAGTGACCTCAGTGGACTTGCCTGGGTAATTTCAGCCTGGTTTGAGACCGAACGTGACCATACCGTACGCGTATCGAAATTCGGCTCGTGTGGCGCTTCTTGTGTCAAGTGCCACATGTGGCTTCAAAGTGACAGTCAAGGTTGAATTTTAACATGGTGCATCATTAACGAAGGTTAATTAATCCTCTCTTGCGATTCTCGAGAAAGCCATGGTTTACTGAAAGGAATCCCATTTTCTCCAGAGAAACTCTCGAACTACACATAGTTCCGCCAACATCCGGTCGCCAGCCACGAAAATATCTAGTAGCAGGGCACCAGTATGGTTGTGCTAATTGCCGTTGGAACTCAAAGTGCCCGTATTAGGGTAAACTAATTAACGGGTCATGACAAGGATGGCCTGTTAATTACATACGAATACATTTGCTGACCGCCATTCATCGGCGATTTCAAAGTACACTGATGTAACTATACTCATAATACTCACCCTCTTCAGTGGATATCCTGAAGTCCTTAAAGGGGACTAATTTTGCAACTCCTCTGCTGGAGCAACAGGAGGTTACGAAGGGGCATTGATGAGAGAACATGTTGTTGCTGTGTCACCATCCGAAACAAAGTTCTGGGCCTATGGGAACAACCTTCCAACTTTCCCAGAATTCCATCATGTCTTTCAAGGATCTTTGCAGGCTTCTTTCATGAGGTGTCCAAATTTCTGCATCTTCAACATTGGCGGTTAGACCGCAGTAGTTCATCGCCGGCATCCACACGCTTGACCGGTTGGGGCCAGAACCCCTTTGCCCAGGCATCTAGACTTTTTTTCATGCCCACATCATCCACCAGGTCTTCACTGCATCGTCGGGTCCTTGCGATGTTGACTCAAATTCACCACGTATGCATAAAAGGAGGGACTATGGGGTAAATTTCTGCTTTTGGCTATTATTATTTCTACCTTACTCTGAAAATTGCTGGTTGCTAGAGGGCGCTCAGGCCTGCGGTTGAAGGAGGAGTAAATGGTACCATCAGTTGAACCTGGCCGAATAACACCCAACTTAAACACCAACGGAGAATATCGGGAATTGCCGACTCCGAATGCCTGACTGGGAAAACACCGTCGTTTCTGCTCTTTATCGCCATTCCTCCTTTGTTTCTCAAAGCTTCAGCTATATAACTCCACCTCGAGAATTTTTAAGCTCTTGGCGAGTGGACATTCATCATCAAATCATGACGTCTTCGATCGGCACTTGAAATTGCGGGGGAGCCGTTCAGGACCAAGTCAAACACGGGCTGTCACAATAGTTGGCTTGCTAGGCACATGGAAAGGTAGTGCTCAGGCTAATGCCGATTTGCGAGTGACGACAAGTGTCAATTGGCAACCGGAAATCCAGGCGTTGGGCAGTCAATACTTTATAACAAATGGATTTGTTGGGGCCTTGAAAAGGAGCCTGTTGGTTCTCCTGTTCTGACCGGTTTTGACATTTGGGTATACCAGCATATGTGGGCAGAGCTCTGAGTTACTGTGCTGCGCCTGAAGGGCAAGATTCTTGCTCTATTTCGAGCTTGTTTAAAGCTGTGGTAATTCAGATTCTTTCTTTGTTTATTTGTTTTTAATTAAAGATACCAATACAAATGAAACTGGCTCATGGAGAGACTTTGCTCCGGGGATGGGCTGCTCTTATGCTATTCTGTATCAGTGCTAAATGCATCGAACAAGAGTTGTCTGGTTGGCAAATTATATGCTGCTTCTATGATGGAGTATATCCACCGACTGGCTTTCGCGGTAGCAGACCGTCCAACATCAAATCCATTGGCTAATTGCAAAAGGTTATGGCTAACAACCTGAAGGCATGGTCGAACTTGCTTGAGCCTCAAAACCTTGATATCGGTCGGCCTGCCATGTGGGAGGAAAGACTATGTAGTGCGCCGATAAAAGAGTTACAAAGTTTAGCCTCTTCTATAGGTTGATTAGCATTGCAATTTGCATTTCCTTCTGAACTGTCTTTCTTCTGAATACCAGAGACGGAACCTTCAATCCAATGGCTCACTCCAAGGAAAGACAAGCGGAAGAAGGGAAGAAAAAAAAGGAAGAAAAAATAATCGAAATGAAATGGAAATGAAAATACGGTATTCTCTTCCGCCTTCAAGCCAGGAATTCATTATGGGGGAACATCAGTCACACGAACGAAGCTGATATCGTGGATAGATGTGTGGACCACAAGCCTTCATAAGGCCTAGTATAACAAGCTTTGCGGAGATATTAATAACAAACTAGCGATATCCTTCACAATAGGAAAAAAAAAATGATATTCATTCCGCGGACGCACAATATGTTGACAAGGCAAAGTCAATGAGTCTCCTGTCCAGTTTCTAGGAATAGGTCTTTGACCGCCTACTTGAGAAACGGTTTGGCCTGCCGTTCCATCTCTTTCTGGTTCGCATTTTATTATGTATTCATGGGTAGCCAATATATCAGGCAGCTATCAATGTGTTCCGGTGCGTATCATCCGACTTCTTGCTAGCGGACAACGACGTTGTCTCTTAGCCCTCTAATTTTTCTCTTTTTTTTGGCCTCTTAATTTTTTTAAGAAAAGGAGAAAAAAGGTGTTGAAGGCAAACAACTATATTCCCATAACGAAGGATGTATTACCAAGGCCTTTACCCTTCTAGCAACAGGGAGTAGAGAGAACGAACCTCTCAACTCGAATTATCAGAATATATCAATAGAGTAGTGAAGGCCTCATCCTTCCCAGTATTCTTTGTACCGCGACACACAGGTTGGTTTCTCTCGACGCGATAAGTTAGTAGCCAGCTTAGTTACCTATCCGCGTTGCAGCCCCAGTATCTTCAAATCGACCAAAAGAGAACGTCCTCTAAAGGTGGGCGCACTAGATGGTATGTATGATATCCCTTAGATTCCTGAGCCGTGACATAACTGCCAGATCACGCATGGGCTGACTAGAGAGTCGGAGTAGCAGTGCGCACGGACACCTGTCAACAAAATTTCGACAAGCAACGATGGTATAAAATGATTATAAGGGGAGCGCACACCCGCACCGGTTTGAGTTTTTGTCAAACTCAGCAAGGATAGTGAGTTTCCATCCTTTTCTATCGTTTGCAGGTCTTTTTCCAGGTTAGCTTTGGTTCTGATAGCTATGGGTGTGATTGCGCACTTCAGAAACTCCATGTTGTGAAAAAGGAGGCGCCATGGGGAACATCATGCGTCAGGAGGAGATATTCGAAGTCAGCGCTTCCTCGTTAAATCAATAATTCGCCCCCGGTTTGATTGAGTCTGGTCCTTTTGACCCCGCGTTGCAGTATTAGAACACACAAGGCTGGGAACTATCCTCGCTTACTGCGGAGAATCAAGCAAAATTGGTCATTTGTAGGTCTGTGAGGTAACTAGTAGTCTTCTCCAAGCCATGTCTCATGAGATGCGGCGTCGCATTCAACCACGCGCGTTTGCCAATAGAAGCCGAGAATGTTTATAATTACCATAAAGCACGAGCCTCGCATCGTGTATGCAGTCACATTCAGAATATGTCTAGGTAGATGGTAGGCAAAAGCGCCTGTTCACTAGAGATTTGCAAGGGGGTAGGTAAACTAAACAAAACTAATCGCTGGTTAATGGAAATGCGGAGTTTCTTCCTGGAACCAACCATGGTACGCTCCCATTCAGAGGAGGAATCACACAAAAAGCATATCTCGACGTCACGCATCTTTTGCAAATAGAAAAGTCTGGGCCAGAAAAGGGCGATGCGCAACAAGGCGCTTATTTTACACAAAGAAAGCCGCACAGCGAACACAGGGATCGAAGCTTGGGGCAGTGAAGGCGTTACTCCCATTGTTTCGGAAAAACCAGAAATCATTGGTTAAAACTGTTGTTGAGCTCGGTAGGGCGGGAGCCGGGCGCGAGGCGAGGCCAATCGCCCAAGGGTGTCGGCAGGTGAAGTTCCGCAGGATGATCCCAACGCCTGGCTATGGAGCTGCTACTCCCCAATGAACGAAAGGCGTTTGGCTCGGGTTCGGTATAAAACCAGCCTGCCCAATGCTAGAACGAAGGGCAAATACAGCTATATATGAACGATGTTGAATCCTCTTTTTGATATTTCTAGACTTTCAACAAACCGCTCATATCACCAGGGAAAGCAACCAAGTCACAACGACCAAAGAGGCCTAGTTAGTTATATCTCCGCGGTTGAAACTCTCAGATTCTCAGGTCAAGTAGAGTGTGGGATCGGGTGTGCTTGGCTCTCGTCATTGCGGGTGAGATGGAGAGTGCGATTGCCAGTGAGTGATCCCAGCCATCTCCCCCACGTCTTTCTGGAATGTTTCTTTGTCGTCCGCCCAGGGCCTTGTGGTATTCCGGATATTGTATTTACCTGTCTTGACCACATTTTGTGTCTGTTTCTGCAAGCTTTGGCAGGTATCTTGACGGTTTATACCATACACAAACCGTCTCACACCTGCCCCTCTTTTTTTTTGGCCATCTTGTTCTGTTCTTCCATCTCTCCCTCCCTTCTCACTCTCGCGCTCTCTCTCCCACAACCCGCTTTTGCCCCTCCGTCAGCCTTTCTATTCTCAGAGTCTTGTCACTCAGCCTTGTTGGTCGCAAACTTTCCGGTCCGCCTCAAGTTCTTCCTATTCCCACTTCCTTTGCACACAGTTGAAGCACTCTGTCAATTGAAGCCTATTCTCAATTTTCGTTTGCACTCCCTACACAGTTCCTCTTTTCTCGTTATTCCCAGAGTCTCATACATCTCTATTAGCATAAATGAGCTTCACATCCAGAGGACGAGACCGTGACTGGGACGAACTGTCTCGCCACTCCGACCCAAGAACGAGCTATTCCACCATCAAGCGTTACGTCATTTCAGACGACCATTCCGCCTCCTCTCGAAGAGACGATCCTGGTGAACGTCAGCTCGCAGTCCGGACATTGGACCGGGAAGACCGGGCCACTATGCCTCGACGCTATGATTACGAATATACCTTGGATACTGACTTTGACCGTCGGTCCCCTCTCCCTTTAATATTAGTTCTCTCTCCTCTCCATCTACATACCCCCCCTTATAACACCCACATGACCCCGCCCTTCACTTAAACCGACCTCTACTAACAGTCATGAATGCACCAGCGGTCTATCGGGGGTCTAATCACTCCAACTACTCTCCGAGGTCGGAATCAGACTACCAGATCGTCCATCGCTCTGACGCGGTTGATGATCGTTGGATGGTCCGTCGTGATCCTAGAGAGGATGACTTTTACTATCATAGGCGGTTTCGAGAATACGATAACAGCCGACCATATCCGGAATATGAAGTGAGAAGCTATCGTGCCGAAAGCCCCCGACGCTGCCGCTCACAGAGGCGAAGGTGCAGCAGCGACGATGACATGGTTTTCGTCCATCGAAGTGATCGGGAAGAAAGTCCTCATGATTATCGACGGCATCTTGCTGAAGGTGCCCTTGTTGGTGTAGGAGCTGCTGAGCTAATTCGCCATCAAAGCAAGAAAGCCGCCGAAAAGGGCGAAGAAAGCACTCTAGCGCGCATAGGCAAAGACGTTGGTGCCGGAACACTTGGTGTTCTTGCAGCAGATACCATTATGAGGGCTAGGAGCCGCCATCGGAGTAAAAGCCGTCCCCGAAGCAAAAGTCGCAGCCGTTGCGAGTCGCTTGACAGAGGAAGGGACCATCATCATCACCGGTACCGATATCGACATCGACGTTACCGTCGGCATAGCAGCCGGTCCTCATCGACCTCGCGCTCTCGAGCGCGCACACTTGCTGGGATTGGATTGGGCGCAGCTGCCATCGCTGGGGCTGTTGCGTTAGCTAAGAAGCATTCCGATAAAAAGAGTGAGAGGGCCAAGTCATCGAGTCGTCGAAGCAGATCCCGCCGTCGCCGGTCCTCTTCCTCATCATCCGATGCTCGAGACCCAGAACATCGCAATAAAAGAATGGCAGAAGCAGGCCTTGCCGGAGCAGCAGTTGCTGGTTTGATCGAACATGCGCGTAGCAAATCCCGATCAAGGAAGGGTCGCTCACACAGTCGAATCCGAACAGGAATTCCCATCGCTGCAGCTGGCCTAGGGAGTGCTGCAATTGCAGCTATATATGAGAAAAACAAGGCCAAGAAAGAAGAACAAAATGATAAAGAGACGCGACGCGCGCGCAGTCGATCACGGTCCAAAAGTAGAGCTCGATCGTACTCGGATGCGGCATCGAGCGTTCCGTCGCGAATGATTGAATATGGGGACGATCCGGTATATGGACGCATCCCCGCTCATGATTACTATGGTCGACCAGAAAGCCCATACTATGCTCCTCCAAGACACAGAAGCCGCAGCCGACGTCGCAGCCCCTCAACGGACAGTTGGTCATCTGATGATCGGAGGAGCAGAAGGAATCACCGCGACAAGCGTAGTGGGAGAAGTAAATCCAGGGATCTTGCAACTGCCGGACTAGCTGCTGCCGGTGCCGCAGGAATTGCAGCTCACGAATACAAACAAAGAAAGGAGCGAAAGGAAAGAAAGAAGAATGAGAGGGATCGAAGTAGGTATTTTTTCCCATTTTCTTTTCTTTTGCCATATTTTCCGTGTCCCCCTTTCTCCTTTTATTTTCGATCGATTGTAATTTCCAAGAAACTCTGTTATTTTGAGCCCGTGATATATTGTTAACACCTTCCGCATTTGCAGATCATGAACACGAAGAAGAGCGGAGAGATTCAAACGACGATACTTACGACTCAGCGCCATATCCACCCTCTCCGCCTCCACCAGGCGCTACCATGTATCATCATGAGAACTATTACCCTCAAACACATCAATTCCCGCCGCCTCCTGGTAATCCAGAAGTCGCTTCGCCAAATCAGTATTCATATGGCCCCTCTGATTATCCGCCACCTCCCGGGCCAATGCCAATGCCACCTCCAAACAATATCCCATATAACCCTGCCGATTACCCGCCGCCTCCTGGTGCACCACCGCCACCACCTCAGCCTTATGGTTATCCACCTCCCCAAGCACGTGACCGTTATGCGTTCGTGCAGCCTCGAGGAGATGAGAATGTGAGTGCTGTACCGAAATCCACCCTTCCTACTGAACAGCACCAAGATGCATCTGAGGGTGGGTTCAGGTAAATATAACACAGCATTTCCCCGTTACTAACACGTTGACTTTCAGGTATAAATGATCGGTTCGGCTGGCCAGGTGACCATCGGTACTCTACAACAAGAAAACCTTCGTATCCGGATGAGGCTCTTAAAACAGGAGGCCATAATGGTCACCCTAGGTCTACAAGCCAGCCTGGCACAAAAACTGTCCAATTTGATCTTGAGCCCGATTACGCCTCCATTGATTCGAATCGCGACATTGGATACGAAACAGATGACAGCGATTCTACTATCGATGGGTATAACCATTCACGCCACCAGACTAATCGTCCCTATCGTCGGCACCTTTCTCGTCATTCTCGATCACCTTCTCCAGTTCTCGTTGGCCCAGAGTTCGCATGTAAACATGAAGCACTAGTTAAGACATCCGGAAATAATCATTCAGACTCTGATACTACAATTGATTTGCCCAACCGCTTTGATTCTCAAGGGAAGCCGGTAAGAACAACATGGTGGTAACCATGGAGGCTCGCAGCGTTATTCATCTTGGACTTGGTTAGATATACGTACATCCTAATCACCTATTCTTCTTTGTTTCCCCTACATGTTTGATTTGAAATAATGTGATTGTCAATTGGGACTTATGATTTTGCTGTTATATACCTATTTTCGATGGATGTTCGAGGTGGGCGGGAATCGCCAAACCTTTAATCTATCTGTTGTGTTTTGTGTCTCTGATGCCATCAATGATGAAGATTATGAGTTATGGTTTTGTTTATAATATGCCCATGGCTTGGTAGAGCCTTACAAATCAAGAATGAAAAAGCAAAACATTTGATTTCTTTGTCTAAAATACAGGAGATAACTGGTGGACATTCTCAACACTCTTTCCGTCCCACCAGAAGGCCAATCCTGGCTCCAATAGAATAAAAACTATTTACAGTGAATGATCAGGGTCAGGCCCTTGTCATTGGGAATTTCCCCCGCGGCACCAGTGGCCCCAACACTGATGGGAGGGCCAGCCCCTGCTGACGATGGGTTGCCAACTACCTGCTTTACATTATGCCCTCGCAACACCCGCATCTCCTCCTCGAGATGCCGAGGTCTCCGATGCGCCTCATCTGCCCTCCCTTCCGCCTACTCAGCTCCATACCTCAAAGCACCAACTTCAGCAATCTCCCTACGGATATGCTGCTCATCACGAACCGCCTTCACAAGACTGACAATCGCCATGACATAGCTTGCTACCGTCAAAACGATAGCAGCGATTCCGGAGAATCCTGCGTATGTCTCCGCCATGGTAGAGAAAAAAGAAAATCAAGAATGAAGAATGAAGAATGAATGAAGATTGATGATGTTGATGTCGATGTTGGCGCTTGGTGGTGACGATGATGGTGATGGTGAGTTCGAAGCGGCTCTGAGAAGCATCTCAGGCAGAGAAAAAGAACGAGCTTGGAAGGCATGGCGGAGAACGTAAATAGGGAAGGAGGCATGGGCGGGAAAGCAAAGTGGAAGAGAAAGAGCGACTTGGAAAAATGAATGACTTAAGGAGCCAACCTGAAAGAGCGAACAAATGCTTCATTTGTTGCATAACTCTAGGAAGGCGCACACACAATTCATTCCTCCTACAAATAATCATACCTGCCATGGATTCTTGTAATGCACAAGAAGCCTCAGAATTATAGGTCGTCCCACAGCATTATACGTACATGTCCATGGACGATTACTCCTTTCGGTCGTCGAAGAACTTATCCGCCATTGACTTTGTCTTCTTTCGGGCGAGCAGGCGCGCCCTTGCCATAAGCGACTGAACTTCTATTCGTTTCATTTTCATCCACAACGGTAAGGTCTTAGGGAGGGCGACGAGTGGAAAGAAGGTGCTATTTTCCACCACGACGTAGGCCGACTTTTCTGAGATTAAAGTGCTGTCCCAGCTAGATTCCCTCTCAAATAGCCACCGAGCCACTTATAAGTATGCCTCCAGAACTCATTTACACATGGGTCTTGCGAGGCAACTGCGTGGTCGAGCCATTCCGGCTCCAGGAGCGATATGAGCATGCCGGGTCGACGAGCCACGACTTCAACATATTCACGACCATCGGAATAGACTCTATGCACGAGAAAGAGTATTGTTTTGCACTCATTACATTTTGCATGTTCAAGGGGACTGCCAGAAGGTCGCCATTGAGGCTATGGGGACTGTGAAATTACCCTTCAGTCATCAATTCGGAGATGCGCACATGCTGGTATCTGTTGGGTGCACAAAGAAGCGAATAAGTTTTTGGAAGCATTGAACTGACTATAAAGGCATATCGGATAATTGTTCTCGACATAATTTTGTGTCTTGCTGGTTCCGCTTACCGGGAACAAAGAACGTATAGCAATCGGGACGACGACAGATTCGAAGATTGGGTTGGTTGTTGACGCATCCCATCGCCCCCTTAACATCGGCGAAGCTCCACATAGTACCTCTAGGAAGCGGGAAGCACTTCTTGGTAGTTAAACAATAACGCTCTGCCGGTGGCTTCTGTAACTCCTGAAGGGAGAATTCTTCTGGGGAGTGCCTCTTGGCGCAACCTTGACAGCGGTAGCCCTTGATGGCTCCGTTATGTTCAAGCAAGCATAAAATGAAACGAGCCTCTTTGCTTAACCTTGGCATAGGTAAATGGGCATTGCAAAAGTGGTAAAATCGAGCGCAAGTCAGCGTCAGGGCGGCGGCTGATTCAAAGGGCAAGGAATTGTGGATCATAGTCAATATGCCCACTGGCAATTTATAAAAGGGGCTATGAGCTGCATTATGAGATATGGCCTGATTGCACAGAGAATAGCTCTTAGGCATATTGGCAAGGAACAATGGCAAATTGACCGTCTGCAATGGTTTGAAGCCTGATGTCTCAGCCTCTCAGCTTCAGCTCTTTTAAAGAAGAAGCGGGAAGCTCGCATCATCGATTTGGAGGGAATGGAAAATTATCGGACCGACTAAGAACGTCTACCTATGGAATCTACAAAGTGGACGAGAGAAGGGAGTAGGCTTGCTACTTCAAGCACACTGGTTTGTGTCAAGAGTCTCAAGGGATTCGCATACTGTCGAGTGGTTGCTAGTCGCATTTCGGTCAACTAGCTTACATTGATATTCGTGATGCAACAGAGTTACTACTCAACAAGGGCCAGCAATGCCTGCATTGCTATTCCATTCTAGGACATATACTCCCTCACCCTCTCTCTCTCTTTCTAAATACACAAACATAAAAAGCAACATTTTGTGTGGAACTCATTCCCCTTACAGGTTGCAATCCCTTTCTTCCTTAACTCCCGTTACAGCTGGCAGGGCACTTTTCTGGAGCTCCTGGGTCGGCCCAGTGCTTTCTTTCAGGGCACGCACAGGCTTTCACTAAGACGCGGGGCTTACCCTCGCGGTCTACCACCGGAAAGTGGATGGTGAAGTCACCACCTTTCAATGGCCTAGAAGAGCACGAAGGAGATGGGTGTGTGTATTCCAAGGTACCCTTGACCTCGTAAATCGACGGGATAACATAAAGACCACAAGTATATTTCCCCTTGGGACAATTAGGTTGTACGGCGTTGCCGGTGACGTGTGATGTACTCCAAGAAATGGACTTATCCAGGCCGGCAGTGACTCCGCCGATGTCAATGCCGAGGCTTGCTCCTTTCGTGATTGTCACTTCTACACCATATTCCTCGCTGTAGCCAAGTAAACACTCTGCTTGGATACAATGGTTAGAGTGAGACGTCAGAGGGGGAGAAGAGGGCCAATTCAGTGGCTACATTCAGCATACCATTTATGGGGTCACATGCAAGAGCGCCTGTATAAGGACTGCCATCAATGACCTTCTGGCTTTTGATCTTGTAAACTGGTTGAGGCCATGAACATGTTTCAATAGCCCATGCGGCCGCATTTGCAATCAAGGAGAGGAGAGCAATGACGCATGGTATAACGCGGAAAGCCATTTTTTTTTATGAAAGAAAGTCAATGGGCTCGGATGGCCTGATTCAAAGGACGAGGGCGGACTTGATATCATGAGATGGATGCAAAAGAGATCAAGACAATCGGGGGAAACAACGGAATTTATATCTCAACTGGAGGGTGAGATAAAGAATTTGGCGACCTTTCTCGTTGTTTACCAACCTAAAATTTCGTCCTTGTGGCTTTTCTCTCAAAAATAAGCAGTTGGTGATATATCCGGAGCAAAAGCAACCTGTATGTTTCCTGGGGCACCGGTTGCCATTTGGCAAATTGTTGAGAAGGCCGAGATCTGAAGCCTATCAGTCTCCTTCTATGATCGTGCATACAATGCTGAACACAAAGGGGTATTGATGACCTTGTTCAAGCGGGTCATTGCCTTTAGCCATAGCCGCTCTCATCATGAATTTGAGGCCTGAAACGGATCCATACCACAGCTGTTGTGCTTTGACTCCTAACTTGTGGTTTTGATAGATTGACAGTGTAGCACATGGTGTTCGAGGAAAACTAACAGTCACTATGACCTTGAATGCATGCGACTGAAACATGAATACTAGTCCAGCGAAATCCCCGACAACGTAGGAGAAGGTGAAGAGCTATCACCGATAAAGAGGACTAAGGGGCTCTGGCTTTAACTACTAGTCTGGTGAGCTAAGGGTGGGATTTTTTTTGGGCTGTACCCGAGCTTCAGCAAAGTTTACGAAGTACTAACGCTTTTGAACAATTTTTAGAATAATCCATCGTGAAGCTTCCTATTATCACTGTAAAATTAAGAGAGTCATTGATTTGACCTCAGTCGGAAGCCTTGAGCGCAGAACGGAATGTAAGATAATGAACTGTGTCATTCGATTGACTTCAGTAGCGTTAGGTAGTTGCAATAGTTAGTTAGTTAGGTATCTACGGGGTAATTATTCCATATAGTCAACAACCCCAGAACAGTGCCAGCAATTTACATCTCTCCGTCATAGTCCGTTCGCACCAACACCCAAGTAGGCCGCAGAGTAATGTGGGAAGTCGGCCTGGATTTGGACAATTCTTACCACGGCAGCATCAAACCACCAGGAAATATTTCCAGGATGTTGTCATGCTCTAAAAATGAGCCGATGCGGCTAGGGATCAGGGGACAAGGAGCACTAACACCAAAAACGAAGTAACGATAGGCACAAACAACATGAACGAACCAGTTTTACCGCAACGATGACCGCCCCGGTACAACAACAAGTGGCCGATATGACCCCCTGACCAGGGTGGCTATGTCTATTCCATTATTTATATCAATGGCTGAACGGAGGATTGACCAGATAACCACAGGAATTGTTATTAATCACCTCTGTCTTTCTCACGGAGCTCTGCGTCCCAACGCTCTGCTATTGTTGAATTATTGAGGTTTGCAGGCTCTGTCTCATCACCAACCTTTGCCACCGATGCTAGAGGCTAACAGCAGGAAAATCCAGAAAGATCCCGTCGCCGCCATCATGTCCTTAACATGTCCGCCCGAATTTATCGTACCTTCACCGGGTCCTCCTAAATCTTGCACCTTCCGGTTCGAGCTGAACGACACCGCAGAAGCTGTAGGGAAACTATGCTGCGGGAAGGGTGTCGAGTTAACTAGTTACTACGATGATTGCTTCATATATTGCCCTGTCAACGGGACGGGTAAAGAGGTTGTCGAATGCTTTAAGGATCACGGTACAAAAGTAGGCTGCTATTTTAACAACGCACAAATAAGCGCGGCCCAAATCTCTCAGTCTTCGATCAATTTTGTTGTTATGCTTGTTGCGGGTTGGATAATTGGAGCAGCGGTGTGATTGGAATACAAGTGGTCTTTGTTGGGATAGTTATTTGTGTCTGGGGATTCTAATTTTGTGAAAGCAGCCGTTAAATATACCCCCTTTAACTTCTCTAGGAGAGGCGAAGAAGGAGAAGAAGTGGAAAAAGAAGAGCTTGTTTACTGTCAAAGCATTTGCATGGTGTGCACTGCATTGTTAGCATCTCGAGTCATTATTTGGAGGCCTGACCTCGCCCCCCAGTCATGACTTTCTTCCTAAACTACTTACCCTCATTCAACTTTTAAATCAACTTCCAAAAGCGCTTCAATCACTGATAAGGATTCAGATCGTTACAAGTAAACTAGTACTCAACTAAAGATCCCAGTTTTCCTAACTCAGCGGGCATAGACAACCGCCGAGGCTGTAGTTACGTAGGGCAGGGCAGGCTGTCACCTCGATTTCCAACGCAATGCTTGAAAAATGAGATGAAACATGGAGAAAAACTACTCCATAAAATCCACTAGTTTGGACCAACAGGTCTAAGCCACTACCCTCCCAAGGTTGCATCGCTAAAGTCCGCTTACAAGGGTGCCCGGGGTGATGTGGCTACGACCGAAAAGGCTAGGCTTACCTTACTTAGGTTAACCGGTCTTCTTACAAGGGTAACGGAGATGAACCAATCGTTCGGGTCGAAGCGAGGCTATAATTAGGACACTTAATGCATCGTCCCTGCATTCGAGACCGAAGACAGACCATTCTGTATGCACATACATCGAGGGAGAAGGTAACGAAAAGGGCTAGCCAGAGGCCCTATGATCATCTAACAAAAAAAATTAAGTTACAACCCCTTGGGCGTACGTTGGTTGTTCATTTCCCAGGAAGCCCCAGTTAGACCATGGAATCGCACTCGGACCCAACCAGTATTGTGCTTGTAATTGCGCATGAACTGCTTCTGTTTGTGGGTCAACCAACGGTGAACAATGAATCTGAGCTTGTGATAAGCTCCGGTTTTGCATTTGGGGCGCGAGTCGTTGTTGTTCACATAGATACTGGTTCTCATCTAATGGAATCAAATTTGGAGAGGTGTCTGTCATGTTACCTGCGTTGCTCGTTGTGGATGAAGGAGAGAGATAGGAAAAATTCCTAGAGCTACAATGAGCTGATCGAGCCGAGGCAAAATCACTGATATAACAGACAGGCTTATTAGCATGGACGTTCAATTACACGGAGGAAGTGATAAAATAACGACCTACATTAGCCGGGTAAGAATGGGCAAAGCTTTCTGGCACAGCCCGCTCCTCGTTGAAAGCGTCTGGAAAACTTTTAAAGACTCTAATAGTATGATCCTAATCTCTTCATTTTCAGCTTCATTATCTGACCTTATCATGATTGCTGCTAAAACGACGGCTGCGTGGAATGCATGAAAACTTGCAAGGCCGCCCGTATACCACTTATATAGCGCAAAAGAAACTGTCTCTGATAGAGATTCCTGAATTGCTAAAAGGCCCTTGGCAGAGTCGAGGCAGCGGTCACGAGAGGCACGTGTTGCACGATTGATTTCTCCCGCTAGGTAACGGTTCAATATCGGGCGATGAAGGAGTAAGAGCAGGTGAAGAGAATAGCCAAAAAGAATATTCATATGCGCCACATGGTGAGTTGGAAGCGGCTGGACCTTGGAATCGGAAAAGTATCTCGTATTCCATGTTTCTTGTTGCACGTCTATTTCCCGGTCCAGGTCCGTTATCACATGTTGAGAAGATTGCTGTAATCCGAATATTTCGCTGCATATTCTGCAAGCAATGTCGTACAAACGGAATTTGAAAAGGAGATAGGTCATCTGGGTGGAGCCGGATGGTAATGGTACCGGCTGACCGTCCACCAAGTCAATATCGTTAGCCTCGGTGGGGAGACGAACATCGCCACTGAGCCTCTGTTGATGGAGATTCCTGAAAGATATCTTTTGTGTCATATGCAGCATCACCAACGCGGCCCAGCAGCGACGTCGGTTTTCAGCTTCGACGATATCAAGCCCGAAATGGCTAGGGTCGAGATGGCACCCCATAGCGATCGCGACATGATGGGTCATCCCGATGAGCACCCAACAAGGCTGGCTGCTGTGCGTTAGCGCATATATCAAGAGAACAAGCGCTTGGAGAGTATGTAGTGAATGGCGCGTCATTACTCCGTCCGCAGCGAGACATTGTATTGCCGCAAATCTATAGCGAGCTGATACTACTCTAATGTTAGCCGTAGCAGTGGTTTCCCGTCGAGGATCTAGAAGCAAAGGGTCATCTTCGCTGAGGCCGTTCACGGCAATCGCCAACACAACGAAGAGAAGCGCTAGCCAAGAGAGTGACGCGGAATTGGCGTCTTCTTGAAAGTGAGAGTATCCTATTTCAAACGAAGGATCATGAAGGACGTGAAACAACTAAATTTGCAGTAGGTAAGCGATAAAGTATCTCGGTCTCAACAAATGTAACATACTAAAAACTTGAGAATAGGTGTTCCTTAGAAGATCACAGTAAGTCCTAGGAGGCAGATGTGCCATAAGCTCGGTGCGACTCGCGATTGACTTCGAAGTAAAAGGAAATCCATATGGCTCGTCGCGAGTGCGGTCATTTACCTCATCGAAATACTCTTCCACTGATTCTTGGGCCATATCTGAGACCATCCTTGAAGAATGGGGTTCAAATCGGACGTAGCCAGACGAAGATATACTTAGAGACCCGGCACTCCGAAGAAGCTGGGAAGTCGAATCTGGGGAAGTCACGGCAGGCTGAACCTCAACATCGGGACTCGATTGCGAAAAGCCCGTTTCCAATCGCGACATCATGTCTACTTGCTGTATAGCGTGGTCCCCGACATGCTTCCGAAGCAAGTCTTCAAGATTGCGTATCCTTTGGATAAGATCCTCCTGAACTGGATTAGAAGAGCTGCCATTCCGCGAAGCTGACTTCGGTTGTCCAAGAAAGATGCACTAGGTTGGACCTAGTCCTCGTCGTAAACAGGTCTCGCAAGGAGGCCCATTTCGGGTACATCGAATCTTGCGTTTCCGACAAGGCTCACAACTAATTGGAAGGCGTTTGCTCGTCGTGTGCGGGACCATAGTATGACAGCCTTAAATTAGTGGACGTGGATATCGATGTAATCACTCTCTAGCGCGGGAGAAGAACGAGCAGCGTGTTCAGGTCTCACCAAACGTAAGCGTCGAGTACAGAAGGACAGTTCAGGTGTGAAATATGGCCTAGCTAATAAGCCTTCCTATACAACAAGGTAAGAGGAAGAAATTTTGGTAGTAGTCAATGGAGGCACTCTTGATCTATCACAAGAAACCGCCTAAGGATGGAGGGTCACTTCCTCGTTTTCCCACAGGCTCGCCAGGCTGGCTTGCTAAGCAAGAACGGTTAGTTACTTTGGTTGTAAGTTAGTTTCGACTTGGGGCGCATTTGGATATGCAGATCGTTTTGATTCCTTTTTTCGTTTAGCCGGTGTAGTCTGCTCAAGTTGGACGAATTGCCAGCGCTTCTCTCGAAAACCAACACTTTCCTGGTGAATTAACACGTTGGACTTTTTTTCCAAAAAGTTTATAATTTTACTCTTAGAACTCAGAGGGCTTTTGCTGGTTATTGATAAACGGACACCCAGGAAGCTCTGCAGTTCCTCAATCCTCTGGCTCGCTAGATCTTCTTTCTCTCCAACATGCCCCCCAAAAGCCTTTTGAGAACCCCCTTCGTATGATAGCCATTGGCAAACTACCCCTTACTCAGCCTGTTCATCGATTTCCAGGAAGGACGTACCAGGAATGTTGTAGATTTCTCAGGAGATTCATTCAAAAACCTTGTTTGGGGTTCACGCAAGAGTTAGCACCTCGCCTCATAGCGAGATGCCCTCAAAGACAGGTATTTAGGGGTCAAATTCTCGCCATCTTGGTAGGATTGTAGTTTGTTGAAAGATGGAGTGAGATCAGTGAGTTTGTCACTTAGTGCTTATCCTACTTCCTATCTAGGAATAGGTCCACTATGTCTCTGTATTACTAAACGTAGCCGGTCAGGATGGAAGGATACTGAATCAAATCAGGTATCAAAAATTTTAAATTGCAATCGGCAAAATAGCTATCTCTCAATGATGCTGCAATCAGGGCTGATATTCCGTGTGTGGCGTCCCTATGACCGATCCAATGCAGATCCACCCCAATTCGATAAGGGCACTATCTTGCCATAAAAGGTTGAGCATTCTAGCTACAACTCTGGTCAAAGAAAGGCCTGAAGGGCGTAGGCCACACCTTTGGGACTTTCGAATGTATGCCAATGGCCCACATCCTTCAACACCACTGGATCTTCACAATTTGGGAGCAAATTTGAGAGCTTCGAGCACATTTCGGGAGAGCTGATTTTGTCTTCGTCTCCAGTAATGATCAAAGTCTGACAACCAAGTTTGTCAATTGCAAATTGTTCTTATGCACCTGCAAGAGCCATACAACCTTTTGCGTACTATCCTTTGGGATCTTGTCCTAGGATTGACAGCAAGACATATGGGATTTTCCGCCCTTGTGATCTTGGACACCCCAGCTTTTATAATCATGTCGACAATTGCGGCCTTGGAATTATTTCGGACTGTATAGGCACGATCCACAAGCGCCTTGCTCATGATATTAAATATCACCTGGATAAATGGTGTGCCTTTATAACAATGTCTTGATTAGCTAGGGGATGCTGAAAATTATTTCGTTTTTGTTGTTCCCTTGTCTCTCTTCCCCATTGACAGCTGTTTTAATCTCAAGGACTTTCGGTAAAGCCTTGAGGGGAACGGCGATGGGACCCTGTGATTCGCGAGGGAAAGCCTATTAATATCAACCACGGTAGTAAGTCGCTGACCAGACGTACCATTGGGCAATATGTATCTCCGGACTTGCCAATATAAGATTGCCTATGACCTCTTCGTCTTTCGCGCGCAGTGACATCGTTGATGATCGTATAACACCAAATGTGGTCCATTGCCTTGTCTAACGGAATTTTGAACGCAATTTTCCCGATTATGACTCCGATTTCGCCCTCATAGTCTAGCGACTGCGCAAAATCGGGGTCGAGAATAATACCTTGTCCGGTAGTAATGCTTGATGTTGCCCGTTTGGTGAATATCACAGGATGAGTCGGCTGATCAACTGTGTCTGAATCGTCATAACCAGACTGATTAAATTCCTTTACATGTTCAAAGTAGTTTTCCCCACAGCAAGTACGTCTCGCTCGACGAGAGGAGGGAGGATCTGCACGCTGTGTAGCGGTACCGGTAGGACATGAGGTGTGATATCATCATCGCCAGCTTCTATCACTTGGTATAGGTTCTGGATTGGTGTGACGGAAAGGAACGTTAGAGGCTGGATTCTTGATGTCGTCAAATTCAGGTGCCCTATCCTGGGCTCGCCGTTAGGGCCGTTGGTGTAAGCAACATAATTGGCGAGGGACTCTATGTCCGCTACGTTGAATATTTACTTTTCATGTCAGAGAATGCAGTTGAGACTAGAAAGCGAAACGTCAAAAGAAACCGCTGTCGGAGCATACCTATATGCGCTTGATACTGAACATGCCGTTCGTACCCTCGCCATGGACTTGACCCCTTGTGCTCCGCAAGCTAGCAAAAAGCATCATCTCATCTTCCCTTTGAAGCGGAGATCATGTCGCCCGGCAACGATAGAGAGGCGTTGGAAGGATGATTTCCGCCACTGTTTTGTATAAGGATAACTAGATAAATACGGCTTCCTCTCTTTCTTTCTTTTCGCTTCTCTTGAATTGCCACAGTCCGAACCCTGTGAACGGACAAGTCTGTCGCACAAAAGGATACCCTTTTAAACCGGTGGTTAAGTTCTCCGCCATCTCCGCCATCTCCGCCATCTCAATCTTCTGACGCAGGATACCCAGAAGCTGATGTTGAGGTGAGTTCAGCGATCTTTTGCAAAGGACAGTCAACGAACAACTGCAAACGATGATAGCAAAGCCTTAGCCAATTTAAAAGTAAACCACTCTGGATGCGGTGCGAAGTAAGATCAAGTAAAGAATCACGGCAAAGATATAACTTACAAACATCAATTCAAATGCAAATAGAGATTGAGCCAGATTTGAAGAAAATGTGACCGAGGCTATCGTGGAGGTTTGTTCCAATTTAGATCGCTGGGCGGACTTATTTTCTTTTTGCCCCTTTGGGATCTTCTACCACGAGTGTAGACTTGTGTCCCTAATTGTATAACTAGTTAACTAGATACCCATTTGTGAACCTTGCACCAAGTACCAACGTTGACACTGGCACTTGTATTTGAATGTACAGCTTCGCCTGGACTCCCCACGGTACGCATACGCGTGACCTTGAACACTTTCAGAAGCTCCTCGGTTTTACAGCCCACGAAAACCGTGGGTGTTGCGAAGCCCTCCATGCGTGAAGACGAACTGGGCAAGATTCAACCGGGTTATTATGGAGACTGCATTCTGGTCGGCGGGAATCCGCTTGAAGACATTAGTGTCTTGCAGGATCATGACAAACTGAAGGTAATTATAATAAATGGACGAGTCCACAAGGCTGTATTAAAGGAATTTCTGGAGCGAAATCTTTTTTTGGTTCCAAAGCCACCGAGTTCCCAGAGATAAAGATGAGTATGCAAAAGAATCATTGACGGTCTAAGCGGATACCCAAGTTTTTTTTGTTGTCTTTTCGGAGTTTGGGTCTGTTTCTGGGACTGCAATGCATCCCGGTATCTACTGGCACTTAGTCTTTGAGCATGTTCCTGGATAGTCTGAGATGGGTATTAATGGAATAACCTAATGCGGAGACGGACGGGCTTTAACTGCTCTTGTTTTCTCTTCAAGGCCAGCAAATTCTTTCCCGTAAATAGTTCCTCTCAGCAGCGCTATTCTCAAATAATCCGTCTGTGCCAATCGTTCCATCGGTCCCAAACGCCCGATGCGTGGTGTGGTGGTCCCCCAAATGCACATAACAGGAAACCAAAAGTATTTCAAGTGATGCTCATGACTTCCATTCCTATAACAAGTCATTTGCCCTAATTACAGAGCTTTCGCCGCCATGCCTTGAAAACAAGAAATAAACCGGATATGAAAAGCGACATGACATGACCATGATAACCTCATTTTTATTGAAAGGATTAGAAGACGAGAGCAGCACCCTTTGTTTTCTTATCGCCACTATTGATTTGAAAGTCGAATTAGTGATCTTTTCCAGAGAAAGACCATAGGTGCGCAGCCAGCCTTGCCACAAGGCTGGAGCGAATGTTGGTTACATACCCCAATTCGAAATGCTTGCATCGCTTCAAAGCGAGTTGTGCTTTGGTCTTGCACACGGTGCATTCCAGTCTCAAAACGACCTTCTTGGTGGTCTTGGCCTTCTTTCTGAACACCGGCTTGGTCTGACCACCGTAACCACTCTGCTTACGGTCGTAACGACGCTTACCCTGAGCGAACAGGGAGGCCTAAAAGTATCGGAAAGATAAGATCTCAGCGCATGCTTCCTCATATTTCGCTAGGGCCTCCGTCCGCCCAATCATGCCTCCGTTAAATGCAAACGCCAGGTGGGAAGGGTTGGGTTGTGGTGTCCTCACCTTTCCAGCCTTGTATTGGGTGACTCTGTGCTGGGTGTGTTTTTTGCACTGCTTGGACTTGCAGTATGTCCGGCGGGTTTTTGGAATGTTGACCTAATTCAAAATTGCCCAAAAGGCAATTAGTTAGCCATGGCTGTCAACAATTAGACATAACTCCAGAGCGTTTAGTTGCAAAACTGCCCAATGCTATTTTAGAGCACAAATTTTGCGGCCGGAAGATGTGATCGTACACCCAATTTGGGCAAGGCGATGGGAAATATCCAAAATGAATATCGTGTTGCACCGGCAGGTTTCGTCGTGCGCAGCTTCAAATAGCCCCTCCTCAATTGCAGGTTTATTTTTTTCCCATTTCGACTTTCTCGAACACGCTCGAAGACATTAAGGCATAACACGTCCGTTCATGTCTTTTCCTTTTTCCCAAATATTCCCCAGCCGCGAAATATGTTTCCGCTCGAAGGTCTTTCTGTATCGGGGCTCTCGATAGATTTTTGCCTCGCCGGTCGCACGCAGGAATCCTCCTCACCCCAGATTTCAAACTCCAAGTAGTAAAGGAAAAGGTTCTCTTACCATTTTGACTGATTTGGCCGGATCACAAGCTTCGTGTGGTCGTTGTCGTCTCCGTCGTTGAATCACACAGTGCGGAGGTGGAAGTGTGCGTTCTCTTCGCTTATGGAATTCCCAGAACGCGCTAACCGCATTAGGGAACCAACACCACACCAATCCACCATCGCAGTTTCAACTTCGCGTGGTCCTTGCGTTGGAAGGCAGTAGCTAGCGAACTGTTCATCGATGTATGTGCCGGAAACCGCCCGCAAATGAATAATTACACCTAATATCCGCAGCCTCTTTTGGTCTTTCGGCTAGGATTGCTCTATTTTTGCACGAATTTAACTCAGCAACTATAATCCTACTTCCACATAATTTCCGCAACATCCTCACCTTGCTAACAGTGATAGATGGATTTTCTTCTTGAACAAGCCAAAGAGCGATCAGCGCAGTCCTTATACTACAAAAAGGGCTGCCGTTTCGATACCAGTTATAGACATTTCATCTTGGTGACGTCGCCTCACATACAGACAATGCCGGTAGCAAGGTAGAAAAGTCTTCGCGAGCGGCATATCAGTGTACTACATGTACAGTACATCTAAGGCTTGTCAGAATCCGACGTCCGGTATCCGGCATTGACATTCAATTTAAAGACATACATACAGCCAAACCTCATTTCACGGATTGAAATACTACTCCTAAGTTTTGTTAGCTATGCCCTGCAGAGACAGGCAGTGGGGACAGCGCACTCACATGCTGCTTACAGTGAAAGCCTTGTCTTTGGTATTTGTCAAGATCGGGTAGAGCAAATGAATGATTGCCAAATATTGGCAGGTTCCAGAGTTGCTGTAAATTTGCCAGTATTTTCCATGATTCTATGAGTTCTAGACAGTATCTTGTTCTGGGATTAATGTTCTACTAAATATATCGTTTTGGCAGAATTTGGTAGTTTGATGCGAATGCAAGAAGTGTGCAGTGTATTTCAAATCGCTGGACCCTTTTTCCACTCTTTTTATTAGCATCGTAACTTTTTTATACGAAATTAACTAAGAAGCTACTAGAACTAACGACAATATCAGTTCATTTCCCTTATCTGAGATTTCAAAGACCTGATGGGGACGCCTTTGTCTTTGTCGCATGTTTAGTCTTCATCTCACCAAGTGCTGAATAACACCCCACCTGCCCAGATCTCCTTGACACCCCACCATCCGCTATAACTCGTTAATGTCACCAAGTGTTGTGCTCTTCCTCCTAAAAGCAGCGTATAACTTCTCTCCTTTGTGTTCCCAGTCCTTACCTGAGATCCTGACTATATTCCGTGGCATCGTCCATTCCATCTCACCCAGTCCCTACCAGCCGTTGAGAACATAGCTCCAAGATGCTAATCAAGTAAATACCCTGTCTCACTACACAGCAAGTAAACGCGAGCTAATTCCGCTTTCTTTAATCTACTAGGGTCCGAACACTCACAGGCAAAGAGATCGAGCTCGATATCGAGCCGGATTACAAGGTCTGGCTCTCTGTCTTCCTTTGCCCAGTCCTTCTCCTCCCCTACTTTTCGCGACATGCTCTCTATATCCACAGCCCTACAAACCCTTTCACTAACGATCGGTCAATTTCCTACCCACAGGTCTCTCGTATCAAGGAGCGTGTGGAAGAGAAAGAAGGCATTCCACCAGTGCAGCAGCGTTTAATCTTTGGCGGAAAACAGATGTACGTGGTCATATTACTACAAGCTTCCAAGCAGCACCATTTTGGCCTTTTTTGCTGCAGGTTGCCCATATATCGGAAGGAAATATCGTTAATCTTTGTTTTCACCAAATAGGGCCGACGACAAGACCGCACAAGATTATAACCTTGAAGGTGGGGCTACGCTTCACCTCGTCCTCGCGTTACGGGGAGGATATTAAGGGCGACGCGCGAAACGTGTATGAGATAGACACTCTTCTTGGTCAGTTTGTCAATGGAGCATGAATAGCCCACTTTTGGCTCGCATATCTAGGCGGTAGCCTGACTTGAAAACGTTTTACGAAGCACCGCTTGGTCAAGGTTATTGGGATAATAAATACAGCCATTTTGCAATCGCAAACTTGGCGGCCTACATGCGCGAGGAATCATATCTTTTTTTGTTTAACGGTGATTTGGAGCTTAGGCGCATTGGGGTATATGTTAACCGCTTTTGTTCGTTTCGTTATTCTATTTGTGTCATATTCTATTATTGAAGGCGCTCCTAATGTCTTCTTTTATTATTGACTAGTACGTTGATTTCATGTTTTTGGTTGCCGTTTGTCACATAAATAGTATCCGGTCGATGCGCAAACCCTACCAGGTGCGCTCTCTTCATAGGCTGCTTGATATGAAGCATCCAGTAGGCCATGGCTCCTTGGGGCGCTGCTCGATAAATGGTACTCATGCTGTGATAGTAGACAATCCATTTGACCTCCCAAGGAAGATATTCTGCTTATATAATATACGGTGAAACTGCCAGCCAGTGAGAATCAGCCCCACAATTAAGCCTCACATAAGAATAAGAAACAAGCACTACAAGTGCCTTCGGGCATTTGGTCTTATTGAAACGATACAGAGAAGATTAGCATGGCCCCTGCACTAAGGATGACACGCTCAATCAAAGAGAAGCTCTAAGTTTTTTTGCAGAGGCCGCCTTGAGGTGCGATGACCTGGCTGTCAATGGACGAGAGGGAGTGTCCGAGTTCGAATCGTGGGGAATGAGGTTTCTTTTTGCCTTTTGCCTTTTCTCTTTTCTTCTAGCCCTACATACAGTAACCAAAGCTAAGCAAGTTGAACTTTGAATCGCAGGCCCCTCTACTATATGAACAACCAAGCTCTCACCTGAAAAAAAAAAAAAAAAACGCCAATCAGACTTGGAAAATGCCAAATATACATCCAATACTCTTGTTTTGTGATCTGCCTCCCGGCTCTCTTTCACAGCGGGGAAAAGGGTATTAAAACCACCGCTCTTCGCGTGTTTAGATTGGAGAATTCGTGGTGCTGCTCAAATCTGGATGAATCCCATCAAAAAAATGCTAGTCCATCGGTATCATTGTGGTTCATTACAAAAGCTGCAAATAAAACTCCGCTTCAAATGCAATAGAAGGATAACTCCGCTCGAAGTGTTGTAGTCGCATTAGGCCTGCCTTGGGTATCATAACTTTTAAAATAAACCCCCTATTCTTAAATGAAATTGCTACACGAAGATAAAGGAGGAAGGGTGTTGACGAGGATACACAGGGTGAATTGGGGTGTCTAGAGTATGCGGGATTTTTTAGCCTTGGTTGTATTGGACAAGTTGGTCGGTCTCGGTTCGATAGAACTCTCAGGAGGTGCCAACTGGCGAGTAGTAGTCGTCAAACCCTGGGTCAATGTAGACGCGGATCTTTTTTTCGGAGTCAGGAGAGGGTTCGGGGGTGGTCGGCGCTTTGGTGGGAGTATGGTGGAAACTTTTGGCGGAGTTGCTAGTTGTGCATCTGGCTGAACAGTCGTTGTAGGCGAGTCTGGGCTTTGCGTCAGTATCTCAAGATGTGATGGTATTCGAGCGTCACGTTGGGCCCGTGGTGGGCCATTAGAATTTGGCTTAACAAGGGGGGACGCCCCAAATTTGGTTGCACTATGTGGACGTCTCAAAGTAGAAGGAGTCAGGATAGGCTTGGAGCCATGCAGCGTTTGTGAGTTAGCACTGGAAGCGCCGACCGGGGATGATTTTGCTGCAGGCGCCTGGCGGTCAGTATTTCGTCGAGCGAGTCGTTGCTCATACTTGTAATCCTCGACAAACGAAACCGGGGCCGTTCTGACCGCTGATGCTCTTTTATTCAATTGATGTGTCGGGGTACAAAGGCGACCGTTTCGTTTAACAATTGGTAGGGCTGATTTTTTGGGCTTGGCCTGGCCTGGCAGCTTTGGTCTCTCAAACGTCCACCGCGAGGTCTGGGAATAGGGAGTAAGCCCCTTATCATTCGATGAAGGAGCCTGGACGAACACCGGCCGGATGCCACCCATTTGGCGGTCGTAGTTGGCGTATTTCTGGAGACTGGTTGGTCTCTCCTGAGGAAGACCCAACTTTTTGACGTTGACTACCTTAGGCGAGTGCTTGGCCTTTTCGGAGTTGAGGCCATTCATAAGCTCCTTGACCCGTTCGGCCTGTAGCTCAAGCTCCTTTGCTGCTTGCTCTCTCAAAGAGCAATAAAAGTCGTACCAACTCTCCGGATTTTCGGGGAGCTGGACATCCCTCCAAAATGGGATATCACGTTTGATAAACTCAATCCAAAGCTCTCCCATATGTTCCTTGAGTTGCGGAGAGTTTATCTCAATCGAGTGCTGGAATTATCAAAATCAGCTTCATTGAAATCACTTGAAGAGAAACGTGAAGCCAAGGGAGGTTTTGAGGAACGTACCAATTGCCTGGGGTTCTCGACTTTTACAAGGATAGGCCGAACAAGCTCATATGGCGCATCGCCAAAATTATCGATGACTTTTTTTTAAAAAATAGTTAAACCAAGGTGTTCTCTACGAAAATTTACAGGAGAAAACTAGTGGGAAAACCCTCACCTTTGGCTTGTTTTACACAGGCCCTGCGAGCCATGTGAAGGAGCGATGGAACAACCATCGTGGTAAAAGCCAGGTCCTTTGATGCTGGCTTTTAGATCAGTGGAGAAGGCGTTCAACAGGTTCGAAATTTCTAGAACAGTGAAGGAAGAGCGTTGACGCGCAAGGATCGAGGGATGAACAAGGTGAACAAAAGACGGGAAACAAAAATAGATGGTAGCAGAAAATATATATATATATGTGTGTGAATTCATGAGCTCAAGATGCCATCAGGGCAGATTAAGTGAGTGCATTTTCGTGCTGTCAGCTTGACATCAAGCGGTTTGTTACTTTTTGGCGATGTAGGTAGAACACACTCACCGCCCTGCAGATTCTGAGACCTCACTGGCTTGAGTTATGTCGCCTATCCTTATCTAATCAGCTTATTCATCAGTCTTTTTTTCCTTTCGAAATGTAAATTCTGCTTTGTGTCAATGGCAATTACGACGATTCGGCCCTTCTTCTCTTCGACCTTTGAACTCAAAGGCGGGAATCACGATTCAGTTCCAACGCGTAGGGAAAACGTGCCGGCCCACCAAATACTGGAGAAGCTCTGTCAATCATCCCAAGCTAACTTCAGTTTTCTACACATAAGATTGGTTGACCCCCATGTAGTTAACTCGATCCATTTGGATGGACAAGGAAGATGACACCCTGCCATCCTGGTACCAAAAGGCTTGTATAAGCCAATCCATGGTAAACGGCAAATTTGCGGGGGATTATGGTATGACGGAAACAGGTGGACTTCTCAACTACCTAAGTTACATGTTAGGCTGTTTGAAACTCCTCTGACTGCCTACCACTTTTGCAACCTACTATCTTAACTTGACTACACTGCAAAGCGATCTTTGACTGTGTTTCAATTGGACCATGGAGACGAAAGGTGCCGCCTAGCATCGTCGAAAATCCAACTAACAATCTTCAAGCCTGCTCTATGTTCACTAGATAGCCCTTTACTTACGCCGTTATTCCAACTTTCCCAGGCCACATTGAAACTCCACCCGGCCAAAATACTGTCCAATTCAATTTGGTAGAGTAATAGCCGTGCTTTGGTTGCTTTCCATTCATGTCCACAACGGAAACCACAGCTTTGCTCCGTGGTGACGCCTCTCACCGCTATACCCAGCCTTCGTTGGAACCCGCCGGTATAGCAAGTAATATGCACGACTCTGAGCACGATATCGAGGACCGCAAGGTCCCTGCAAGTATCGGCGACGAGGTGCGAGTGGCTACAGATGCAGAGACAAACATGAACTTTAGAACTGCTATTAAACTGTATCCAAAGGCAGCTGCATGGTCATTGTTCTTCTCCTTAGGTGTCATAATGACAGGCTTCGATCCTCAGATCATGGGGAACTTGTACGGCGTGCCCAAGTTTCAGGACGACTTCGGGTATCTCTTTGAGGGGAAAATGATAATTTCTGCTACCTGGCAATCTGGCCTTAGGTTTGTTACCAACATATAGGCGCTTGTACAGCTATGACTACTGATATTTGCCCAGCATGGGAAGCCCGATTGGCCAGGTTATAGGTGCTCTTGCTGCAAGCCATCCGATGGAATGGTACGGGCGAAAGTGGACTTTCTTGGTTCGTTGGAGGATTTACCTAAATACCGCCGCTTTACCTTGCTAATTCCAATATGACTCCATCTAGGCTTGCGTGGTGCTCACCGCAGGATGTGTTTTTTTCCAATTTTTCGCCCGCTCCCTCCCTGTGCTGCTGGTAGGCGAGCTTCTAGGTGGTCTAGTTCTCGGTTGCTATGCAGTTATCGCTCCAGCCTACGCTTCTGAAGTGTGTCCCGTCGCTCTACGAGGTGTATTGACTGCGTACATAAATATGTGTTTTGTTATTGGCCAATTTATTGCGAACGGCATCACTGCCGCTACTCATAGACTGGATTCGCACTGGGCGTACAGTATACCATTCGCCATGCAATGGATCTGGCCTGTCGTTATTCTATCTGGAATATTCTTCGCTCCCGAAAGCCCTTGGTGGTTGGTGAGAAAGAACAGATTAAAAGATGCCGAGAAGTCACTTCGACGGCTAGCGTCTTCAAAGGTGGACGTGAAGGCGACCTTGGTAGGCAAATTACTGATGAAATATGTTTCCAGAACATA
Organism: Amauroascus verrucosus; assembly: GCA_001430935.1. Classification (NCBI taxonomy): domain Eukaryota; kingdom Fungi; phylum Ascomycota; class Eurotiomycetes; order Onygenales; family Onygenaceae; genus Amauroascus; species Amauroascus verrucosus. The sequence goes on from LJPJ01000121.1 coordinate 421,502, forward strand.
AAGCTAATTTCTTTCATTAGGCTATGATTATCGAAACCGATCGCCTTGAGCAGGAGATGGAAGCTGGCTCCACCTACCGGGATTGTTTTAAAAAGGTCAATCTCCGGCGGACGGAAATCGCCATTGGGGTTTACACGATCCAGGTGTTCAGTGGAATCTACCTTATCGGCTTCTCAACATACTTCTTTGAATGTCCGTCCTTCCATCTTTGGGTGTGTGCGTATCTTGTTGGCTAATTTAAAGTAGTGGCCGGTCTCTCGCCAGACAACGCATTTAACATGGGAGTAAGGGGCTAACTTGGCCTAAATATCTAAAATTTTCCGCTGACGACTGCCATAGATTGGTTTCCTCGGAGTTGGGTTCCTAGGGACATGTATATCATGGATATTCCTCTCCTATTTTGGCCGAAAAGCGATCTACCGCAACGGATTAGCAGCAATGGCGATCATTCTATTCGTCATCGGTATTCTAGATTGTGTCCCAAACTACCTTGAGCGATCAGGTGTGATTTGGGCTCAGTCCTCCATGATGCTTGTCTGGAACTTCACCTATGACCTCACTGTGGGACCAATCTGCTTTGTGATCCTTTGTGAATGTTCTGCAACAAAGGTTCGCTCCAAAACAATTGCTCTTGCCACGGCTATCCAAGCAATATTTGGGATTGTCATGACAGTGGCAATTCCCCATATGATCAACCCGGATGCAGGAAACATGCGAGGCAAGCTGGGCTTCTTCTTTGGGGTAAGTCTTTTTTTCTTCCATTGCTTTCATGTATGCTACTCATTTCTCCAACTCATTTATCTAGGGTTTGTGTGTCGTTTGCCTTGTATGGACATGGTTTAGGGTGCCGGAAACTAAAGGCAGAACATATGAAGAGCTTGATATTATGTTTGAGCGCAACGTGCCGATTCGTCAGTTTAAGGATTACAAAGTCACATAAGGTGTGCTCATCGACTATTAGTCTTATCACTGAAAGAGCAATTTCACAATGATGAGCATCCTACCTTTACCGATTATTGCTAGAAACCTTGCTAAGCCTACACGACCTCACCGTCAATTCATCCGTGCAAACTCTTCTCTAGTAAGTGATGTCGGCCGTGCGGTCTCTGAAGATGGAGACAAGAGAATCGGCTGCATGAATGATATCATTTTAGATGCATATAAGGATCAGGGACATGGAGACAATAGATATGAATGTGTGCATGCATTCAGACAAGTGGTTGCAGTGGTGCAATGTTTCCGCTACCAACACTCTAATCAATACATCCTGTTTATAGCGATGGGATCACAATGATTTGTTATGATTTCTTTCGATAGCAGTGCCACTAATATGTATATACATATATATAACGCCCTCAAACCAAAGGGCTAGCTAATTCTCTAAGCACCCGACCCCAGTTCCAGATTTGGCAGGCTATCTACATCGGCATCCTCCTCATCTCCTCCAAGCTCCAATACCGCCGCATATTCTCCGCCCCCAACTCCCTAACTTCCTCATCCAAATGCGTCCACAACACCTTCCCAAACCCATCCATCACCGCCTTCAACTCCTCCAACCTCAACCCTTCCTCTTCTCTCCTACTCCTCTTCCCCTTCCCTCCCTTATACCCCTCCAGCCAGTCTCTCAACTTCTCCAAACCCGCATGGATCTCCCTATGCTGCGCAATAAGCTCTACACCCTGCCTGAACGCAGGCATTCGCTTCGCAAGGTAGGGAAATATAGACTGTTCTTCAATAGCGTGGTGGATCTCTAGGTGTGTGCACAAGTCGAGGCCGATGGTGAGAAATTGGTGGAGAGAGAGGTGTTTGGGGAGCTGGTTGGATGTGCACGCGTCGTACAAAATGGTCCAGGACCGGCGGAAGTTATTGTGCTGTTGTGGGGGTAATTTCGGATGACTTTTGTGAGCCAGGGGAAAACAAGTTTTATGGGACCCTAAATGGGATTCCGTAGATACAACATATAGGGGTGGTGTATAACGTACAAAGAGGTCCATGCGCTCTGCAAGGCTGTTGTAAATGCGGAATTCTGCTGGTGATAATCTTGGGAGAGACGGTTGGTCACCATCCGAGAAGTTTGGCGTTGAATCCGGCATTGTTGACTCGAGTTTTGATATCTTACACCTTTACGGGCTTCTCGCCTTTCAGCAGGCGCCACCTGTTTTTAAGTACCTAGCCGGGACCCTTTGCCGCCGAAGGCCCACTCAATGCGCTCCCACAACATAATGAAAAACTGCCTCGCGCGTCAAGGCTTCCGTAGAGGCCGAGATTTGTAAGCTCCATGCACATTTGACAGATTCACATGAAGGAAGTAGAAATTTTCGTGAAAAGCGCGTGATGAAATATATATATTAGTTAACTGTTAACTAGCTAATAAACCAATACAATAGCACATGAAGCTGAGGAACAAAAGAAAAATTAATGGTAATAATAACAAAGGGAAAGGGACTCCGCCGAGTCACAATCAATAGCAAAGCGAAAGAGAAGGGTATCTGACATCTGAAGATTGTAATCAAGTAAAAAGAAAGCGCGAACAGTGAAGATATTCGGGTAACTACGTCATAAATGAAAGTCGTTTGTTATTGATTAGTTTGTCGCTTTGGCCTTAACATCGGTGGCTTGTCCGTTCGGCATTTGCACCATCCAGCTTGGCGGGGCCATTCCGGTTTGTTCGTGGATAGTAGAAAATAAGGGCGGCAAGCTTTGCATAAGATTTCGGATCGGGGCTGTGGAGTCTTGCGAGGAGTCGCCAGAACCTAGTAGACATAGTGAGAGATTATCCGCTACACGAATATTGGACTACATACCAGTATTCCATACAGTAATCTTGGGTTCCATGCCCTGTACTGCCTTTGCATTCGCATTTGCGAGTTTCTCGAAAGTGCCGTTCTGAATCATCATATATTGCAGCAGGCCTTGCGGTCCACCGAACGCATCGGCCATCGCACCATAGGCTTTGGCCATCTCCATCATACCCTCTGCTTCCTTTTTCTTCGAAACGAAAGCTGCTTCGGCTGCCTTTGTTTCCCGGTAGTCTACACTCATGTTAGCAACGGATTACTGGCTGCGTGGTGACTCCACTTTTTTCCACGTACATCGTGCATCGGCTTCCATCCTATACTTGTAAAGCTGTGCATCAGCATCCTTGGTTTGCGTATAGAAGCTAGCATCGGCGTTTTGTTGTGCAGATTCTCTGGCGACTTTACTTTTGGTGACTTCGGTAGCTCTCAGCCTCTCGAGTTCAGTTTCTGCACGTTTGGTTTCAACTTGTTTCTGTAGCTCGGCATCCTTCACTTCAGACTGGCGTTGCGCAGCGATTTTCTTGAGCCGGATGTCCATATCAAGCTCGGTCTGGCGGTTGGTTAGCTGTGCATCTGCCAAGGCCTTTTCGCTTCGACGCTTAGTTTCAAGGACTGCAGTCTCTGCATCGATCTTGGAGATTTCCTGTTTGGTTTTGCCCCGTTTTTCAGCTTCTCCAATCTCACCTCTCATCCGAGCTTCTGCGACATCAATCTTTGCCTGGTTGAGAGCACCTTCATGTGCCTTCCTGCTGAGGTACTGAAAGTATTCGCTTCCAGGAGCATCCTGAAGTTCCTTGACGTTGGCATTATAGCTTCACGTTTTCCTTTAGCGCCTACTCTCGCGTAAAGATGGGGAAGGCGAAAGTGGCTTACATTCGAAGACCAAACTGATCCAGCTCGTTTTGGACATTGTCGATGACGTGCTGCTTGAAAATTTGTCTCTCCTTGAAAATCTCCTCCATGGTCATACTGGACACAATTACACGTGTCTCGCCTTCGATAATGCCCTTGACAATGTCCTGTACATGATTGCCCTTGGTTCGTGTAGTAACGTTTCTACCAGTTTCCACATCGGCTTCCCCAGAGAGAAGAAGCGCGTATTTCTTGAGAGCTTCAATATTATTATCCGGACCGATGGTGAAGACTGCGGGCAGGGAGAATTGGAGTTTCTCGATGGTCATCGCCTGCAGATTGAGGGAAAAATCAAAGGGAGAGATCGAAATCCTCCGGCACTGTAACCTATCAGTATTGCGCAATCGAAAATGAGCGAGAGCGATAGCTATCGTACCTTCTGCCATGGCAGCACAAATGCGGTTTTCTTGATGAGCACATCTTTAATCCCACCCCCGGTGACGACCAGGTATTCATGGGGCTCCGAAACGTTGTAGCTACTATTGTGTTAGTCAAAAAGTACGTCCAGAGCTTAGGGGCTGCGGAAGAAGGGACTGACAGCATGTTTGCGTGATGCTTCTGAGTTGATCTTTGTTTGGTTCAAGTTTAAACGCCACTGCAAGATGCTTGGGCGTCAGTCAGTGCGATAATTCGAGTATGCCAACAAGCACGAAGTGAGGGGCGTTGAAGGCATTTTATACCTGAAACACCAAGCACAACGACGGAAAGTATCGGCGCTCTTTACCAAATTGAGCGAGCGATTTCTTGCAGCTTCGCAAGGCACAAAACGGACTTGTAGGTAGGGAAGGAAGATGCAAGAACAGCAAGGCGTGCTGGGGGTGGAGACTGTCTGGGGTTCAAGCTGTCATGGGGGACGGCCGATCCACTGTTGGTTGGGTGTTGTTTTGCATGTTACGAACTAACTATTTGGGAGCTAACTCGGCGACTAACTCCTGGCTATCTAAATACGTCCTTTGGGCCAGGGCTGAGGAAGAGAGAAGGACAGGGATGGGGTTTCCTGGATTCACGGCACAATTTCCCGGGGTTTGGGAGTTGCGATCGTGATGATGATGATGATGACGGGGAGGGATACTAAGGTATGGATACCACCCAATTGGCACCTTCCACGGGGCGAATTGATTTGGCGCAAAGTGAAAAATAAAGTGAAGATGAGCCTCAATTTCAGATTGATTCCTCGGTTAGCGCATTGGGTAATTACTTTATAACTAGTTAGAAGTTATGAATGCATCATCGTCATGTAGCGCTACCAAACGCGCTTGGAGTTCCTTTCTGTATGTATGGAGTACCGTACTGTGAAACTTGATTACATACTCCGTACAGTCAATGGATAAGGCGGACTCCGGTATTGATCTGGCCAATCAGGATGCCACGACTTTGAGAGCAAGACAGGCATCAAAGCGCGCTCCTTCTAAACGGAGGAAGTCGGGAAGTTCCAGGAAGGTTCCGTGGAGAAGGGGCTGAGCCTGTCGAGACGGCGCCAAGCCAGCATCGTGACTGGTTGAGCCGCACTGATCTGGCCAGGAGCAGCTTAGCGCTCAATCTCAACTGCAACACTGCCCTTCGTGTTTGATCCTGTTTGCTCTGCCTGACCTGATAGGACCCGACAAGCCTTGCTCTTGACGCCAAGCTCCGCAACTCACCAAGAAACCCCCCTCCCCACTAACCCCCGCAATGGCTAATCACATTCGATGCCGTTCTATCCTTTCTCTCTGCACCTCGTTACCTCTTACCTTGTGATTTCTTGAGTTGTTTTCTCGCTCGGAAAACCGGGCGAGCCGTTGAGGCATTTTTCGGCAGAGCCCTGCTGCTTTCTTGGCTTGGTGATCTAATATCTATTTACACATCTAAGACAAGTAGCCAGATTCTCCAGGTGGTCTTCACAGCTTTGCGCTATATGCAAATTTGACGACATATTCGCATAATGGGCCATATACCAGACGATCCAGCTCCGTCATACGAGGAATCAGTCTCCTCGGCGCCGTTTCGGGGGAATGATAGCAAACATGCGATAGATTTACAGCCCTCAGTGCCCCTTTCCTCCCATCTCACCGAAACCCGCACCCACCGCATCAACACTATCCTCACTACATACGTTGATCCAATGCTTATGTCTCAAGGCGCGTCTGGGCTTTATAAAACAACATTTATCCTCGTGCCATCTACCGTATCCAATCTCCAGGACGCCGTGAGCAACGCTTACACCCAAGCGCCAGAACCTCAGGTTGTCGGTTTCCCCGTCAACGAAGTCGTCAAGCTCATTCGGCTCAGGGGTGAAGAGTACGCCATGGAGTTTTGGCGTCAACCCGCGGTCATTGCGGAGTTGGAATCTTCAATGAAGGCTAGACTTGTGGCTTCCGGACACAGGCTGTTCGAACCAGGCGACCCTCCGTCGATAGTACCGGATCCTTCCCCGCCACCCGTCCAAGAAAAGCGCAAAGTTGGGTTCTGGAGCAAAATAAAGGGAAGGGCGGTGCGTGACGACGAGATAGAGGATCGCAAGCTTGGATGGCGAGCCGAAGAGCCCCAAACTGAAGGATCTCCAGGAAAGATTCCTACCGGCTTGGTCAAAGTTACCGTGCAATGGAAAGAGATCGCCTTGCGAATTGCAAATGATATGGGCCTGTACGAAAGTCGGCGGGGTCCTGGTCTCTGCATTGGCGTTGAAGTAGGGACGTAGAATGTATGTATTTGGTTGATGACCTCAACTGAGAACGTGCATTTCCATGGATCAACAGGTAGCATTGCCATGGATGAATGAAATAGCCTTCCCAGCATCCGTCTTGAGACCATTCGTAACCGTGGAAATTAGCTTGCAACTAAATTCCCGAAAGGGAATAGCGTCGCCTAATCCGGGATAGTCTAGTGGTTATGATTTCCGCTTGTCACGCGGACGGCCGGGGTTCGATTCCCCGTCCTGGAGATTTTCCTTTTTGCTTCGTTTCCTTTTCAATTGGCTATTAAGAACAGTGTGAATTGATACGCCAGTGACGTTTATTCTCTATGCGATCTCTTTACCTTTCGTTCAAAATTTTTCGGTATACCATTGCGCTTCAAAGCAGTAGTTGCCACTAGAATTCCGCATCCCTAATTTAAGATGGATGCTAGTGCATGCAAGTGAACGCACTGGTTTCGTCTTGATTCCCAATGATAAAGCTACAAATAGTGTTTCCAATTTCCATCTCCAAACGTCCCCTCTGGGACCGCATCAACGTCTCATAAGTAGCGGATCGACCATGACTCACATACAAGTGTGTACCGAACGGCAGAGCAGCCGAGGAGGCGCAAGTGAAGACCAAGATGCTTATATCAAGGCAGAAACTAGCTTGCAATAGTTACCCTTCAGCCAAGCCGCTCTTTGAGTAGCAGCAAAATGCGATGTAGTTAACTAGCCTCTCCAGCCCTTTAGCCATGCTGACATCAGGACGGCCTGTTCAACGACTATGCTGCGCTGATTCTGCCTACGCCTCGTGTTCTTTTTGTGTTACGCTGTCTATTAAAGGATTTACTCGCAATTATATGCGCACTGCCACCACAGACTCAACAAGTAGGACAGCGGAGTGAAGGCCTGGTCAAGGAGAAACGGAAACCCGTTCGCCGGGACACGACAGCAGAGCATTCAAGCACAAAAAGAGGGCCGTGAGTGTACACGTGAAGACGAATCCCTAGAGAAATGAACACTGAGTATGTTTTTTTCCAGGAGGAAAGCTTCGTAAGCGTAAAGATGGTTAATATGGATTCCATCAAGGGAAACTAACTTACTGGCGTTATGTAGCAGCGTTGATTATGATATCAGGCACCATCATCTGCTCGTGGGGATTGCGTCAGGTTTCTTTTGGGGAGGGGATATCAAGCAGCATCGGCTGAATTGCACTATACATACAAGGAGTAGCTCATTTTGGAGAACAAAATGTTTAGGTGTAGCTTTGAGAGCAATGGCCAGGTTCCGTACCTATTGTGAGGAGTTAGCGCGTTGGTGGTCAAGAAGTGGGAGGTTTCTTCGTTACATAAGCCCGGCTTGCCTTGAGCTAGCCTAAATAGGCATAGTATTACTACCCAAACAAACAGAAATTGACCAATTAGCTTGCGAGGAAGCTTACCTAATCGAGCTGAGCGCCAGTTAGGTGCTCCTCAAGGGCCTTCTTCAAGGGCCAAAACTACACATGAAAATTCAAATCTTCTTTGAATGATTATAGAGGTATGTACTCACTACTGCTATCCCATTTAATAACCCGATGTGTATAAACCGGAGGCTGCCTCCCTTCACTCCATCTTCTATTGTTGCTGTTGTTGTAAGGACTATGTGTGGACCTAGTACTGGGGGGTGCAGTTTTGTACTGGTGTGCGAATCTACCCCTCCACATGGCCATCTCAGCACAAATCTCTAGTATTGCATGTTATCCCATCTTTTAGCTATTATCTCTCTAACAATATTAGTGGGCACTGGCTATTATTTCCAATTCATCATACTACCTAAGCTTTGAACTAGCCTGAAAGATTACCGCAAAACACAATGTACCGGTGCTACTCGCACAAGCCGCGTTTCACCCCCTTAGAGACGGCGATATCGTCGCTCAGCCGACTCCTAAAGGAGGAGGCATCTTACCACGTTGAAATGAAAGAATGTCAGGAAAAAATTGCGAAAAGGGAAAAGCTGATTGAGACCAATGCGGAGACACCAGAAGAAGAAAATACTCTATATATGTTGAAGCAAGAGGTAAGCATTCTTCCTTTTTTTTTTTCTTACCCGCCTTTTATAATAAGCTGATTCCTTCTTTTTCAGTAATGGTGGCTTTTTTTTTTTTTTTTTGCTAACTTGAACCTCCTTGGATTAGCGCATGGCTTTCGAAGAGACCAAACAGATGTTACCCAAGATGGAGCAACTTGTTAGAGATGCCGTGCAGAAACTTGGAGAGTTGATGGTGAGTTTCCTCCGGATTATATCACCACGCAGGATTCTGGACATTAACAATTGGCGTTCACCATACACAGCAAGCAGAAAAGGCAAAAGGGAACGAGGCCGATGAGGAAACTGTTGGGAAAGGAGCTGCCATGATTGAAATGGCAAAGGAACAAATCCCCACCCTTGCTAAGCCGTAGAATGAGCCGTGAGGTTGCGAATGCTGGAGGTAAATTAAACGCATGCATATATGTAACATGTTTCAACAGTTGCTACTAAGCTATGTCTAAGCCCTTGCCTCCACGCTAAAACACGCTGGCAATTATCTTGCGCAGCAATGAATGCGCCATTGATTCTTATACGAGGTTTGAATTTCTCATCTAAAGGGGATTGAAGCCTGACCCATTCGGTCTAATAATTCGCCGTTGAAAGAAACCAACAACGGACGCGTCACTCGGAGTTCGGTGCTCACGTCAAGTCTTTCCAGCTCTCTACATATTCCATCCTCATGGTTCCCAGTAAATGTCGAGAGTTCGCCAAGAACAATGGCAGTCAGCTCCGTTTCAGGTGCTCGTGCATGGGGGATTCCCAGCGAGCTGCTTAAACTGTGTAGAGTTTGGTCTGCAAATCTTATGGAAAAGATTGGGAGGGCTTGCGAGAACAGGGGCCTAGCCGTTTCCAGTATTCAACTAATTCATTCTTTGAAAGCTTTTGCCGAGTTATGTTGTATCCATCTTGTCTTCTGGTTTATCGTCGGGCAACTCTTCTCCTTCTTCTAGTTCGTCCGCCATTTTTGATGGAGATTGGGCTGCACTTGCTGATGCAGCTCCACGGACTCCTGAGTCATCACCTGAAACCTCGCCTTCATCGGCCATATTTTCATCCTCTGGCTCCTTTGCATCATCAGTAGTCCCTGAAATAGAGATTGCTTGACGCAAGGGAGTAATTCCTGGAGTGGCAGATCCTTTGATCTTTTCGGTTTGAAGCCTTGCTGGACCTGAAACATCCTCCATGGACTGGGATGGAGTCATGGCCTCCTGATCAGGCCGCGGAGTGCTGACCATGCTCGCCCTTCCTTTAGACGATGCATCTCCCTCGTCTCCTTCCTCGCCCTCTTCCATCCCTTCCCGTCTCTCTACTTCTTCCTTTTCATCCCTAATCAAACGGCGTAGATTCATGCCTTCTTCAACAATTCTGCCAAATTGCTCTCTTCGCTCGGCCCAGGTCTGTGCATATTCACCACTTTCCTTTTCCAACTTAGCTATTTCGGCATTGAGTTTTTCTAGATTAGCTTGTTGGTCTTCACGTGGCCTTAGTAACCTGTTCGACGTAATCTTATCCGCAAGCTCGTCATAAGTCTTCCGAAGGGCGAGGGTTTGTTGCGCTTCACCCAATTGCTTCCTTAACTCGGCCGTGTTTTCTTTCACCTCCTGAGCAGTTGCCAGTATTCTAAGCTTTTCAGCGGCATATCGCTCGCGTTCTTTTGCGTTGCTCGACAGCAGAAATTGTATTCTGGCTATGCTGCTTTCGAAGGCGGCAAAATCCAATGTTATATCCTCCTGAAACTGTCTCCAGTCATTGAGACGCTTTTGTTTTTCTGCTTCATATCGTGTCAATGCGTCATCATTCGAAGCTACGGAATCCGGGGGCGGGGTGGGCAGAAACGCAGTTGGTGAAGAGATGAGAGAGTCTGGAGTTAGAAGACGCTTTGAAATTCGTTTGAAAGGCTTTTCCTCTACATTTAATAGACGGGACTTGTGTAAGGAATCTAAAAATTGAGAGAAAGCATCAGAGATTTTGACGAGCCCGTGGAGATGCGCAGAACTCACCTTCGTCGGCTTGATCAAGGAGGGTATATGGCTCCATGGCTGGTTCTTTCAGAAATGCCACGAAACTGGCAGCAAGCGCAAGCTAAAGCAAAGAGTTCATTCAAAGAAAAAAGCTTTTTGAGCAATCTATTTCGTAAGTGTATATTGTCCTGACATTGGTGTGATGCCGTATGAGATTCACAAGACTTGTTCGCGCTGAGAGCCACTGGTTGCGGAAGTTTTGCTTAGGTAAGACAGGCTAAACCTTATTAGTTAACTAACTAACTATCTAGGGCCCCTGTTGGACCAACCTCGCCCTTCAAGTACAGACACATGTCCTGGATCGTTTTTGGAGAGCTTCTTATTAGTTATAACAATTGCTGTGCATCCCTTGCTTAGTGGATCTTTTCTATGTCTCCTATTAATGCATGCTATGGGGCTAATTCTGGAGTCTGTCCCCATTACCGAATCTACTGATCAAATAGTACTCAAAGCGCAGGAAGGTTCCAGCTTGCAGTCCCACGGACCTCATCCACTCTGGCCCAGCTATGAGGTTGATTGGAACAAATATTGTTCCGTGGAATCATGCTCCCAGAGTGGTAGTATCGCTGCTCTTGAGAAGTGTGACGTCTCTAGAGATACTATGTTTCTGGTCCTCTAACCCTATATAATCCTGCGTTTGGCATTTTATCCTCAAATAGCAAGTGGAGATGGCATCGGTTCAGACTACGTTTGAGATCAGGGCGACCTCTGAGAATAGTGGATTACTCTCTGTTTAGATCCGGAACTAGGCATCTTAGGAGCTGGAACATGCCATATGTCTCGGAACGCTTAATTGGGCTTCTTCTCAAGGTCAATTGAGCTCCGTTGTTGGCGACCGGCTAGAGCCAAACATGGCGGATTCTGTGAACAAGAGTCTTAGTCCCGTTTCAAAACTCTAACGCCAGGGATCGGAACAACAGGAACGAAGACTCCCTGTTTGCTAAGACTTGTTCGAAAATTTAGGATTTAGAATACCCGGGGAAAGCCCTAAGTTGGCGAGAAGTCACAAAACCGAGAAACCTTCCATGTAACGTCCATATCCTGAGTAAGAACCGTTGGGCAAATATTTATCTTGTTGAAGTGACTGTATTGCCTATATGTGCATGGCGACGGTCAGCATCTGCTGCCTTTCGAGCTGGCCTGGATTATGCATTTTGAATGGCACGATGATACGTTAGCATCCGAGCATAAACGGTTCGCGTATGATGAATCATATATAGGGACAGTGAAACAAGAGCTTAAATTAACTTCCTTCCAGTCTGCTACGACGTCAATACTTCGATGGCTAGGCCTTATACCCCGCGTCTCCCGGTATTTCTAACTATGGCCCTTTCTTGCATCTTTAAGCTCGTTTTCTTTGACTAATGTAGACGTCCGTAATCTTTTACAGAGGGTCACATTTACCTTGTCCAGCTAACATGTCGGCGAGGTATCCTGACAATGAGTTGTGAGTAACCTTCTCTTTCCCCAGATGGTTAAAGGAAACGTATAATTGAGACGTTATAAGGGTGAAGACGGAAGTTGAAGGCTCGGAAGTCCACCCTGTGAATAGTTCTAGCGGGCATGAGCCCAAAGAACCCCCAGCCGAGCCTGCTCTTGAGTCAGGTGGATCCAACTTCGAAGGATCGGATGTCAATGAACCTACTGGAGAGGAATTAGATACCTTGAGAAGAGTTGCGGGTCCTTTGCCGTGGTCTGCTTTCCTAGTTGCCGCTGTCGAATTGTGCGAGAGGTTTGCATATTATGGAATTACAGGGCCGTTTCAGGTGAATCAAGGAAACGTTCTCAAATGCCTTTAGATGCAATGTCTAATACATTTCCCTAGAATTATATTGAGAACCCGTACAATTCGGAGAGTTCAACTCCTGGTGCATTGGGTAAGTTGTATCCTCACACGGCTGTACCTGTCTTCTGACCAAACATCACAAGGACTTGGCCAATCTTCCGCAACGGGATTAACCAGTTTCTTTCAGGTATGTTTATCAAACTCCTCTCGAGAACGTAGAGTTCTAACTGATGCTTGTTAGTTCTGGTGCTATGTCACTCCGACCCTTGGTGGCATAGTCGCAGATCAATATATTGGAAAATATAATACTATTGTGGTATCTGCAATAATCTACGTGGTTGGCTTGGTAATTTTGTTCTGCACCTCCTTGCCTGTGGCTATCAGGCACAATGCATCTCTCGGAGGACTAATAGTGGCCATGATTGTCATCGGGCTCGGAACGGGAGGGATTAAATCAAATATTTCACCATTGATCGCGGAGCAAGTCCGGATTAAAAAGCTCTCAATTAAAACACTCAAATCCGGTGAGCGGGTCATTGAAGACCCGGCACGAACAATTGAACGGATTTGTAAGGTTGCCCAGGTCTCCTTGGTGACTCGATCCTAACTTCGTCTAGATATGGTTTTCTATTTGTGTATCAATATTGGGTCACTTTCTCCTATCGCAACCACTGAATTGGAGAAGCACGTCGGCTTCTGGGCTGCATTCTTGCTCCCAGCATGTGTATTCCTGATGTCATTTGCGGTGACTATCCTTGGCAAAAAATACTATGTCGTGCGCCCACCGAAAGGCTCTGTTATTCCGCAAGCTCTTAAAGTCATTTGGATTGGCATAAAGAACAAAGGGAACCTGGATGCGGCAAAACCGTCGTATCAACTCGCCCACGGGAATAGAGCTCATGGCGTCCCTTGGGATGACCGTTTCGTGGAGGAAATGAAACGTACTCTCGTTGGATGCAAAGTCTTCGTGTACGCAAACATCCGTGACTCAGTGTGTGTTTTAATGCTAACCTTATCCTAGATATTACCCGATATATTGGGTCTGTTATCAACAAATGTTAAACAATTTTATATCCCAAGCAGGAACCATGGAACTTCACGGCATCCCAAACGACTTGATGCAAAATATCGACCCTTTGACCATTATCGTCTTTATTCCCATTTGCGATAGGCTTCTCTATCCATTCTTGCGCAAAATTGGTACCCAGGTTCCTTCGTCAATATAATCGGTCGTTGCTAAGACATATTCAGGAATACCCTTCAAACCGGTCACCCGAATTGCAACGGGCTTCATCCTAGCCTCCTTTGCTATGGCCTATGCTGCCATTATCCAGCATTTGATTTACACCAAGCCGCCTTGTTATGATTTTCCAAAGAAATGTCCAGCAAGCAACGATGGCAAGTTGGGCAATCAAATCCACGTTGCAATACAGACGCCAGCCTATCTTTTTATTGGGTTGTCTGAAATATTCGCGAGCATCACTGGATTTGAATATGCTTTTACCAAGGCACCCCTTTCGATGAAATCATTCGTTACGGCGCTATTCTTGCTTACGAGTGCTTTTGGAGCGGCACTTGGTATGGCACTATCGCCAACCGCTAAGCATCCAAAACTTGTTGTATGCTGTCCCATACTTTCCAATGATTTTCTTCTTGGATCTATACCTAATATTTTTGCTCCAGTGGATGTATACTGGGCTAGCGATTGCGTCCGCCACCGCGGGAGTGATTTTCTGGCTCCTCTACAGCAGGTATAATGCAAGGGAAGAGGAACTAAACACCCTTGAGGCTCCGCAAGTAGAGGATGAGATCCCTGTTTCCGCAAATCAAATTTCGATGACTCGTCGTGAGGACAAGCATTCGTGAAAGAATTTTGTTCAAAAAGGTAATAGGATGTGAAGTGATTTTAGTATCCTAACTGTTCTAGTTGAGTGAAAAGCACGGATTGTACATACTTTGACTCTGATGCACGGGAATCGGAATGACTAAGACCTAACAGTTATACGTTAGGTAAAAAGGAAGAAGCAATAAATATTCTGTTATAGCTAATATCCAGAATAAATTTGCCTTGGATCATCACCTCTTACTCTAGCGGGATCAATTTCCCGCAGTACATTGGTGATCTCTTGCAGAGTATTCTATGAAGTTGCAGATTTATGCATGCTAAAGAATCGCTTCACTACAATTATCTACACGGTTCTTACAAAAAGAAAAAGGTTTTGCATCAGAAAATCAGCCAAGACTTCACAATGTCCCCTGGTTGAAAATTTGGCCCAGGCAGTAACTAGTTCCGTGGCCGCTGGCAGGCGCCATCCCAGATCCTTCTGAGAGTGCATTTCTACACTAATATTCCATCCACTTGAAGGGCTTTTTTCGTTCTGATGATGCCATGGCTGGCTACTCTACTCCACAATTCTAGAGCCTTGCTGTCATATAACAGAGGCAATCAATTCTCTGGTCATGTTCGTGCTAGCCGAGGAGAGGCAAGTCATGCCGAAAATGCCGAAGTATACGAGAATTCTTGAAGCAGTGGAATGCCTTATTATCCAAATCAGTGTTACCTTTGACAATATTCTCTATTTATCGGCCAGGGACTTTTTATGTTCTAAACGGGGTGGTGTTGCTTCACTTAAAACGATATTACTTGCTCTCAACGAACCGACTTGATTCAACTTTATCCTTGGAGCTAAAGTGCCTTTTTTCCCCTCCTCAAAATACTTTCCTAAACATACAGTTGCTAGCAATATGGGGCGCCAAACAGACGCTGAAAAAGCCCTTCACGACCAAACAGACCTCTTACCCCGAACCCAAGTGCTCATCGTCTTTACTGCCCTCGCATTCTCGTTGATGATTTGCTTTGTAGATCAAAATGGCATTGGCGTAACGCTACCAACTATCGGCAAGGATCTACACGGGGAAAATACCATATCTTGGGCCGGCACATCAAATTTGATTGGAAATACGGTTTGTTCTGTGCTTTACGGAAGGATATCCGACATATTCGGACGCAAAGTGATCTTCCTTTTCTCACTGGGCCTCCTTTGTCTCTCAGACGTTGGCTGCAGCTTATCTCAGAATCCACCGACATTCTATTTCTTTAGAGCCCTTGCAGGAGCTGCCGCCGGAGGAGTTGTCTCTTTGAATATGATTATCATATCTGATATCGTAACGTTGAGGGACCGTGGGAAATACCAAGGGATCCTGGGGTCGTTTGTCGGAATTGGTAATATTATCGGGCCATTCATTGCTGCCACATTTGTGCAGAAAGCGACATGGCGTGGGTTCTTCTATCTAATCGCCCCTCTTGTGGTCTGCTGTGGCGTGGTCTCATTTTGGCTCATCCCGTCAAACATGCGGCCGGGTGGCTTATGGCAAAACCTCCGTCGCATAGATTTCGGAGGCGTGCTTGCCTCTGCGGCCGGGATAATCCTGCTCTTGATACCGACATCTGGCGGCGGGTCATACTTTATGTGGAATTCCCCGATGGTTATCAGCATGCTCGTCATCGGGCTCTGTGCAGTATTTGTCTTTGTATTCATTGAAATGAAAGTCGCCGCTCTGCCTATGATGCCAAGTGCGTGAATTCTGTTTCCTATAAGACCTGTAGCTCACCCAGCTATCTTGCATTTCTAAGGAGGTGTGAAACAGAAGTTCTCATAAACGCCTGTAAACCTGGCTGGGATTTGAGCACATTGCATAAGTTTCACTCTTATTTGCTAGGCCAATTAAAGTCCAGCTCCCCAGAGGAACTAAGTGCCTGATTTATGAGCAATACCATTCCTTGTTTTACACTGATAAATTGTTGCCGATCAGATATCAAATCGACATTCCGACCAAAACTACTAGCGTGTCTGAAGGCTTTTGTTTCACACCTCCATGCTTGCTCCTTATTCTACTTTGTTGACATATCGACTTATTTGTGTGCCTATTTGGTGTAGTGCGGATGTATAAGAATGCATGTGTCGTGGTCATTTTGCTCCAAACATTCACAATAGGCGCCGTCTACCAGGCATATCTTTACTATCTTCCTATATATTTTCAGAATGCTCGACGCTGGAGTCCAATGAAGTCTGCTACTTTTACAATTCCCGTCGTTGCCGGACAGGCCGCAGGTTCAATTATATCTGGACAGTATATTACCAGACTCCAACGGTACGGGGAGGTTATATGGGCTGGGTTTACCCTATGGACATTGTAAGTGCAATTACTTAGCAACACCATCACAATTCTGTTCAAACTAATATTGTCTCCAGAGGCGCTGGCCTTACAACCGTCTTTAATCGCACAACTCGAGAATGGGTTATTGTGATAGTCCTCCTAGTCATTGGTATCGGCGTAGGGTTTGTCTTTCAACCCACCCTCATTGCCATACAAGCCCATTGCACGAAATCCTTCCGAGCAGTCGTAATCTCCAATCGCAACTTCTACCGCTGCCTTGGAGGGGCCTGTGGGTTGGCCATATCGGCTGCGATGCTCCAACATACTCTCAAGACAAATCTACCTGCTAAATACAGATACTTGAGTCACTCAACGTATTCTCTACCTAAAGATCTTCCTTCCGATGATGCCAATACAGTTTTGGATGCGTATATGAAGGCTAGTAGGGCTGTTTTCATTTTACAAGTACCACTAATTGGGTTGGGATTCATTGGATGTGGATTCGTGAGGGATCGAGGACTAGAACGACCAAGGGAGCCTGGGGAAGAAAGCGAGGAATCAATGGAAATGCAGAATAAACAGGAGAGTAGCATGCTGCCGCCTCAACTTGAAAGCCATCCTGCCGACGCCAAGTTGTTTATGGAACAAATGGAGAGAAAAAGAACATATTGATAAGTCTTTCTCAGCAAGACCACAAGAGGAGGACCTAAAGACCCAATTGACATTGCTGAGGAGTAGGGGATCATACATAGTTAAACTGACTGATCGATGTCCCCGCCATTGTATCGATGTCCTGCGTTCCGAGCACCTCTCCATCCCTTCAGGATCCAGCCGGTCTTGACTTCAAACAAAAGAAAATGGTGACTAGGGCAATCATACACTCGAGTTTAAGTGCTTACTCCGTTCTTAGCTTGTAGGCGAGATATCACAATATTCTCGAAGAGAGTTGTATAGGCACGAAAGCCTAACCTCGTTCCAAACATAAAATCGATTCTAGAAAAGCCAAGCAAAAATTTTTCTCACTGTAGATAAGCGCTTTTTCTTCGAAAGATCATGAATCTCCGGGTCCGAAGTAAAAGAGTTCACCCGTATCCCATCGTCAAGGTCAATGCGCCGCAGATCGACACCCAAAGTCCAGTCTCTCATGTAGATTTTCCAGCCAATTGCTGCTATGAGAACTAGTGGAGCCGCCAGACAGGTTTGAAAGAAAGATTCAGCTCTATTTTTCTTCTCGATAGGCTAGTAGAAGGCAATGTTTTCGCTGTGGTTAGTGACAGTTTCGAATTGGGGAGGGCTTCGGACTCACAAAGATTGCAAGGAAGCATGTAGCCACGATAGCAAGCACAGCAAGAGCCAGACCGATAAAACTTCCAGTAACCCCAAGAGGTGAGCGATACGGAATATCCTCCTCATTTCTTCCTTGAAGCTTCCAGGCTCGCCTGAATCTGATGTGGCTCAGGCAAACGCTTCCAGTAATAAACAGGGTGTTGAGCCCGCTCAAAGCCAACATCCATACAAACACGAGTTCGCCAGATGCCGCTTCATTGATGAATGCCAGCATGCCAAATGCTATCTGTAGTAGAATGCACCAAATTGGTCGCCCCTTTTGGTCAATATATGCGAAAAACTTTGGCGCGTTTCCTGTAGCTGCCAAAGCTTGTAATGTTCGTGTTGAACCGTATGAGGCAGTATTCGCAACGCTAATAACAGTGACAGTGATCACTGCATTTATGATCGATGGTAGCACTTTGATACCAGCCAGTTGGACAGCAATAACAAATGGGCTTGCTTTGGTGTCGCTTCCTGACGCACCTAGAAGCAAGCGGCTATCGCTAGGAACATTCAATCCCACCAGCAGGATATTAACAACATAGAAGATAATGACTCGCCAGAGCACCTGCCTGGCTGCCTTGGGTATTGCCTTGTGCGGGTTTAATGTCTCAGCAGCGGCTAAGCCAACAATTTCAGCACCTGCGTAAGAAAACGCGGCAGCAACTAGGACGGATATAAAGCCCTTGAAGCCATTGCGAAAAGCTCCTGGCTTGTGCCAATATCTTCCGCCGATGTATCCTCGATCATCGGTAGGTACACCACCGACATTGATAATAATACCGAGGATTATCAAACCGATGCACGCTATCACCTTGACAAGAGCAAGAATGAACTCGGCTATGAGTACGTCAGCCAGCGATCCGTTCCCATTATGGCTGATACAGTATATATATCTGGACACTTACATTCTCCGTATCCCTTTATGCCAAAGAATTGAACTAGGATAAGCATCCCTAGGAAAACGGCAACCCAGATTCCAACGTTGATATCAGTTCTCCAGAATCGGATCGTCAATCCTGCTGTGGTGATTTCGAATGGAAGAGTAATTAACCAGCCGATAGCGTATTGCCACCCCATGGCAAACCCCCTAACCATGAGAAACATTAGCTTGCATTATAACATCCAACAGGAAACGGTTGTGCTAAGTACCAATAACTCACCATGCTGGGTCAATGAAGCGAGTTGAATACATGTAGTATGCCCCGTTAACTGGATAGACCACTGCCAGCTCACCCAGAGCCTGTATGCAGCATAGTACCATGACGCCCATGACGATGAACCCTAAAAGCTGCGAATCATGAAGAATTATTAGCTCCGTTGGGCCTGAAGAGACTTGACTGAGTTTCAGAAACAGCGTACCATGCTAGCAGGTCCTCCAGTGCTTAACGCCTTTCCAGAGCCGACAAATAAACCAGCGCCAATGGAGCCGCCTGG
Source organism: Amauroascus verrucosus (assembly GCA_001430935.1). Classification (NCBI taxonomy): domain Eukaryota; kingdom Fungi; phylum Ascomycota; class Eurotiomycetes; order Onygenales; family Onygenaceae; genus Amauroascus; species Amauroascus verrucosus. The sequence continues at coordinate 440,669 of LJPJ01000121.1, forward strand.
AAAACTCCGTGTCAGTAAGACCACCAGTGGTCATCATGAAGAAGTACATCATACCAATTCCCATCATTTGCAAATGTCTCTCACGAAGAGCCCGGACCAACGTTTGGTTCCCATTCTCGACGTCTTCGCGCTGAGACACAGTTGAGTTCCCGGCAGTCTTCTCGATTTTGGTCTCCTGATCGCTCGAATGAACGGCATCCTCTTCAGATGCCATTCTTCTCAGAAAAGACTCACTACCAACAGAGCTTTTAAAGACAGGAACTTAATTTGGCAATGTAAAGAGCCAACCCACAGCAATATTTTGAGGATATAACGTATCAGGAGAAACACGGGCAAAATATCTTGATGGGACGCAGTGACACAGGAATGAGAAAAGGGTACCTACCCTATTCCGGCTTGGGGCGGGGGAACAGAGAACAAACAGTTGTGTCGCAGAATGGAACCGAATCAGAACAACATGAAGGGAAACACAACAGCAACCAAGCATTGCACAAGCTTGGATTATCTCCAATGCTTTCTCAGGAGATCGCTTTCAACACCCTCCCAGCAATAAACATATAACTATTCACACAAGGAGAGATTCTTGATTTTCATAGATGTATAACAAATAGTAGTCCATGCCACTTTGTATACTGTATGGATATCCGCAAACACAGTGTGCACAGAGACCCATAAAATGGCAGTATACCAGGAACTAAGAACCAGTTTCAAATACTCTTATATGTATTGTGCCGGTAGAGGTTGTTTCTGATATATCACAACACCTTGGAATTGGCATAGTTGCATACATCACACAACTATGGGATCAACCATGCATTTCCAACCGGGCCTAGTTATTCTTAAGAGGCAAGGTGGTAGGCATAACTCTCTTGACATCCAAGCCAAGATGACGTAGTTCATAAGTAGTACTAATCTTCCATTAGAGCAGCATGAGATGTATGTACATACATCCGTAACACAGATGCGCCCTCCCGGTCGCATGACGGCTGAAGCATATATAACATATATGGAAAGGGGTATTCAGAAGAGACGATTGTGAAGGCTCACCAATGAGGCTTAGCCCACTAGCATTAAAACAGACGATTTATCCTAATTCTCCTGAAGGATCTTCGCCAGCTCGGCAGGATCGAAATCACAATGTGGCCCGATCCTTTTTTTATTTATTATTGTTTATTGTTTATTCTTTGGGGTTAGTAACGTTCTTCCTCTCTCCAGACTTGCGAAGTTTCTGTTCACTAACTAGGCGCTCTGGCTCACCCCACGTGATCCACACATGTAGAATATTGAATACTACAAAGATGAACAAGCTTCCAGATTGAAGCACCAGCTGCTTGATCATTCATATTATTTTTTTGATCCAGACTACTCCTTACATGTACATACATATGTCTGTCTGTACGTCAACCTGCCTTGTTCTTATGTGCAATTACGCCATAGTTAGAATCGCGTTTCCAGATTGGGTTGGGTAAGCCAACTTGAGGATAGGCTGGATAGAGACTATATTAGATGATATCTCAGCTTGAATGTTAGTGATAAAATTAAGACTGATAATACAAATGCTCCTTGGTGGTGTAGGCCAGCCCCATCTTTGTCAAGTCCATTACTTCAACAAACGCGTCGAGGTTCTTCCCATATATGATCCATGTGAAAAAAGTCTGCAGTGTCTTTATACTTCGAGGAATAGAGGATATAGGCAAATGCACAGCGGGTACTGTGGGCTTGAGAGTTCCTTGCTTCTATGATCTGCATTCAAATAAGTTTTCTGTAGAAAATGCTGCTTCAGAATCTCACCTCAGGTAACTTGTCGAAATTTGTCGAAATTCTTTTTGATTTCAGCTGGCAAGCCAGGAGAATTTAGCAATTGCATTGAGACTTTTGCGGCTATCTGGCGACGATGAAGTGATGCATTGAACTGTGGGTTTAATTCGCTGTGGCTGGCTGAGCTCTTTTCAGGATTTCATCCCACCCAATCTGCCAAATCAATCACTGCATTCCCACATATATATATGCACAGATCTAACTGCGCAGAAAGCAGTAGGTTCACATTTGCGTCTAGAGAATCAATTCTTTGACTCTGCCAACTGTTAGTCACAACATGGAGTAGTAGGTAGGGATGCCTTGCCTTGACAGCTAACACTGGGTTTATTGGGAAGCAGACTCGTGGCTGCTTTTCACATTCTTCAGCAAACTGAAATATTTGTCACGACTCAGGAATCTGCGAATTATCTTACCATCTAGTGGGCTCACCACTAGAGGACGTTCTCTTTTAGTCGAGCAGCACACACGCATGCTTTCTCTCGACACGATAATACCTCCTCCATGGTCTGGGCATCTGATTTCGCAGTGAAGTAGATGTCTTTCTCCGACAGTTCGTCCTTGTCACAGGGGGTTGATAATGTGAATCTTGATAAAAACAACCGGATGATTTCTTAGGTCCGCAGAATCGGCTGGTTTAGAAAGACAGATGATAACTTTCGCTTCCATGGTTGTAAGTAGGAATTAAGAAATGACGAAATATCTGTAAACAAGATGTAGGTGGAACGGCTTACAGTTGTTATCAAAGGAGAACCGTCGATGTCATCATAGTTATAAGAGCCTTAATCATTCAACTCTCTTGTCCACAGTATAAATAAGGGAAACAGATCTGAATTCATATTATGATATTATCATTATTGTGGATTTGAGAGATTTAAACATGTAGTATGAATAGTCGTACACACATTATGGTCCTCTATATCAGGTTCTAGCTTTGCTTATGTCACCAATAGCTTGGGATTTACATTTGTTCTGGAGGATCTGATTGGTTGGTGCTTTCGTTGGGGGAAGATAGTCTGTTTTCTGGACTCGTTGATGTGGGGCAACTGAACGTGTAGAAAAGTGACGAATTTTTTCCAAACACAGGACATGAAAATTGTCACCGTTTTGAGCAATGCAACATGACCTTGTTTTTTTTGAGGCATGGTGAGGGGATGATTGAATGCTCTAGCTGGGTTTTCTTGCTCCATTGTTCAGTCGCCATAACGAGATCGCCATATTTTGGTGAAGGTTCTCCGCAGATACAAAGCTGATGGCTTGCCAACATCCCCTCATTGGAGTACCAGTTCATTCACAAATGTAGTTTCAGTTCTCAAGGCGATGACTCGAAGCCTATGAAGTCCATTGAGGCTATACAGGCACGCCCCGACTTAAGACACGAATACCAGTCAGCAAAGCCAATTACCCCGCATCAAGAGAGATGGTAAGTACAGTACATGATGCGGGGTTTAATCTCCCTGCAGCCCTCCCAGGAATACTCACTTCACCCTCATTGAATGGGGGTATCGTCAAAATACAAAAGAAAAATATCTGAGTCATCATCTGTGAGGGGCATCTCAAGAGTCATCGTCGTCGTCACCTCGGGAACCCCGCCCAAGGGCCTGTCACCGAATGAGCAAGCCACAACCTCCATCAATTAAAGAAAACAAGGAGCGCGCGGATAGAAGTGGATCCAGCCTACGGAGATCTTCCCAGCGTACTGGGAAGGTCTGGAGTCGACTCCTCCATCAGCTTGTCAGCACGAGCTAATTTTATGCTTCACGGAAGTACTCCGAACAGCCTTCTCGCAGGTGGAGATCTGCCCCTGGCTGGTCAAAGCTCTCCCCAGAGTCTCCCAAGCCACGTGGCTCTCGACAGTTTTGCTTAGATGACAGGGTAGCTCGGTGGCTTGAGCAATGTCTATATGTGAATGGCTAAAACAGTGTGCACAGGGCGACCTTGATCATACAGAATATTGAGCATTTCCTAGCTACAAGCTAGTCCAAAAATTATTAAATATGTAGTCAGGAATCGACAGAGAGTGCAGCAAAGTTGACCAAAAACTAACCCTTTTAAACAGGCCGCAAATGCATCAAGGAAACATAATCAAGATAAGGAAGTGCCCGTGAACCTCCCTAATTTGTACCAAAAAAATGATAAACTCCCAGCATCACATAGTTTCATGCATCGAGGCGTCAAAACATTGCAGGGAAACATTCATGATATGGCTTTTTGATCCCATCACTTTGTCCCTATGGGAATAGGCCCAGACCTTGTAATGGATAGGAAAGGATGATAAAAAAAGTGGCGGCGTCGAACAGGCAAAAAGAAAAGAGGACTGGATCCAAGGAAGTAGAAGATGCCAAAATTAAAGCTTCGAATCACCGTTCACTTCTTGCCCACTAGGACTTTCCACCCCGTTGATATTCAGGCGGCCGATTGAAGAGAGAAGGAGGCCAACCTCCCTCTCTAAGGTCTGAACTTCTCCATGCGGATTGTACATCCTGGCTTTGATCCAAGCATCCAGATCGGAATCCGAGAACGTCTTGATACCGGTCTCACGATCTACCTTAGCTTCTTGAGCGGCGCGGATCACTCCTCGGGCAACCACGACGCTGACCTCCCGGATCCTAGTGATATCAGGGTATAGAAGTCCTTGTTCAATCTCCTCAGACGTTAAAGCCGTGGAAAGTGCCTGAGCCGAGGCATAAATCATGGTATCGGTAATTTCTACGGCCTTTGAAAGGATAGTTCCCAACCCAATGCCCGGGAAGACATACATGTTGTTACCTTGGCCGGGATGGTGCATTTTAGTCTCACCTGCATGATTTGTGTAGGAAAATGGCTGGAATGGAGACCCGGACGCAAAGAGACAACGACCATCCGTGTTGACAACGGCTGCCTCGAAATTACATTCAGAGTTAGCAGAAGGGTTTGACAGAGGGAAGATGATCGGCTTCTTATTCCAATCACTCATTTTCTTGAGGATCTGGGGTGTAAAGACTCCTCCAAGAGTGGACAATCCCATGAGCATGGTCGGTCTAACATAATCGACGACTTCTTCCAGGGTTTTGAACTGCTGGCCGCCATTGTCTGTTCTGGCAAAGTAAACTTTGTGTGGGGCAAGCTTGTCACCGCGATTTGCTGTCACGAGGCCCTTGGTATCGACAAGATAGAAGCAGGCCCGAGCTTCATCTTCCGTCATTCCCTCGCGGACGAAGAAATCGACAATCTGCTTGGCAACGCCAACACCAGCGCTCCCGGCTCCCAGAAACACAGCCTTGTGGTTTTGGGGAGGAATGCCTGACTTCTTGACAGCGTTCATCACACCAGCCAGGATGACAGCACCAGTTCCCTGGATATCATCGTTAAAGCAAGTATAATTGTGACGATATCGCTCCAAAGCCGGGAAAGGGTTCTTGAAGTCCTCAAACTGGATAACAATGCTGCAAAGAAGTTAGCCATTGGGATTCCAGGTGTTGTTTCTTTGACAATTACTGACCCTGGCCACCTTTCTGTCAGAGCAGCCATCAGCTCATCTAGGAATTCAAGTTCTTGTTCAGGGCTTATCTTTTCTCTTCGGCTTCCCATGTAGAGAGGATCTTCCCTCAGAGACTTATTGTTCGTCCCCAAGTCTAGTGTGAGAGGAAGAGTAGCCTCGGGTCGAATCCCAGCGCAGGCAGTATAAAGAGCAAGCTTGCCAATTGGGATACCCATGCCATTTATACCGAGGTCGCCCAACCCAAGAATTCTGGAGCCGTCGGTGATGCATGTGATCTCTACATTGGACTGAGGCCAGTTTTGAATGACACCAGCGATATTGCCCCGATCCTCATAACTGATATACATGCCTGGATCAAAAGATTAGCATGTGACTTCCCCAATAATTAGCGGTGGTGGAATAAGCCGTGTTACCTTCGGGTTGTTGGTAAATCTCCGACCACTTCAAACAAGCTTCTCCAACCACGGGAGTGTAAATCAACGGCGTCAGGGCCTGCGTTGAGTTAACTCAATAGCCCCTAACTAGGTTATTCTGAAGGAGAAGGCTTTGATGGCATACCTTCAAGTGGTCGACAACCAGGCGGTAGAACAAGTGAACATTGTTCTTCCGAATGGCGCTAAGGTAGAGAAATTTATCTATTGCGGTTGACTTGAGTGCCAATTGTGTAAGACCTAACAGACGGCACTGTAATCAGCATAGAGCCCGTCAATTGGTTTGGGTCCTTCAACTAGCAGGGCACACACATCTTGTTTTCTGGACCTCGTAGCTATCAACATGGGGAGGAGTGAGGCCGTATGTGCGAAGATATTTGCGAATGTAGCCAGGGTTTGCTGTATCGTAGTTTTTGTCCCTGCAAGAAATACATCTTGTTAGCGAAATGCTTTAAGGTAAAAAGGGAGTAAGAACGAGCAACTCACGCAGAGTTAGAGAAGTGCGCGGGGGCAGAAGTATGGACAGCACTACGCTGCTGAAAGCGAGAAGGTGATTGACTCATTGTGGCGAATATGGATGGGAAAGGAATTAATGACAGTGTTGGTATATGTTCTGTCGAACGGGTGATATTAAATGCTGATGGAAGAACCGAAGAGCAACGAGAGATGCTTTTATGATTAAGGGACGAGCGCATTGGAGACCAAACAACTAGGGTAAGCTTGAGGGTCCACGCCCTTACATATATGAAGCGAATACCAAGGTGAAGAGGGAGGGGAGAGGGGCCGGATTGTGGTTACGGGCTGGGATAGCCAACTAGGGCCCCGATGAAGGGGATTCAAGGAAATTGCGACTTCAGCTTGTGAGAGCTTTCGGGGGGTTCTCAATGGGTAAGACAGCTCCGATCGGGCGATATCGGGTTGGGACAGCAAGGAGTTCTGGCCTATCTCACCAATTAACAAGCAGCAAGTCTGGGGGAAGTTTTCTCGTGAGAGTTTTCGTAGGTAGGAAAATCATAAAAAAAAAAAAAGGTTTGGAATTTGTCTCCATGCGGAGAACCCGAAAGTCTGATGCACGAAAAAGAAACTGACTCATCGGTCTTTTGCGCAATTGCACCTGAACTTGATGAATCCTATAAAGTCAGAGCCTGCTTCTTCCTTTGCCTTCTTCTCATTGCAGTTTCAGCTGTGCTTCAAACCTCGGTTGATGGCCTTGGTTGAGTCTTTATTTTCGGCCAAACCCATGTTGCCCTTTTACATTCACTCCCAAAGTTGCCGAATAAAGTCATCACATCATCGATCTCCCTAACGAAATCCTTTGTCAACCACTGTTATAGCTCCCGGTTATGTACGTAGGCTACGGAGTACATAATCCGTGAATATCCCTTGATCTTCACAGGTATAATAACAGTTGAGATATAATTTCTAAACTAGATTCCAACGCAACAAAGCCTCTTTCAATCCCAACTTCTTTTTCGTTCAGCTTCCTTGCCAGCTGCTCCTAGCGCTAGATCCGCATCAAGTTAGGCGTCCGTTTTGCTTCCCCAGCGGCCAAGCCAGGCTGGGATGCCACACCAATCGACGGATACTAATGCACCACAAAGGGGCCTAAGAACTTTACTTTTTCTGGCCCAGTTGACTAGCATCTCGTGTGGATGTCAAGGAACAGGGGGACACGCGCGCCGCCCTCTGCCGTTCGTCAAGTTTTAGTACCAATGACGAATGTGAGAACAGTATTTCCAGAATGTCGGGAAACGGTTGGGCTCCCAACAAGAAGTCGCTTTCGGTGGGAATTTTATTCGATACTTGTCCCTAATTTGATTTAAATCGACTATTCTGGACCGATTAACAATCTGACAGCTTGTCATCTTGCGCAATTTTCCGGGGTTTGGCTGGCTCCGAATCCTAACTCCCCGAGTACCTCACAGCAAAATACGAGGTCCTGGAATTCTGTACAGAGAAACTCAGCGGAAAATGACCCTGTAGGAGACACTGCCATGACAAACGCCGGTTGAAAAAGGGGTGAAAGCAAAGCCACCTGCCCTTTTCATTCTTGGTCTTTCTTATGCTAATTGTATTAACCCAGGGTTACAATATGCCACATTCACCCCTTATCTCTGTCCAGGGCGGTTCTCGGATGTGAAGGATCGTCCGAGCTAACAGCAGACGTGACACGCAGTCCCAGCACTGGATGCCTTCGTCCTTTGGACTCCAGGAGCACTTGAAGGTCCGATATGTATGTATACGTATGTATGTACATACATACATAACATCCATACATAGACTGTCATCGACACCAGGAAATACGAGTTTTCAACTCTCCTTCCAGCTCGCGGATTTTCAATCAATTTGATGCATAGCCTCCGATTATGCCTTGCACATCTAGCACATAGTACCATCTAACCCGAAGATCCAACGTTTTGGAAATATTCGACATTTCCATCACCATGTGATCCTTGTTCCTGTTACATTGATTTCACAAATACATATTAATGCCCACAGAATTTTAAGGTCACGGACTGTTATTGAGCGCTTACTCTAATCATTATTTGCTTGATGACCCGGGGAAATATTTATCCCGTTGGGTCGACTACCCACAATGCGGACATATGTCCTTTCCGCACCTAGTATCTCTTTTCCTCTTGTATCTACAAACGGCAATGAATAAGGCTTTCAACCACAAATCTCCTATCGCACATTCAGAATAAGCATAATGATCCGAATTCTCCTAGAAAAAAAAGACCAAAAAAAAGAGGCTCCGCTACGTGATGTAAAATGCAGTCGGGCCGATCCTAAACTTTGGTTCCATCCTACAGTTTCATCGTCGGCCGGGCCGCAATTTGCAAGCCCCTAACCTACAAAGTGGTCCTTTGTACTCCGTATTTGAAACTGCAATCTGTTCAGATGAAGCCCCAGGGGTCTAGATTGAAGAGTCTGACATATCTTTAGAATGTTAGAAATCTCAAAGGCAGCAAAGGCAGCAAAGGCAGCAAATCCAGAGGTCGCCTCGTTGGTTAACTAATCTGTGTGGCTTGTACTCGTTCCAGAATTATTCTGTCAGTCTTGGCGTCGAGTTTCCCTGTTTTCTTGCGTTGAGGCTGGTGTAACCGCCTGACTCCGCACCCTGAGGTCAGGACCTCGCCATCAATCTCGCCTCTCCCGGTCTTCTAACATCTGACAAGTGATTTGTGGGATTTCATCATGTTTAAATAAACCATAAGCTTGAATTGACCGGAAACAGTATCGTCGCCAAATGCCCCTTCGTTTCATTATCGGTTGAGGATTTTGTTGGGTGCAACTCCTCTCATAGTTTCAGGCAAGCCATCCGACAGAACAGCCTAGGAAACGTCAATAATTCTGGCATATATGCGAGAGGCGTATGTGATTTCTCTGCTGTCTAACCATTGATGCCGTTAACGCTGATTCCAGCTACAGAACTGTCTCGCATCGCGTCAATGCTCTCGTGTTGTAAATCCCGCAAACCACTTCATGGCGAAAGTCAGCCCCTCCTCCCACAACATGAAGCCAATACTCGCTTGCAGCAGGAGCTGCAGGACAAACTGCATGGCTATGAGATGGTTCGGGCCATTTACTTGGGGTTCATGCCATCCTCTGCTCAGATCGTTTCACATCTTCGAGCCTTACTTGTCTCAGATTTACTAAACCCAGACAATCCAACTCTGAGCAACGCAGGTCGACAACTAGCCCGTGATTGCAGGGCATGGGTGCGGGTGTTCATTGAAGTTTTACGTGATAAAAATAGGGAAGACCAGTTCCAGGAAGCCGTTTGGAATTTTTCGAGGTCAAAAGTGTCCGTTGATACTGCTGGACTTGCTGAGACTGCGTCAATGTTCAAGGCGCGAGCAGATACTGCAGCTGGTATTTGATCTCACTCAGGTGTCGAGGTCTTCTTTTGCTCTTTGAGCTATCGTACTGACTAATGCACAGCCTATGAAAGCTTTCGCACGATTGCGAGTCTGTTGTTGACCAATGATGACTTCCGTCTATTGGTTGGCGACCTAACGACGGTCTCCCGTCAAATATTTGCAGACACAGCATCTTCTGTTTCTGCTGCCGCAGCCGATGTTTCTAAACAAGTTGAGCCCTCAGGACCAGAAAAGGATGCCATTGGACGGTCTCAAAATGAGCATCCGCCCACAACTAACGACATCACTCAAGAAGTTGTTGGTGTTACTGATTCTTCAAAAAAGGCGGCCAAGCAAGTTGGCCAGGATGCAGTTACTAGCACGCAGAGGAACTTGACTGGAGAACAGAAAAGCTCCCTGCTGCATCGTGTCAAGCAAACAGTAGACGGCTTACGCAAAAGGGAAGACTATTCAAACTCAGCAGCTACAGTATCGCAAATAATTCAGCATTATGCAAAGATATATTGCCGTGTGGTAGGATCGACAGCCACTAACATTGAGGAGGATATAGAAACAACCCCTGAACTCAATCAAGCGATGAAGCAACTGTGGAAACTCCTATCTTCATTCGGGGATCGGGACAACTGGGAATTATTAGAGGCAAAATTTCAAGCTTTGATGAAAAACTATCAAGATGATGAAAAGTTCAAAGAAAACTTTGACAACATCGGCTCGACCCTTTTTAGACTCTTTACTGATCCGGATTTTTACGATTCAGCTGACATGTCTGTTGATACTCTCAGGGCAAAGATAAGGGACGTCAGTTCTGATTCTGATCAGAACCTAGTTGACTTCTACGATCAGCTGAAGCAAACCCTGTATTCCGCCTCGCAGGACGGCAGTATAGCCAAACTTATGGTTGCCACTAGGAAGATATTCGGTCACTTCGTGGAAGCCTTTCGAACCGAGCGATCCCGTTTACCAGCTGATGCCCTACACATTTTCTTTCCGTTGTTAATACGAGCCATTCAGCACATACCAATTCCAAGGCTAGAGATGTCAGTGCCAGAGATGGATCTTCTCCTCGAGAACGTGATACTAGAGCCAGGACATACCATTCATTGCTCATCCTTTCTTCCGTATCGCATCCTTTTCACAACAACAAACACTCTAGAACTTCGAAAGACGCACTCTAAGGAGACGACAACAGAAATGGGAAATATCATAAATATTACAATGAACGGCCTAAGCATCAGTGCACAAGAGTTTGGATATTGGGTTCGTGTGCATTCCCCTCCTTATTTACCTTACTTTGGGGATGAAGGGATAGCTAGCTTTGCGCTAGACAAGCGTGGTATTGATATCTCACTTGAGGTTGGATTTGGCAAACAGCGGTTAGAGCAAATCTTTCGTTTGCGAGCCGTCCGCGTTCATATTCACAAACTTGATTATACAATTCAGAAAAGTAACTGGTCTTTCCTGTGGTGGATGGTAAAACCCTTTGTCAAGCATATGGTTCGTCGCACGCTAGAGAAAAAGATTGCAGAGCAAATTGTAGCTGCGGCTCGAGCTGTTAACCTTGAGCTCGTTTTTATGCGAGAGCGCCTACGAGCAGCAAGAATAGCTGATCCAGAGAATTTCTTGACTTTTGTCAGGGCCGTTTTGGCGAGGATGGCTCCTCAGCCCGATCCAGATGTGTATTCGAGGGTTGGAGTCGATGCACATCGCGAGGGCGTATTTAAGGATGTGTATACGCCTGCGAGTTTGATGAAGATATGGCATGAAGAAGTGGAGGGCTCCGATGAGCGTGTCGACGCTGGAGATGAAAGCGGCGGCATCGGCCTGACCTGGAGAAATCGGATTTTCGACTATATACCGTCGAGACGAACGTCCCGTCAACCAACTCAAACAGTTTAGCGGGCTACAGGTCTTATTTCGTTTCTTTCTTTTATTCCCTACTTCTGTAACTTTTCGGCTTCACTTGAGTTTAGTTTGATATGACAGGCAAGCAGGTGATATGAATACTAATGAAATGTCCTTTTTTCTCCTTATGGATGAGATATTCGCTTAAGAAACCCGAATTTCGTAAAAATTCATGCATAGTGATTCTGTAGGCCCGACTAGGTTGCATGGCCCGATGCAGGAGTTAATTCCTACCCTGCGACTATTCTCAGCCGCTTCAGGGAGCGGTTGCCAAGAGCTGTTCATGTCGGTAGAACAATAATCCGTGATAGCAAAGCTGAGGTCCCAAGCTTATCGCAAAAGCGGCCACCTAACAGTAACTGGTATAATATCCGAAAAAGGGCTAATTGATGAAGTGGCCAATTGTCCAATTTTATTCCCATCTTGTGCTGAAGACCGGGCTTTCAAATTTATCAATTTCTTATCAGACGACTGTAGCCGTTATTTTTCCTTTTTCTTCCACGCCGCGAAATGTTGCTTATGTTGCGCTGTCCAGAGCAATAAGCTGCCGGTGATCTCACCACAGAAAACCTCCTGTTGTGTAAGCGTGGGAGGTGTATTGGAATTGAGCGTCGATACCAATACGCTTCTTAGCTCGATTCGTTCATTTATTGCGATTCCCATACTCTTCAATCATGCTCCCACTATCGTTCCTGTTGGGGGTCTCACTCCTCCTTTTTCTCCCGTTCGCACTATGCGCCGAAGACTATTATAAAATCTTGGGAATAGACAAATCAGCTTCGGAACGCGATATAAAAAGAGCTTATAGGACACTGAGTAAAAAGTACCATCCTGATAAGAATCCGTAAGTTTCCTTGTTTATTTTCATTTTGGCTGAATTGCACATCATGCTGACTTGTTTGTTCAATTTACATCTAGGGGGAATAAATCCGCACATCAAAAGTTTGTCGATATAGCCGAAGCTTATGACGCATTGTCTACTCCTTCCACACGGAAAATCTACGACAAATACGGGCATGAGGGCTTGCAGCAGCACAAACAAGGCGGCGGGGCTACACACGACCCGTTTGATTTATTCTCGCGTTTCTTCGGCGGCGGGGGCCATTATGGCCATTCTGGCCAGCAACGTGGGCCGGACATGGAAGTGCGGCTGCATGTGCCTCTCCGGACATTTTACAATGGTAAAGAGGCCGAATTCCAAGTTGAGAAACAGCAAATTTGCGATACCTGCGAAGGCTCTGGATCTGCCGATGGCAAGGTAGATACTTGTAGCAAGTGTGGCGGGCATGGGATCGTCCTTCAGAAACATATGTTAGCACCCGGTATCTTCCAACAAGTCCAGATGCGCTGCGATCAATGTGGCGGAAAAGGAAAGTCGATACGGAGCCCATGCCCCACTTGTCAGGGTAAACGGGTTGTTCGAAAAGCAGTCTCATTGACGGCCAGTATAGAACGCGGAATGGGTAAAGGGTCGAAGATAGTGTTTGAAAATGAAGGGGATGAGAGCCCGGATTGGGTCGCTGGAAATTTAGTCGTTGTGTTGATGGAAGGCGAACCAGAAATTGGCGGTGATGATGGCGACAGGACGGACGGGACTTTTTTCCGTCGTAAAGGAAAGGATTTGTTCTGGAGAGAGATTCTTAGCCTCCGAGAAGCCTGGATGGGAGATTGGACACGAAACCTGACCCACCTTGATGGACATGTCGTTCAGCTTGGCCGGAAGCGAGGAGAAGTTGTCCAACCACTCTCTGTTGAGACAGTAAAGGGAGAAGGGATGCCGGTATGGCATGAAGGCCATTTGCACGAGCACAATGGTGAAGATTTCGGAAATCTCTATGTGGAATACGCAGTCGTGTTCCCTGATCAAATGGAGAAGGGAATGGAGAAAGATTTCTTCGCGCTATTTGAGAAGTGGAGAAAGAAAAACGGCGTGGATTTGCAAAAGGATTCTGGCAGGCCCATTCCTTCAAGAGATGAGTTGTGATAATATATATCCCTTTTCTTGTTATTCTTCCTCCCAATACAGACTCCTTGCTGTGGATTATCCACGTTGTATATTTGGTGATACCTTGTTTGTTTGTTTCCAGATGCATTGCATGTCGGACTCCTAGAGCACATATTATAGAGTAAACTCATCGTGACGGGTAAGGAACAAAAGAGAGATTCTTCCAATAACAACAAACACCTTGAACTATATTTATGTTTTCCTAGCAAACTAGTCCAGCCTTCAACAATCACTATTTAGTGCTACGTAAAAGTATAAGAGCTTGCCAATCCTCGACTTTTAAAGATGCTTTCGATGCATCTTTTCATGCCTTGCAGCTGCGTATATTCCCCTATCGTGATTTTATATACTGACTGGCTTTCATCATGAGGGGGCTTACCTCTTCTCTGGTCCCCCTCTTGTTTATATTACTAGCTGCCCACACGACGAACGCAATTTTGAAGAGGTCGTGGAATAGCACATCCAACAGCAAAAGGGCACAGGCTGATACAAAGTCAAATAAACTTCCAACGTTATATACAGGTGAGTATGCACTCGATACTTGTCACTCAGCGCTATACTTTAGTCGTCAAAGGGCCTAGGCGCTTCATCAGCTAACATGGATGCATAGGGAATACTGGGGATTCTCGCATGGTTATTGATCTAGAGCCATCTATCAATACCACCACCATGGCTGCCCATTCCATAGATCGTGGCAGTATAGACTATGTCACGCCTCTCACCTTACTTCTCGGCACCGAAATCCTCGGCATGGTCCAGAATGCCCCGCAAATCTACTATCTTTGCGACAAGTTTGAGCCTAAAAACATCGACGGGACCGGGTATCTCAACTCCACATTGCTTAGGGAGGTTCTTTGCATTAGAAGGCTAGATCACTACTTACCTACGAGCCCCGCGCAGATGCAGAAGCTGCTACGTCACTGGCTCACGCGCTTATGGTCAAAACAGGTGTCCCATGTTCTTAGCGGCCATGTCGATATAATGTGTGGTATCTTCGATGAGAAGATCGCGGATGAGGCGGGTATTGATGGAAAACAAGCAAAGGATATAATCTGCTCAGGAAATACGAAACCAAATCAGAGGCCAGAATTAGATTTAACGGCTGGTATAATATTTGGCTAGGCGGGATATATATATATATATATAGGTGGGAATGATTCGCTGTCATCGTTGTATGGACGGCGTATCTATAGTTTCCCAATTACTTCTTCGCTGCCTATCCATGTATCCCTGTTGCTTTTATTTTTGTTTCCATCTTCCTTTAATTTAGCCTTCGATATTAATGCTCCTTATGTCTCGGCATTTCTTCGGTATAGCAGGCTACATGCCAGGAACCACGCCCGTAGTCGCTTTTGCAGGTCCTATGCGTTCATTTTCTTGATGATGATATTCGTATATTTGAAGCACTATCGCTACATGCGTGTCAAATTTTCTAGTCCAGATTTATACGTCAAATTTTAAAGAGCTCATAAGCTGTAAATGCATTCCTACCAATTTCGCGACCAAGAGGTAACATCAGTCTATGGGAGTGCGCGTTTTTCGCGTGACTTAAGTAGTCGAAATATTATCTTGACTGACAATATACCTAAACCGAGCGAATTTGGCGGCTCACATATGCATGATGAGTAGTGGCGGGAGCCCAAGAGCGATTGTACGAGTTTCCGCTTCTGGTACAAGCATGAGAGGGTCATCCCTATGTGAAACGAGAGACAATTGCGATTACCTGCAGTGCGTGTGAGATTCTAGGCTGGAAAAAGCCATTTGGAGAGTTGAGCACCAACGAATTCGAATAACGATACTATGCAGTCAGGGGTTCTCCGGATATCCGGTTGTATGTATATCAGGGAAGAGTAGTATAAACCAAAGGCGCTAGCTAGGAGGAAAGATAGAAGTTGGCATAGGGGGTGTCTAACGATATGGAGGGACATTTTGCTATAATGTGAGCGCGTGAAAGTAAAGGTACGTTCCACGAAGACCGGGTGTAGGATTTTAAGAATTCACCATATAGACTGTTTATCAGCTTGACTATGGCAGCCTCAAGTGCAACAAAGACTCCGGAGTGTTTCTTCTCCTAGTCGTTGGAGCGGGAGTTGCAAGGTATAAATCGACGACATGTAAGTATGTACGGAGTACATACTACTACAAAGATCAAGCCGACTATGAGTGCGCTGCGTTCCTTAACAGCGTATAATTTCTCAGTTTTTGCTTGGAACTTTGGATAAGTTAGTTAACCTTATCAGCAGGTGGGCCGTATGGCGGGGCGAAACGCCTCCAGAAGCATGCCTACCAACCAATTACTGTACGTCATGCACATCATGAGAATAAGTGAGCTGGCAGACAACCGAGTGGGAGATCATTTGAAATCAACCTCCATCAGGCTAGACTTCCTTGGCTTCGAAACGGTTGCAGGTTCCAGAAGGCGCGATTGGCTGGTGCAAAACCAGTGTCAATTGCTTTTTTGCTTGAATGAGTGCTCCTCAAGACCATCTTTACTATCTATCAGTGCTTGGGACTCGGGTAGACTGGGCGTTGTACTCGTTCTTTTTAATTTCCAAGCAATGGACCGGCTTTATTTTCCGAAGTGACTCACCAAGAGTCGAGCCAAATTGAGCCTATAAGGTCCTCATCAGGTTTTGCAGCACAGCCAATGTCATATGTAGAGAATACCTGCACTGTGAAGGAATCCAGCGAGAGACAAAGCTCGCAAAATACCATGGAAACAGACAGTTCTCAAGGCGGCCTACGAAGTGCCGAGAGAGTAGCGAAGAGATAACTGGGAATTGTAATCCGGTTTCGGGGAAGTTCTCATTTAGTTTGGTAGCCCGAATATAAGTACACGCTATAAAGACAGGACTGCTATGATTCTCGTTACACAAACACGGTGTTGAAACATGTCTCTCCCTAGAACAACACTGGGAGATGAGATGAAACGCCATTTTCGGTGCTCGTGCCACTCAAGAAAATAGGCTAAAACGGAACAAACATATCCCCAGATGGAGGGGGAAAACCTTGAGAGAAGATAATCTGACAATAAACATATACTATTCCAGTAAGGTACTGCTCAACAGACGTCCAGAAGGCTGCAAATATCGAATTAAAAACGTAGGCGGTCTGATAAATAAAAGTCGAAGATAAACTGGTCAAGGACATGTAACGCTAGCCACCCATGTATGTACAACCACCCAAAACACCAAACAAGGCACCATTTCCAATTGCTGGGTTGGAAAACTCGAAAAGAGATCGGAAACAAGTCGAAAAGGCGACAAAATTTAAAAAATTCACTGTTCACAGCGCATGATGCGACTCTTGCGCCGTGCTTTTAGTCGATGCTCTGTGTCCATCAAACGGTTTTGCACCCATCTCCGCACCTCCTGGTCAGACTTGATGTCGGAGCAGTTCAATAGGTCTGTGAGGGCGAGTTTGAGCTGGTAATCGCTATCGTTTGATTTATCAATGTCTTGTTGAAGCATTGAAGAAATTTTCGAGTCGATTGATTCGAAGAAAAGGGGGGAAGTGGGTGGAGTAGAAGCGTATCGGGAGGTTGGGTGAGGTCTGGAGGTGATTGAGGTTTGCGAGGGAGAGCTGCAACGCGTGGTGGGCTGAGTGAGAGGATGGCCCGTGCTCGGAAGAGCCCAGCGGCTTTTTGAGGAAAGCATAGAGAAAGAGTGTTCGAGGAGAGGTCGTATGTTTATTGCTTGCTGATAGGTTCTGGAAACGCTTGAGCGGGCTTTTTTTCCTTTGAGAATCAGGGGTAAGGATTGGAGGATGTCTTGAATAATGTTACTCCTTCTCGAGGGCTCGTTCAATTGAGGAAGATTAGGAAGTGAGATGTAGAGAATGGCAGGAAATGGAAAGGAGAAAATAGAAATGAAACTTGCGAAGGCGAATTGACAAGAAGAGCGATTGATGTGTAAAGGGCGAGGAGCAGCGAACAATTTCCAAGAATTCCCCCCTAACTGTCTGGAAGATCAACTAAGGAGTTCCAAGGCTCGTTTAAGGTTGCGCAATCGAAGGGTCCAGGCCCCGCCGGTGGAACCCAGGTGACGTAAGAGAAAAGACGATCAAGCAATCCTGTAAAACAAAATGTCAAAATACTGTCTTTTCGAACCCGGTAGACCGCTATCTCTAGTCCTTCGAACACGAGCAGAAGAGGGGTAGATAAAACGTGGCATTGAGGGCGAACTAACTGTCGAGAGCTCTCAATCGATGTTCAACACGAGAGTGCACGATTGGCATGTAGTTAATGTTGATTTAAATTTCTCGAAAACGATGGAATTTTCCAGTAGCCAATTCTCCGGGTCAAATCCGTTGACAGGTTTTCTCAAAGCTTGGAACGGACAAAAGCCAACCCATAGAATACTTGTCAGTTGAGGACCCTAGCAACGCACTATTCGCCTCCATCCCGTGAATATTATTTGCTCCAAACCCGTTAACGCAACCTGGTTGGAAACGGTCGTTGTGGCACTCAATCCCATGGATTGGAAAAGCATCGATGAGGGTGATGCTGGAACAGTTATCGGGTGTGACCTTGCCGGAATTGTGGAAGTAATATAGATAGGACGCATCACCAAACCATTCAAACCGGGTGATTG
This sequence comes from Amauroascus verrucosus, assembly GCA_001430935.1. NCBI lineage: Eukaryota > Fungi > Ascomycota > Eurotiomycetes > Onygenales > Onygenaceae > Amauroascus > Amauroascus verrucosus. The sequence continues at coordinate 458,779 of LJPJ01000121.1, forward strand.
GCTCTGTAGATCAGTCCATTGTAACCTTTCCGATCCCGAATCGTGGTGTGAGTGTGTAGAATATCTTGTGGCAAAACGAGACATGCAGGCAAAATATTCCATATCAACTTAGTTTCGAAGAGGCGACCACCGTCGGAGCTGGGGGTTTTCATAGTGTGTCAAGGGTTTATTTCAGAACTAGGGTCTATTTGTATTGCCGACCTGCCCGATCCTAGAACGTAGCCAGCCTTGAGGTGGAAGTTCGGCTATGGGATCCCTTGCAATCCAATTCGCGAAAACGTGCGTGCGATCCCTGTAAAGGTGTTGTGCTTGATTTGATAACAAAAGCAATACAAATGCACCTCTTGGTTGCTAACCTCTCTTGCTTCGGATACAAGCGAGTAAATTGTTTGCGCGTCCCGCAATCTTGCATTTGTGTAATGTCTGGGGACCGTTGCAGCATTTGCTTTCCACGATACCAGATGCGGACATCGGTACGCCCACACCACCAATAATAAACTTAGCGTCGCCTTGGGACATAAATATCGCTGCCCGAAATGTCATGAATTTGTGTGGGGAATCTCTTCTTCCAATTCCGGATGAAAGTAGCTTACAAACTTCGCCTTGAGATGACGTCGAGTCCATGTTTATCCCCTCATATATTTAGAGAGCTGTTCTAGATGGAAGAAGGTGAACCGATTGAGCAGCTGGATCTTAAAAGCCATGAATTTGCCAAATTCTCTAAGTTGCAAAGGAAACCCAGAGGCAAGAAAGACTGGGTTCACTCCGCGAGTACCAGGTGCGCTGGAAGGCTTGTAGCTAATAAGACATAACGAAGTGAGCGGCGAGACCGCTTTCCTATCTCGCTGGAAACTCTTTTGAACCTCAGTGGAAAGGTCACAGAGAGTGTAGCTCAAGACTCAAGTTCGCTTCGTAGCTTCCGATCGCTGTATGTGGCTTGACGGGTGTATCTTAGGTGCCAAGGAACCCTGAGTTAGCACCATCTCACCGCCTTTGAACTGCCAAAAAAAATAATCAAATCACCGCTTTTATCACAACCACAAGCTTCATGGGCATGAAACCTCTACCGTCTTCTCACGGCACTCCTTAACCCTTTATCAAAATGGTTCGTAAACTAAAGCATCACGAAAAGAAGTAAGTTTTCGCCTTCCCACCCTTTAAGCTAAACAACCCCAAAACACAGCCCAATCATCGCTGACACAAACCGTCCCCAGACTCCTCCGCAAGGTCGACCTCTACACCTACAAATCCGACAACAACCACCGCGAAACCACCATCCGACAACGCTACCACCTCCAGGATCCCCTAGACTACAGAAAATACAATACCCTCTGTGGCTCCCTCCGCCAACTCGCCCACAAGCTCTCCGCCATCGACCCAGACTCGCCGTTCCGCAAGGATGTCGAGGCGCAAGTGCTCGAAAAGCTCTGGGTGATGGGAATCTTAAAACAGAACCGCGAGCAGGGTGCGGGATTGAGTAAGGTGGAGAGGGAAGTTACTGTGAGTGCGTTTGCTAGGAGGAGGTTAGGCGTTGTAATGGCAAGGACGGGAATGGTGGAGAATGTAACGGCGGTGCGTAGAATAAACAATTTTTCTTTTTTCTTCTTTTTCCCTCCCCTTTTGGGTTTGTCTATATGACCACTGAATGTGTGAACTAATATTATTCTTCTTTTTTTCTTTTGCTTAGGCCGTCAAATTCATCGAGCAAGGCCACGTGCGTGTTGGAACCGAGGTCGTAACCGATCCTGCGTTTTTGGTCACAAGGAATATGGAAGATTACGTGACCTGGGTTGATTCGAGCAAGATCAAACGCAATATCCTCCGGTACCGGGAGAAATTGGATGACTACGATTTGCTATGATGATGTTACGTGTATCGCGACATTCCCAAAGATTTTCAGAATCTTTTTTTCCCTGCCTATATTTCAAGTGGCAATTTCTTTCCGCTGCGGGCGTTTTTCGAGAGATAAAACCGGGCTTTGTCAATGGCGTTCTAGGCTACGGATTTAATTATCTTATGATATGGCATTTGATGCAAGTTCATGTCATAGAATAGGAACATGTGTTATTCATGTTGTTATCTGTCATTTTCCATGGTTCATATCTATACGGGCCAACCAAAATTCGGTAGCCCAAATCCTTGCTTTCTCTGTCCAGCGATAGGGAAAGAGAGGGAGATAATGCGCCCAGCTCCACTGTATGCATCTTGCTCCAACATGCTCGAAAACGCGAAATATCTCATTCTTCGATATCATTGGGTATTGAAGGGGAAAAAAAAAGGCAACACAGGAGATCGGCATGAGCAATGAAGAATTCAGAAGAAAAAAAAGAAAAAGCAGCTAATAAACGCTCTATGATAGTACTAACTTCAGGGTATCTCATGAACATGCAAGTCAGGCAGATCAAAAGGTGCTTTGAAATCAATAAATAATTTATGCTTTAGAGCCTCGACGGAACCCAAAACAGTGTCGAATTCTGGCTCTTCCGGAATTATCAGAGTCATCGTCAGCTGTAAGAATTGTAGTTTTCATCAAAGGGTATCTACCCTTCAATGAATTCTCACTCGCTTCCGGGCCTTGCGCGTGGACAGAATCTTCATCGGGAATGTCCATTCTAAACCGTCTCACACTACCCTCATACAGCTGCTTCCCTCCTTTAGCCTCGTCAAAGAAAGGGATGCGCTGGCGCCTGCTTTGACACCATTTCGGAGCAAATCGTCTCCACATTCCACGGATTCCGCGATTAGAGCGATCGATCTTCTCATATTCGCGCCTACGAGTGGATGGAAAAGTCCAATCAATCACGGTTGGAGGAATGACTTTGTATGCCGGTACAGCATTCGGCAACTGTGTTTCATTGGATGGCTGGGAAGCGGGGACGGGGTCCCAGTGGCTTCGTTTCTCGATGCTCGGAGAAAGCTCCTCAGACATTGCTGGTGACAATGGAGACCGGGTATAATGCAAGAGGGGAACTAGAGACGGAGATTCTGCGGAATTTCGGCGAGCGGGCCGTCTTGCTCGTGTGGTATGGCTTCTTTGTGCAGGGTCCGTAGACGTACGGGTCGGTGGAGAGGGAGAATCGCTCGCTGGATCACCTGGCAATTGTGATATCGATTTTGACGAGACGCCGAATGACTCGAACAAACGGCGACTTTCACGGTGTAGCGCTACCCAGTCTCGTTCCTCTCTATGCTGTTTGAAATGGCGTTCTGATACAGTAGGTCTTGATATGCGAAAGGAGGTAGCTCGATTGCGGCGTGCTGTTGATCTCGAGCCAGACACAGAGGAGGATCTAGAGGTAGTGGGCGTTCGATACTTTGGCTGAGACTGCTCTGGAGAATCTAGAGTTTTTGGCCGAGTCTCATCGGTTGTATTTATTTCCTGGTCTAAAGCTGCTGGTAGGGGATGTGTGGGCGATTTGGGATTGGATGTAGTGGAACTTTGATCAGGACGTTCTATGAGGGACTGCATCTCGTCGTCCTCGTCGTTAATGCTATCTCCTGAAAAGGTTAACTGCGGACTGGAAGCCTGAGAGTCAGGCAGTATTGGCGACTGTGCAGAGATATTGGTCACTTCGAACGCAGTATAGAAGGACCTATTGTCAGAGACAAAACTCAAGGGTGATGGAAGGCCGCGAGCTACGAGAAAGGGCGAGACGGCGGTATCGAGTTTGGGGTCTGTCGACACATCGTATTGAAGGCCAGAGGGAACGTATATGCCTTGAGGAGCAATAGCAGGATCTTTGGTTGTTGGAGTAAAGCCATAACTAAAGTTGCTACTATCGTCAGGGCATGTGAGCGATGGCATGCTGCTTCATTGCGTGGTCGAGTTGGCAGAGACCTCTAGGTAAAGCAAAGGAGCTGGCAGTTGCCAAACAAAAGTCAGCTCAGGCTGCGGGAAGTGTCAGCAGGAATGACATGTGATGATCAACTATGTTTAGAAAAGCTCGCACTCACGGACGCCACAGTCAACCTCAGGCAGGTATTTTCTCAACAAGGAAAACAGTTTGGGGGCTTGTTAGCATGTGAAGGAGAAGTGAGGGTTTGGTTCGGCGTCACTTCAATGCAGCCAAACAACAGTATCGTCAGGTCAGGGATGTAATGCTGGTCAACGAGGATATTAAAATGAGCGTGATGTCAACACTAATTTCTAAGACAAAGCAGTCAATCAGGCACAGCGGAAGATGTTATTCTTATAAAGATGCCTGGACATAGAGTCCCAGTCGAAACAGATGTTTGAGCACCGTTTGGCGCCTGACTCCAAGGCAAACCGCACATTTCAAACAGACTGTGTATGAATAGGCGCCGTGCTTTTAAGAAATAAAAAAAAGCGACCAGGAGCGGTGACCCGATTTTCGTCTGTTTTGCTTCAAGTTTGAGAGCGGGGTACTCTGTGCCGCGTGCTGATTTGATGACCTTCACCGATGCTTGCTTGCTTGCTTGCTTGGCTCTGCAGTCATAGCGGCAGCGAATACACCAGTTTTTTAGTGACTGCTCCACGCTCTGGTAGGAAAAAAGAACTCTGGGAGCCACATGAGTCTCGCCCAATCGACAGCGTGACAACAGCCACAACCAGGGCGGACTTGCATCCAGCGTGACGAATCACCCGCTGCGGAAACTTATCCCAGCTGTGGATCAACGCCTGTCGCCAGGTTGTGCGGGAATGGATCGCCCCATTACCGCCCAACACTGGGGCCCTTCGCAGGCGTGCTCGAACCCCCTTCCACGTCAACCACAAATCCAGGGGGGAGAAAAAGGCCCGATCCTGCTTTTTGTATTTGTGGCAACCCTCCCCTTCCTCTCTTCCCTTGTCAGTTCGTCTTCTCGACTGTTCAAACCCCGGCCTACTAACTACTAGTCTTCGCTTGATCCTGCTCGGCACCGGGATAAAAAAAGTTAACCAAGGTCGCGGTTACAAGGGGAATAAATTCGAACTTCACGTTCTGGAAGCCCATGCTCAGATCTCAAAACGCAAAATTCTATTATGCATTAGCGTAGAGTTTGCTCTTTCGCCAGCACGAGTAAGTTAACTACTCGGCTCACGGCACCAGTTCATGACTTTTCCAAGATTACTGCAAGACCTCGTGAAGCCCACACCAGAGGGGTATCTTTTGGGCTTCATACAAATTCACAACTAAAATTTCGCCCTTCTTTTGCGTATTTCTTACAAATAATTGCAAGCTTCCACTCTCGTCCCTTTGAAGATTTATTTGGAGGATTGGAGGACCCACGGCTTTGCAACGGGACACATCAGAGCGCAGTTGCGTTTTCAATCACAACACCTTACCACGCTCGGTTAGTTTCGACTTTGGCTTTGGATTAAGCTCTGGTTCTTGATAGAGACATTCCAAGAAACCTCATAGATATCAAAGAAAAGTAGCGGTGTTTCTCTTTTCCCTTCTAGCCATGGCGAAGATTTGGCTTGGAGGAAAGTCAACCACCTCCTGCGAATGACCCACTGCCTTGCTTCACTTGCTCATCCATTTGACATTTCGTCAATATCAAAATTGTGCAACTCAAGTAGCTAACTTGCCGTTTTCCCGCATTGTATTCTTGGACAACTGATGAGCTTGTGTGGCCAGCTCAAAACTGCCGCTATGCCTAGGGCTTTGGTTGCTATCCAGTGCTAGTAGCTCCTTGTTTTCTACCCTGCCCGTGTTTGTTGTATTTTGAACAAATAGTAAGGGGCTTTTGCTACATATGTGTACTTTGCGATACTTTCTAGAGAATCCGAGCTCATTTCAGAATGATATCAAACATATGCATCATGCTCATGCACCTCTGGAATTTGTTCTTCGAAAATGTACCATGACTACCAAAGGCCCTTTCAAGAGATTGAAAGAGATCTCTGTATCTAATACCAACAGGTTCAGCACATTCCACAAAATAGAAGAGAGAGAACGTTATACTCGTATCCGCCAGCAAACATTGGCCAGGAGGATTTCGCTAGCTTTTATGTCCGAAAGATTAATCACACCACAATGCTCAAGCATGTTAACTAAGTCTGCTGGCTTGTTCTGTCGTATCCTTGACAAAGTACCAGGTACAAGTTATCATTCAATATATATGTGGAATTGATATACCCCAAATAGTTTCAAGCTAGTTGTGGCTACTAGCACTATCAATATCTATATCCCAGACTTACGTCCGATTTTACTTACTTTGTCCGCCCATTTTTTATTTACCCACCCTTTTCAAATATGCATCCCAGCCAGCTTTCCGATACTGCCGCGCAGCCTCAACAGGATCTGGTGCAGCATATATTCCACGTCCACTGATGATGAAATCTGCTCCACCTCCAATCGCCGATTCGGGAGTCTGATATTGCTGGCCCAACGCATCTCCTTTGGAGGCAAGGTTCACACCTGTCGTGAAGAGCACAAAATCTTCAGCATCCGACTGCCCAGTCGTCTCAACCCCACCCAATGACTTAGTAGCCACAAACCCTAGAACAAAACCTTTATACCTCCGAGCCAATTCAACGGACAATTCTGTGTATTTCCCAGTTGCCAGACTGCCCTTGGATGTCATCTCTGCTAAGATCAGGAGCCCTCTATCTGACGCATGAGGGAAATCTGGCGCTGAAGTGACCTGCGCAAGAGCGTCTATGATTCCCGGACCGGGAAGCACGGTTGCATTTACGATATGGGCCCATTGTGAAATTTGGAGGGCACCGCCGTGGTATTGCTTTTGTACGGTGTTGCCGATATCGACGAATTTTCGGTCCTCGAAGATTATGAAGTTGTGCTTTTGGGAGAGGGATTGGAGGCCAGTGATGGTTTCCAGGGAGAAGTCGGTCAGGATGTCGATGTGGGTTTTTAAAACGACCATATAAGGGCCGAGCTCTGTTTAAAGTAGGAAAAAATTTTGGGACTTATTAGTCAAGATGGATTTTATACCAATAGGTAAATCAGAATCAATTGGTCAGTCAACCATACTGTCAGCAAGGTCTAAAAGCTCATTTGTAGTCGTTACGTCGGCTGATACCACAATATTTGATTGCTTCGCAGTCGCAATCTGGAATAACCGTCGTGCAAGTGGATTCGGGTGGTTGCACGCACGATCTTCGTATGCTAAATGCGACTTGGAGGCCATGACGGGTGTGAGTCAAGAAGGGTAGGATAGGTATAATCTCTGGCCAGATAACAAAGCTATTTCGATAAGAGAAATACGTTTGAAAGTAAATAATCAGTAAGCCATGCTTTGATCAATCAGCTTCAACGCAAAAGTCGCAACTTATTTTACGGGTGGGGGTTTGCGTTGAGATGTGACTGGCAGCTGCGGGGAATATTTCGCATCTCAGCGCTTAGTGCCCACTGTTTCCCTCCCTACCACAAAATGAGCTCTATGACTCCGGAAAATACAGTTTCTATTTGCTCTCAAAGCGAACTGTAAGCCCTTGTTCTATAGATTTACAAAACCTAGTCGAATTCGCCTTCATCCAATGACAACTTCGAAGCTTATATGCCCCCCTAATTCCTTAGAACCAGTTGTATCCTGGAAATCCCATCCCAAATACACTAAGACCCCAAAGAGCTCCCTGTACAAACCAGAACGGTATGCCGATATAGCGTCCAGCTCCTTTCTGCTTGCCCGAGTAGATATAACCAGCCATGAACAATACTCTGAGCGCAACCCAGGTCGACCCTAGGAGCGTGGCCAGGTGCGGGTGCTTAATGCCAGCAACAAGGATAGATACCATAGTTTGGGGCATGTTCTCAAGGAAGTTGGCGTGTGCGCGTTGAGCGCAATTGAATTTTTCGGCTTTGGGCTGTTGTTCACAGAAGAGGGGATAGTTAGACACGGTTTCAAAAAAGAAAGAAAGAAAGAAAAGATCGAGGGAAGAGGAGAAAAAAGGGAGGGACAAATATTCACGTCTTTGGCGCATTGTTCTTGGGTTGCGTAGGAGTGAGGATATGGGATTCCGGCGTCGTGCCGAAGGCCTGTTGTGATGAAACCGTGAACGAAAGCTAAGACGGGAATTGCGCCGAGGGCGACCGCGGCAACGTTCCTACAAATTCAAGTGAGCAAAGGGATTTATAGGTGACACTTCATTGGGATAGGCTCAGTGAAAAGCGCCTAGAAAGGAGAAAAGACATACCCATAGTCGCTGGGCAGAGAGAGAGTCAGCGCCATTACTGCTGTCTTGCTAATGAATTGGCTAGAGTTGATATACTGGAGATGAAGAGAGCTTTAAGGAATTTCCTAGCTTTGAAGGACGTTTGAAGAGAAATGGGTGGTTATGGAGAAAAATTTGGGGCAGTAAGTTACAAGGAGAAAGGTGAGAGGTAGCTACTACTTAATATATGCTTTGAAATCAACCGCTGGCTACTCCAGTTTCATTAGCTCACGACTGGGCACCCCCCTCGGCAAAATCGTTTCGGACCAAATAGGCAACGAAGCCTACATAATGAGGTTCTCCCACCAAGCAATCCGGCCGCTTGAATGCTTGGATTTAGCCACGAACGCGGGTACTCCTTGTTCAGCGAATGGGTACAGATCTCTGGAAACACGGGCAGTTGTATTGTTCCGTTCGGACCAACAAAATCGCGAAGCCCCGAAGCTAACTAATGTTCGGCAGGGAGGTACCAGCGGGTACGGAGCGACCACTTCAGACTTTCACATGGAATAGCCCATAGTTAATTAGAGGAAGACGTCAAACAGAGATGAGCATCGTTTTCGGGGTGACTCGGCCAACCCCCTTTTTTCCACGCAGCGTACTTGCTTTCTTTGCTAATTGGAGCCAAACATGGATGTTCAAGTTCTTAAACTACATACATCCAATCGAAACTAAAAGGGAAAATTTACCAGCTAATTACTAGCTACCCTGCTGATACTACCATACTTGGCTTGCCAGGCAAAGAAATACAACAACGCTCCTAGTGGCTGGCCAACGAGACAGAAGCTCAGCCAGAAGAGGGTGTTTCCCATGATTTTGCCTGCTTGACTATTCATTTTCTCCAACGGCAGGGTCACTGCTATAAGGGGTAGCTGTAACATCATACCGCCAAATGCGACACCTGCCCGCATGTTAGAGACAACCACAAGGGGATAAATTTGAGAGAAAGCACAAAAGCAAGGGCCGACTTTACCAATTATATTATGGGTAGGAATACCCACTGCCAATTCATGCAGTACTGCTGAGACTGTAAACACCGTTACACTGGCGGTGAATGGACTCCATCCCCGTCCGACAAGAGGAGAGAAGATGTGCCGCTTCATAAATTGATACACAGGTATATTCCACGTCCGCCAGTACCTACCGACGCTTGGACTGTTCCACCAGTCCGTGTAAAATTCGCGGTCACCAAACCGCATAACTTCTGCCAGCGCATTTAAGAACGATTGGAACAGGGCATAGAATCCGGCAAGCCAGATAACCAGGGAAATCGTCGACAATTTCATAACGCGCTCCGCGATCGATGCCCATTCTCGTAGCGCGATCTTTTCGAGTGCATTCAATAGCGTTGGCGACGCATACTGGGCAGATATAATCCACATGAACACAGCGAGTCCGCAAAACTCGGCAACTCGTTTCGCAACGAAATTCCATCGGATGTAACTTGTTTTGGGATATACTGGTTGATATACTAGGGTGGGTGCCAGCCAAAAGTATGTGAGATTTTTGATCGTAATGTTTCGTGGGTACGCGCAGGTATTATAAATTTTTGGAAGATTGTTTTCCGGCGACGGATGCAAAAGGGCGTGGCGAAGATCGCGATTTGTAAATGCGTAGGAACAGTTCTTCAACAAAACCACGATAGCATGAACCTCACACAAAGTTCCAATGCCAGGGTGGTTGATATAGAAATAGACAGCATATGATGTTAATAAAAGACACAAAGTTGCATTCACCGTGTGGGCGATGGCGATATGCGACCATGCAAGCTGAATGGCTGGTTGATCCTGCCTCATATTATCAACGGCGGCATCGCTCTTTTTTCTACGGCCGATTACTTCCTTCACCCTTTGCGCCGCTGCCAATTCAATCAAATAAGCAATAAAGAGGTGACATGGGACTAGGGAGAAGAGGATGGCTCCGAGAACGATATCCTGTTGTCGATAGTCATGACATCGGATGCATATCAAAACCCCATACTAATCCGATCGTTAGTGAATTCTGGACGCAAGAATGCCAAAAAGTCAGCTGCAAACCTTCATGAAATTCTCAACGATCAAACGTAGGTTCATAACAACTGCACAAAGTGAGTTTCCATCAGTATCTTTCTCGACCAAGACGCAGCTTTCCGAACGTACTTAGCACAATGACCATGAGATTTCGGAATCCAAGGAAGCTTGGTGGTGTACTTGACTCGCGGCTTAGGCATGACGGTCGTATTTCTGAGTGATAAGCAGCGACGTGACGATACTTGCTTCTTCGATTTGTTGCGGGTGTTCTTCTCGCGTGTAGTTCGGGCAAGGGTGTGAAAGTCTGGGAGGACTCTTCTTCCGAGGTTGTCGCAGGAGTAGGGAACAAATCGCTGCTGCTCAAAGGAGCTGGAGGGGCGGACGTATCCGAAGCTGCAAGGCAAGCCATGTTTTTACAATTGATTAAGCTAGATATTCAAGAAGAAAAAAAAGGGAAAGAAGATGATTCAATTGGGACGGGAATGTTTTCATTTCGGTCGGCGTCCAAGCATGTGGGAGACTGGGGCGGCAGTAGATATCATCGCTGATAAGAAAAGAGTGACAGCGAACGCAGAAGATAGAATGCCAGCTTTGCAATTATGTAGTCATGGTACGCTGGCGGCTCGAACCCGTTCCCAGTGAACGATCAGGTCGTCATCATTGTTTATCAGGAGGGAGAGTGGCAATTCCGTGGGTGTAGTTGAAACTTGTAGGGGAGTTTTTGTCTGGTGGGGGAGAAGGTTGCTTGGTTCCATTGCTAACTAGTAGTTAGGTAAGAGACAACGCTAAATCTGGCATCTGATAGCCTATAGTTAATGAATTCGCGACATCGTGATCGGTGATGTTCTTGCATCCAGCTATCCAGGTTGGAACGGAACACTCGAGATATTATTCCCAAGTCGCATTCAGTTATTCAATAAAGATCTAATATTTTCTGCTCCCATTGGGCTTTGTTGGTTACTTAATCGTTAAATCGCTCTTTGAGGAACATATTTTTTGTTCTGACGACCCATGAGCTTCGTTCAAAATTGCAAGCAACGACAACTGGCACGGAATACGTCAATGCACCGGAATTAAAATGGCGTACTACGACGAAGGCGCAACAGATTCTCAATTCATACCGCGGACATTAGGGCCGCGAAGACCAAGTAAGCAGCTTGGCTACCCTCTCGGTCTTTAAATTAGCAACTCTGACAACTACACCAGGACCTGTCACGGACTATGGCTCGTCACTGGTGCAATGGATGAGAGTGCGGCAGCCGAAATACAAGGGAGGCCACCGGTTAGAATGGGAGCGGCCGAGTGCGAGTTATACCGTGGATGTGAGTAGTTTGTCATCGTCTAGACAGTGCTCCCATTTTGAGCTCCTAAATAGCTAACAGCCGGCTACTGTCCCAGATGCTCCCTCCCTTTGCTGCTATATATTCTCCTGTAGATACAATTCCCGTACGGCACTTGCACCAGTCGATTGGGAAATCGAAGAAGCCCATCACCGTCGTGAGGTGGACGCCTGAGGGTCGACGACTATTGACTGGTGGACATACCGGAGAATTCATGCTATGGAACGGAACAGCCTTCAATTTTGAGACCGTGATGGACGTAAGAACCCCCAAACCGCCAAATGACTACGACCACGTCACATCTAACTGATAATTCGACAACTCATAGGCACATTATGATCAATATCAAGCAGGTGTCACGTCTGCGGAATGGTCGTATAGTCACGAATGGCTGATATCCGGCGGACAAAAGGGTGATGTCAAATATTGGCGACCGAATTTTAACAACGTTGAGACTGTGGATGATGCTCATCATGATGCTGTCCGGGACCTGGCTTGGTGTCCAAATGATACGAGATTTCTTTCCGCTTCTGATGACACAACACTTAAGATCTTCGATTTCAATGCTAGGGCTTGCGAATTGGTACTAACCGGTCATGGCTGGGATATCAAATCGTGCGATTGGCATCCAACAAAAGGCCTCCTTGTATCAGGTTCTAAAGATCACCAGGTCAAGTTCTGGGACCCTAGGACGGGAAGATGCCTTACTACACTTCACAGTCACAAGAATACAGTAACAACAACTAAATTCTCGCGAGTAAATAGCCACCTTCTTGCTACATCTTCGCGGGATCAAACCGGACGCATTTTCGATCTACGAATGATGCGTGACATTTGTATCCTTCGAGGTCATGAGAAACCCATATCCTCACTCGCTTGGCACCCTATTCATAGCACCCTCGTGTCAACAGGAAGTGAGGATGGGTCCCTATACCACTACCTATTGGACGAGCCAAATTCGCCAGCTGGACAAATTCCCACTGTTGCGCCTTACGATACTACCGACCCTACCAACACCCCTGCTCAAGTGATATTTCCAGCTCACCGTGTACAGTTCGCTCACAGCTCTACCATCTGGTCCCTGGACTGGCATCCTCTTGGCCATATTCTAGCCTCTGGGTCCAAAGATAACTTCACCCGGTTTTGGTCTAGGACACGACCTGGCGAGACCACCTATTTGACGGACAGATTTCACATTGGCGAGGAAGCCGCTGAAGCTCAAGGGACATGGAGTCGCGGGTTTGGGCGTCGGCAAATGCGAGAGGAGGAGGAGCAAGAAATGCAAGATGAAGCGGAGGGTCTTGTAGACCAAAGAAGGCCCATAGAATCGTTGTTGCCCGGGATTCAGGGGATACCACCCGCGGACAGTGGCAGCCTACCGGGTTTAATTCCTGGTATCGGTGGTGCACATCCACCGCCACCGCCGCCTTCCATCGATATACCTTCATCTATTCCCCATATGGATCCCGGACGCCTAGCAGCGATACTTTCCTCAGGCACAATACCACCTCCTCAGCATATAACGCCTCCCCAAAATACTGCCCAGATACCTTTCTCTATCCCCGGTATCTCTGGGAGCTTTCCGCCAAATCCTAACTTCCCGCAATTCCCAAACCCATTCTTCCCACCACAACCTACGCATCAGGCGCCAAAGTAAGAAGGATGCCGCATTGATAAAGGACATCGAGTTCCTTGGTGATTATACCTATGCCTATTATATTGTGTGAATGGCATGCTGGGTTATGTGGAGGCGTTTCGCGATAAGGAGCTGTGTTGAGCGTCTAAACTGATCGGAGTTGTCTTAAAAATAGTTAGATATAAGCTGGCACCTGTATTTCAAGATACCAAGTTGGGAGCATGCGCTATTGTCGCTTTCTTTGGGACGACCCATGCATATGCAGCGACTAATACCTAGAGCCCGCCTTGTATGGAGAAGCTGGATAGAATTAGAACCAGGGTATTGATGCAACCCCATATGAAAGGTAACCAAGTCGTCATTTTAAAGCTCCCAGCCTCATAGACTGCTCCAAGCCTATATTATCCGCTTCATTAACCAAGTTTCTTCCATTGTGAACAAAATAGGAACACATATCTATTCGGTACTCACAGTAGCCCTACCACGCTCCCCGCCAGCAAAGCCTCCAAACCGGCTATCACAATATATACGAAGGGTACCGCCCATACAACTTTCCAACTACGCCATTGTGTAACAATGGCACATAAGGCTGCAGTAATATGCGCTCCACCGTAAAGTAGGAGCGTCCAGAAAAGTGTAAATCGCCAGATGTCGCTTGTGAGCACAAGGTATTTCGCTTCACCCCGAAGCGGACGGGTCGGTGAGTAGAGGGAGGGAAAGGGCGGGACATGGTAGTCACCCGACATGACAATGGTCGCAAGCAGTCGGACTCTCCATGAGCTGTGGAAGCGGGAGATGCAGTGTTGCCAAATCTCCCCAAAACGGTATTCCAAGGTTTCCATGAACCATATCATCACGTGATATAAATACTTACTCAGCTAATTAACGCGCATAGTTCCAAGCGATAGGTCAAAGAGGACTCTCATATCACTGGATAGAAACAGAGAAAAGATGTGGATTTGAATGATTTAAGAACTTGAGATCTGTGTGTGTGTGTAAGAGTTGTTTAGAGGCCTCACTGCACAGGAGGGTGTGGGAGTTTCCAGCTAGCCCCTAGCATCTCATGCGACGCTAGGCTATATAAGGGCCTCTCACATCTTACTCCCTTCCATCACTCTAGCATATTGGTTAGTTTCATATAATGTATCTATTTTTTTCCTGATTCTCATAAGAAAAGAGTTTGTTTGATTAACAAAGGATTTACTGTAAATCTATGCTGGAAAAAGAATTAATAATGAATCTCCAAGTGCTTGGCATTCATCTGTGTTGTTTGAGGTTTCCTGAACTCAGAAAGTTCCGCTATGTTGTCGGTCAGTTCTCTTCTCCTGAATAATAGCGGACTCTGATTTAAGGCATTTCCTTGTTACGGACTCAATTGATTAGGTGGTGGTCTCAGGGAGCTGCGACACCCACAGAAGGGGAGAACCTCATTAGACAACAATCCGGGCCGATAATAGGCAAAGGAAGAAGCGCATATGATGACTATGATACGGAAGGAAGAGTACCGCAGAGGTATCAGAGGCATTGCCTATGATACCTATGATAGTGGTCATGTATATAAGAACGGTCTCCGACCATCAGGAAGAGCCCTTATGATTCTTTGTAGTTTACCAACAGTATGAACCTGACTACTAGTTTGAGCTTTGTTTGATACCTTTATTGGAATACTATCTTGATACTCTTATTAGTTACACTCTTGTTCTGTTTAATAGCTTGTGCTACAGATATCCCTTTGCCTATCTATCGGACGCGAGCCCTTGAACATTGGGTAAGCTACAATACCTATCCGATCAGGAAGAGTCCCCGGACACTTCACAACTCACGGCCAGAGGCCCGCGAGCATCGCCGAGAACACACCTGTGTTAGGTGACTCAGTCGCCATTGCTCCATAACATTCCTTCTATCACGCTAAATATCAATTTATACACCCATGGAGCAGTGCATATACGATAGAAAGCTTATTGTTTGCCCTTCAACAGCAGATTTGTCTGTTGATGAACTCATTAAAGAATGTCCTGAATGTCATCAATTTGTGTTATTTTGCTGTTCATGCCGCCAACAAGAGTTCAAGTTTCCTCCAAGCCGTCGGTCTAAGCCTTGCCACCACTATCGAATTGTTTTCACAGACGGTGCGTGTCTAGAAAACGGACGACCTACAGCAAGAGCAGGGGCTGGCGTAGCAGCGGGCAGCATTGATGCCGCCCAACGGTCCATACCTATCAAAGACTCAGAGGACACTTTCCCAGTGCGATCGAATCAACGAGCGGAACTTTATACAGCTTTATCGGGATTAAAATACCTCGCTGATTTGGAAAAATCAAATAATAAAGAGCCATCACTGCAGCTCAAACGGGACCGTGGAGCTTGGATAATTGCAACTGATTCAGAGTATGTTGTTAAAGAAATAACAGAATGGCTGCCAGCCTGGAAGGTATATTCCGACTTTCCCAGCGAAGGCTTTTTGGAGCTTGTCTAATTGAGAGTGGAGAGGAAAAACTGGCGTACGACCAAAGGCACCGAACCGGCGAACCTAGATCTATTTCTCACTCTTGATAAAGAGGTAACGAAACATGAGGTTAGGAATGTTAAGGTTCGTTCTCAAATCTATCGTATACCGGTTGAACATTATACTAAAGATCGGCAGGTTGGTTTCTGGTATATCCCCAGGAAGTATAATCAACTCGCCGACCGTCTTGCGAAGTCAGCTGCCGGTTCATTGTGATATAGCGTGTGGGTTCGATCAGTGACGGATCTAGTTATGATCATTTGTGATTGAATCAATTCTCTTAATTCTCTCAACTGTCTCACTCCTGAGAACCGGTCGGGAAGAGTCCACTGTCATTAGAATCAAGGCTTTCTGTTTATGCTGCTAGCGGATTATTCTTGTAGTTTCCCTGCCCCAGGTTGACCGTGTACTGTATTGTTCTGTTGTCGTCGAGACGGCACGCAAGGTTTAGATGTTGTCTGTTTTGTGCAAACCTCTAGCGAGAGACCTTAGAGTCTGGATAGAGGTAGATATGATGGAAACTGTGATAAAATATGTTAGAATCCGGCTCTAAAGATTACTCCGGAGCATTCTGCCAAGCTGCCAAAACAAATCGCTATTTTACATATTCATAATTCTGCGACACAACAACATCCTTTTGAATAACGCCGTTATGGTCCACATTGCTCTCTCTCCTGGAGAGTTGATGACGAGCGCTGACGCCGCTCCGCAGCCTCAACAATTGATATAAGGTAAGATTGGTCCTCGTTGTTTGAGGGAAAAGCAGCGTGCTCGTTCCCGCTGGCCTTTGAGCCAAACTTGTTCCAGTTACTGAGTTCATGGCTGCACTGGTAACTTCCCGCTGTGCTCTTGTTCTTTGCGGAAACGAAATACGTGCTCAGAGCGGGTAGACAGGCGCAAATCAAGCCAATCCCTGCTTTGGCATTTCTAAGAATGGGAAAAGAAGGATTAGTTGGACGCTAATTAGCTTCTCACAAAGGTTGCTAGCAATGCGCAAGGAATCCAAAATCATGTCGTATCCGTCTCACTAAACGCCGTAGCAGCCCTCCGGCGCCCAGAATACCCATAACATGAAAGCTTCTTCTTGCGATTCATCTGCAGTGACCATAGCATCGGCACGGGAAGAATCAGAATCCACATGTCGCTGGCAATGCTGATGGCCGACTCGGCAATGATAACCGGGCGCTGGTTGAAACATGTTCCGCCGTTTTCAAGACCGTACCAGGATGTTGAGATGGGTGTGCAAAAATTTTTTTAGATGAACAGGTAGTACAGGAGTACAATAACGCTAATGTAGATGACTAGGGCCTTCTTGCGGTCGGGGGCGAAGATGCATCATATAACAGCAAGCAGTGCAACCTTGATGACAAAGACCATTGGGGGTAAAGGACAGTTGTGCTGTAGGAGCCCTGAAGTTACAGTCAGTAGGGTTGACACGCGTTTATCCACGCGTTTAACCTGCCACTGCTGGTGCTGTTATCATGTCAAGAGAAACCATGCTGTGTTCCACTTGACTAAAAGAGAATGTCCTCTAGTGGTGAGCCCAATAGATGGTATGTGTGATATCCTGTAAATCCCTGAGTCGTGACAGCGGTTGCTGGTGGTGCTGGTGGTGGGTTGGCGTTGTGACTCATCTTTTGGGAGTTCACAAATTGGCTCTTTTCAACATCCCAGGCATGATACCCATGGCCATAGTTGTTAATTGTTCGTTCGGTCAAGTGTTGAATTTGCTATTCAGGGATGTCGGGCATACTTAACAGATAAGCATGTTTCCGCAAAACACGATGAAAATTACCTGTGAGAGAACGAATATCATTCAGCACGGTCGATTTCTCAAGGAAACGTGTTTGTAATACCAATCCCGGAATAGTTTCATCTATATCGGACACAGTTGTTAATCTCTAGACGTGGCATGAAGGCGTCTGCATCGAGTACACTCACAGTCTTCCAGTTGGGTTCCCAAGGCGCAACCGAATGAAGATACGCAGCGCCACCAAGGCACACGACAATGCATATTATTAGGGTGACCAGATTCACTGTATGAAGGATATCCCTTGGGTTTTCGATGTTCGATACAGTCCCGGGCGGCGGCGGTATTCCACTGCCATCTAGGACAGCGAAGCTGTTGAAAGCGATCTCTGCATTGCGTGACCTCTGGTCCAGCCGCTCCTGGCTTGATTGGATATATAACTAGTACGAAGAACCAAGTCCCTGGTTATATAATTTGTTTCAAACTCCAAAAGAAAAGCAAGCATTCATCTTCAGGGTTGCAAGGATCATAATGCTAATAGTTTCTCCCAACTAACTACTCCGTACTTATAGTTAACTATTGTTCTATTCGACATGGAGAAACCGATTATGTGGTCGATTTGACGTGCAAACCCTGTGCAATAATCCGAGCACTAAAGGACGCTTCTTCAGGGATCTCTGCTTGACATGGGAAGCCGCACATCGCAATCAAATCGCCACACCAATCAACAATGGGGCTTCCAGGCACCCCGGAGCTTGGCTTCAGGGGCTCGCCTGGTCCAAGAACGATTTTGTCGCTCAAGCAAACCATTAAGATTAGGTGTGACTAACGGCCCCTGGTGTTTGACAGCGGTTTGCGCATTAGCGGCGAACTTGCACACAAATTCCAAAGTGCTAATTACTCCGGAAACTCTCGCAAGGAGCAGCGGACTTGGCAGAAATGCATCATGAACGTGGTTGTCTGTGGCCGCAGGAGTGGCTTGGAGACTTCGAATAAGAAACGACCTTAGCAATCGGATCACCCTATGTTTGGTGGGTGTATGGAGGTCGTTAGTCAAAGCACAATGCCTAACTATAAGTCGCTTATGAAAAGTTATCATCGCTAGGTTTCTCGTCGCCTCGACATGGAGAGGATTTCCTTCCACTCGGCTAACTTAGAGCCAGCGCCCCGGTTTGAACCTGCGTGATGAGGATTAGCACCTGCAATTATGACTACTATCTACCTCTACATACAGTTACCTACACAATTTCTTGTTTCCCGGATACTGATGCCGAGCCAATTAAATGCGGCCATTCATCGTCAGGCCGCGACTTTTGTTATCCAATCCAACACAGCAGCAAATTACAGCCTAAGACGAGTTCGAGTTATCATCACAGCTAAAGGCAGAACCTAAAATTTGAAAAAAGAAAAACAAAAGCACATTGTCAGCGTCTTGGCCGCTTAATAATGAGAGAGACTTAGAAACACATACCAATCAGGCCCGTGGCATAGGCGTCAATAATTAGAAGCACAACGCCATACGTCGCGCCAAACAGGAAGAAAAGCCCTAGAAGGACTAAGCCACAATGCAACAGGTACACCACCTTCTGCATTAAAGTTCCCGTCCTGTAATGGCCGTGATCGTACAGCCAGAGCCACCCAGGCAAGCTCATGGCAAGAGGCGCGAAACACACCGATCCAACGAGCGCAATCAGAAAGTTGAAAATCGGGATGGCCTCTGCGAGAATGAACGCCAGCGCGCCGAGGACGATGTTGCTGCCGAACCAAGTGCCCCAGTGCACGACAGTGTTGGCTTGTAAGTGCCGCGAATTTCTAAGGATGCGGACGAAGACATATTTTGCGCCAACCTGCGGATACATTTGAGTAAGAACGTAGACAAAAAAAAAGTCAACAAATAGATGAGTGCGAGAGTACTGCTTACATGGAGATACAGAGTGCCGCTCACAATGAGTCCAATCAATGCGACGCCGTATGACACCATCTTAATCGTTTGTCCCGCACTCTAATTTCAGAGAGATAATTTATCAGCGCAGTCGCTTCGGGTAAGAAGGTGAACAAAGGAAATAACTAATATACTCACTCCCAAGGATGGGCTTGCCACCCACTGCCCGCACCAGGCATACACAACCAAGCTGAAAGCGAGGTACGATGCAGTCACCAGGCCCATGCAGAGATACAGCGGCCTTTTATAGTCCTTTGGGTTGCGCATCTCCGAGATAACGGGGATGAAGGCACTGGTCCCGGCCGAGGAGACGAAAATCGTACACGACGCGACCATCCCCGCAGCAAAACCCGGGTTGTTGATGGAGACGAACCCTAACTCAAACGGTCCTTCCTGCGGTGCAGCGGCCGGTCGATCGCGCGTGGTCACCCCGATCACAACAATGAGCACGGCGATGTAGATGGACAGGAAGCCCACGTAGGTCAACCAGCCGACCTTCTCGAGTTTGCGGATCGACGCGGTCACGATAATCGCCACGGCGGCGATCAGCGACCACCAGACCGTGCAAGCCGCGTGGTGGGAGAGGGCATTGACGGCAGTCGATACGCCCACAATCCCACTGCCGGTCGCCAGGACATAAGCGACGATGAACAACAGGCCTGTCGCCTCTTTGGCGATTACGCCGCCCGCGACCTCCGCCATGTCAGCAATGGAGTGACAGCGCGGGTGTCGCATGCGAAAGTTGCCCAGGATCACGAAGCAGTAGGTGTTGAAGCAACCCCACGCCACGATACTGATTGACCCCCCGACAGCACCGAGCGAGTACAGCGCAGACGGAAGCGAGAGCACTCCCGTCGCAAAGAGGATCTTGGTAAAAATGACAAAGGCATTGAACCAGCCCACCTTGCGGAAGTTGACCCCGGATTCAGTCTTCTTGAACACCTCGCTGTTGTCCTCGGCTGTCACATCCTGGCCGCTGGACAACTCCGGGTCGTAGGCCTTCTTGTCTTCCATGGTGAGAGCAGTAGTCCAACCGAGTAATGGTGCAAGCAATGGTGAGAACAGAGGGTATTTGAAACATATGCCAGAACGTAGATATCACACAACACAGTTTTGGAGAGCGGGATCTACGGTTACACTGGGAGAAGAAATGAAAACCACGAGGTGGACAGAGGTGAATGGGGAAGGCGAAGGCGAAATCGTTTCCTATGGGCTTAAGATTCGAAGCCTCAAGTCGGTCGGTTGCCATTTTTCTCAGGCCATCGCCCAGCGATTCTTTATAGAACAAGCAATTCCGCTCCCTGCTATTTAGTGAGAATTCTATACTGCTCAAGAGTTGTCTTCTGCTGGGATACAGGGGTCACCGCTAATTACCATCCGTCTCGTACCCTGCTGGTCTCTCTAGGCTCATTGGCGATGGCTATTCTCATAACATTCTGCCAAGGCACCATCGCCGGCGGAGTGGAATCTTCATCCCTGCCTCGTGTGCAGATATACGACGGCCTAGCCGCGCCGAAAACGAGATGCATACCGTGCTAAAGTAGTTGGACTCCGTGGTAGCAGTCTGAAGAGGCCTACCAGAGCCAAATATCAGCGAGCCGTGGCTACGCGAAAAGACGATGCCTGGTGGCAGTGACTCTAAGCGCACAGTGGTTTGAATCCCTGGAGGCTGGACCGGAGATGAGTGCATTACCTATTCAATCGTCTCGCGTGCGATGCTGAGTACGGAGGTCCGTTTGTGGACGTAGTATCCACGGCGTCCTGTCACCCTTCAAAGGTTCCATTGCGATGGATTGCCCCTCTGCCGATCTCCCCACACTCCTGTCTCTCCTCTTACCCCACCTCTGGTCTTCATCTCTCATTGTTCAGTCCAACACGGCGCTTTATATACATATATATATGTTGAATGCATTTGCATATACTTCAAAATGTCAGCTATCGCCAACCATGACGGCTATCGCCTCGGAGCAGACGTCGGCGGCACCTTCACAGATGTCTATGCCTCCACTCCCAACGGCAAAATTGCGCGCGCCAAAGTCCCAACAACGCCAGAGGACCAAAGTATCGGTGTGCAAAACGGCATCCTTAAAGTTCAGCAGAAGCTCAAAGAGCGTTCCCCTTCATTCGACGGCAAATTCCAGTTCATCCACCATGGCACCACCATTGCTACCAATGCCGTTCTCGAAGGCAAGGGCGCGCGAACCGGTCTCATCGTGACCTCCGGACACAAGGATATCTTGGCCGTTCGTCGCTCCCAGATTCCCGGAGGCTTGGGCGCGTGGTTGCATTATACGCCTCCCGATCCGATTGTGCCCTTGGAGCGGGTGATTCAGTGCCAGGAGCGGATGTCTATTGAGGGGGAAATGGTTGTCCCCGTCGATACAGAGACGCTGCGGGCTGATTTGAAGAAGGCCTGGGCGAAGGAGCAGCCAGAGGCGGTAGCCATCTCGTTGCTAAATTCGCACTGCAATAGCGAGCATGAGAATTTGGTTGCAAAGGTGGTACGGGAAGTGCTTGGATCTGATACCACCATCATCTGCTCCAGCGAAGTGCTCAAAGAAGTTGGCGAGTACGAGCGCACGGTGACAACCTGCACCAATGCGCTGGTTAAACCTTTTGTGCAGAACTACCTGGGAAACCTGCGGGAATTGCTTCTGAAGGACGGGGATACGCTTCGCATCCTCAAGTCGGATGGTGGTCTGACGAGCGTGGATCTGGCAGGCGAGTTGCCTGTCAACGTTCTCATGTCAGGGCCTGCTGGAGGCGTGCAAGGTGTGGTGGATATGGTGACAAGAAACACGCCGTATAAGAATCTAATCACCTTTGATATGGGCGGTACATCTACGGATTGTGCCTTGGTCTACCAGGGGAAGCCTCAACTTCGGCGTGAGACGGTAGTAGGCCAACTTACTGTTCGCGCGCCCGCGGTCGACATTCGCACCGTAGGGGCAGGAGGCGGTTCCATTGCGAAATATATGGACATTACCGAGACTATGAGAGTCGGCCCAGAGAGCGCCGGAGCTAGTCCCGGGCCTGCATGTTACAATCAAGGAGGAACAGATGCCACTGTTACCGACGCTAATCTCGTTCTGGGGTACCTGCCACAGAGCCTCCTAGGTGGTGAATTTCCCCTGCACACAGAGGCTGCTTTCACCGCAGTTAGGGAGATTGCTGCCCAGATGAAACTGCCCGTTACCCAGGCTGCCGAAGACATTATCAACCTGGTTAACGAAACCATGTACGGTGCCCTACGTTTAGTCTCGGTTGAGCAGGGCTATGACCCAAAGGATTTCGCTCTCGTTGCCTTTGGAGGCGCAGGTCCCCTCCACGCCAATGCCGTGGGAAAACTCTTAGGGGCATGGCCCGTCATTGTTCCCCCATGCCCAGGAACTCTGTGTGCGTTGGGTGATGCGACTACCAGGCTCTCCCACTCCCAGTCGTTTTCATTCATCCGTCTACTCTCAGCCACAACCTCGCGGCAAGTGAAGAGTCAATTCGATGAGCTTGAACAGGCATGCCGAGGAACTATGCAAAGTTCCAACTTCAACCAACCACTGCCACTGACCATTAGCTACCATCTGGACCTCCGCTACCGCGGGCAAGCGTTGAATTTGACAATCGATCTCGATGCTCAGGAACTATCACTGGAAGACGAAGCATGGCAGAAGGTGCTGCAGACCAAATTCGACCAGGTTCACGAACAGCAGTTCAAGTACTGTCTTCCCAACTTTGAGCTCGAGCTGATGCGTCTGGAGGTTGTTGCCGTGGACGCCTCACCCTTGGTTGACATCGTTCAGCTCTCCAAGGCGGATTCAAGCAACCCGCCCGCTGAAGCGATGGTCTCGAAAAAGCAAATCATCATAGAAAGACAGAAAATGGAGGCTATGCTGTGGGATCGCGAGAAACTGAGCCGTCAGGGAGTGCGTGTGGACGGGCCGTGCATCATTACTGAAACAGATAGCAACACTCTGATTCTTCCAGGGTGCTACGGCGAGATCGATTCCGTCGGTAACATTCTCATACGGCCTTCGGATAATATAACGCGCGATCAGCCAAAGGACGAGAGTGCAGAAGCAGCTTTGGAGATAGTGCAATCGACGCCCCTAATTCCCACGCTGATTGCATCAGCCCTGGCCTCTATCCGCAATGAGATGGATACGCTGATGCTCCGGTGTAGCATGTCACCAGCGATCCGTGAGCAGCAGGATGAATTCAACGTCATCACCAATGTAGACGGCAAGATGCTTGTCGGTCAGTTTGGCAGTTTCGTCACGCAATTCTTGGGCGTGTGGACTGGGACGATTGAAGAAGGGGACATGTTCATCACCAACGACTCATATATGACCGAAGGCGCCATCTCTCACTTAAACGATATAATCGTCCTCCTGCCCATTTTTTACAAGCACAGATTGATCGGATGGGCGTCGCAATTCGGGCACCTGACTGATGTCGGGGGAATGGTCCCAGGCAGTATGTCTATCAACGCTTCGAGTATCTTTGACGACGGCGTCCAAATCCCCTGTATCAAGCTCTACGCCAAGGGCATCATGAACACTGACCTGGTCGACCTGCTATGCCGGAATTCCCGGCAGCCCGACTGGTACAGATCCGACTTGATGGCCATCATCGCCGCTTGTCGAACCGCCTCCAGCCGTGTTTGCGAGCTCATCACACGGTTCGGATGCGAGGTCTATCTCGCCGCATGCTCAGAACTGCTTTCGCGGAACCGCACCGCAATGGCCAAAATCATCGAGGCCGATTTTCCCGACGGCAAGACAAACACATTCACCGATTTCATCGATGACGATGGTCACGGCATCGGCCCCTGGGCCGTGACCTGCTCCATGAAGAAAATCGAGAACAACCGCCTCCTATTCGACTGGACCGGAACCTCGCCACAAAGTGACCACAGCATCAACTTTTATCTCTCGGAAACGATGTTTAAGATGTTCATCGGCTTCTACATGATCGCAACCGCCGCCCCAGGCACCGTCATCAACGACGGCTTCCACGATCTGATTGACATCTACATCCCCAAGGGTAGCATCCTGAAACCTATCCGCCCGGCCCCGATATCCTGCCGCACGCATCTCCTCGGCCGCACCATGGACGTCATGCAAGCGTTGATTGGCCAAACCAACCCTCTGTATGCCGCTGCCGCAGGCTTCAGTGATTCCCCACATTTCTTCTACTCGGGGTACAAACCAGATGGCGAGTGGTACCAGCTCTACCAGATTGGCTTCGGAGGCGTCCCTGCGCGCAGTGCCGGCGACGGGTTAGACTGCCACTGCCTCTTTCCGGCCATCAAGTCCATTCCGACGGAGATCATCGAACTGAATTTCCCGCTGCGCATCGAGGCAAATGAAAGCGTCGCGGACAGCGGTGGCCCGGGATTCTTCCGCGGTGGTAATGCACAGCGCACGCATTACCGGTTCCTCGCTCGCGGAGAGTTCAGCCTCCACGACGATCGCTGGTTCACGAAGCCCTGGGGAATCCGAGGCGGAAAACCTGGTTCACGGTCCAAGAAGGTGTTGTATCGATACTCCAAGTCAGCGGAAACCCCACCGGTCGAGATTCTCCCTTCGAAATGTGACCATATCCGCGTCGACCGGGGTGATTTGCTCGAGTGGGTGACGTGGGGAGGAGGCGGGCTGGGGGATCCGTTGACCCGACCTGCGGAGAAGGTGGCTCTAGAAGTCCGGAGACGATTGGTAACAGTCAAGGGTGCCCGCGACAATTACGGTGTTGTTGTCCATCCGGAAGACCTGAGCCTTGATGTCGTCGAGACGGAGAGCTTGCGGGAGAGTATGAGAGCCGCGCGTAAAGCAGATGTGCTTGAGGGGTATGACCGGGGCGGTAGTATCAAAGAACTGACGGAATCCTGTTTGAAGGAGACTGGGCTCCCCGCTCCCAGTCCGCAATGGGAGGTGGAGCCCTATGGACCGCATGTGCGGCTTCCGTACGTCCAGGAGTGGTTTGCGCGGATGACGAAGGTGAAGGGGTGGGAATTGGAATAAGGCCTCTGATATTGAAACTTTTTGTAAGTATGTAGTCAGGGATATATATGGTTATTAGCTTTCGCAACAGCCATGCAGGATCCTCATTGGACATGTCCCCCCGTCTTTCAAGAACCGATGCATTGACTCAAGGAGTGCGAGTGCCATTGTTTGAACCAAACCATCTTGGACCTGGAATTTTGATAGGCTGGCATACGGGCTAGGTAGCTTATGTTTTTGACATAGTGTTTTGGCAATAGAACCTCTTTGGGAGGCACAGCTAGAATCGTTTCAAGCCATGAGAACCGTGGGCTATCTCAGGAACAGCCCTGACGATTGCCGTGAGGGATTGTGAAACATAAATGCTGAGAAACTGAAAAGAAGAGTTGTTAATGGTAACAGAAGCAGCCATAGCTTTAGACCATCAGCGAAAATTCTTATAAGAAGCGGGCAAATGAATTGACTCTTGCTCTTTGGTCTATAGTCTTCATTTGGAAGTAAGATTTTAGGAGTATGCTATCTACTAGGCACTTGGTAGAAATGACATGCATTTGCAGACAGACAGACAGGCAGCTCCTTCTCAAGATCTTGAGGCTGTCAGTGTCTGTCGTGCGGTGTATGCAGAACAGGGCCTTAGCGTCATGAACGAGAAACTAAAGATCGTGGCCTCGCGTGGAGAGAAGGTTGCTGGCAGTGGGAATAACTACTCCCCTTGGCGCCAAGACGGGAGCTGGTTAGAGATTATGGCTGACTAAGTTACTACCTCGGCAGTGCTGGGACCATCTGCGATTGACAGCATACGCGGTTACTTCAACCCTTCTTCAATCCATGGAGATTAAGAATATCCAGCC
Source organism: Amauroascus verrucosus (assembly GCA_001430935.1). Taxonomy (NCBI): domain Eukaryota; kingdom Fungi; phylum Ascomycota; class Eurotiomycetes; order Onygenales; family Onygenaceae; genus Amauroascus; species Amauroascus verrucosus. Next base: position 484,925 of record LJPJ01000121.1, read on the forward strand.
CTCTTAGGTCTCAATGAGCCAAAAATTTGGAGTCACGTTACGAGATGGGAACTGAGAGATCTCTCGCAACACTTGTGCGATCGCTACAAACCGCATCTGTTCCGGAAGATGCTTATAGGTACCTATCCCCCATTTCACTGCATGAAACCCAGCTGATATGGTAACTTCAAGGCTATTACCATCCGCAACCGGTTTACTGTCCCTGCTTAAGAATCCTTTGAACGTATCACTACTCGCGTCGCAATTATTGTGCTGTCCGGCTTTATGGGAAGGGGAGGCCGACCTTCAGACGTGTCGTAGGCTAGTGGGTGTTTTCAACAGCGCTGCTATTACAATCATTCAACACGAGTCATCCAATAGTCCAGCACCACCGTACCTTCAACGGCGCGGACTTGAACGGGAAGAATGGCTAAAAGCCGTGGTTAACGGTGCAGACGAGAAGTCTCCACGATGGAGACATCTTTTGCTCCTTGGCGGAGTGCTGCTGGGATTCGAAGGACAAAATCGCCAAAGCTTATCCTTGCATTGGAGGAAAAAACTTGAGTCGGCCTTAGTAAAGGCATTGCAACTTTCATTGTCCGAATTGGAGGATGCCCCCAAGGTCGCGGAGCATACGATCGTTCTAATTCTAAATTATACATTTGAGCTCCTGTCGGATTGGGAACGGAGCCAGGTCGATTATGACATTCTGCTCCCAATCCTGGCAGATTGCGTTTTTTTCTCCGAGGAAGGCCTTAGCTCAGGTTACTTTCTGGGGGCGATCGACCAGGATGTTCGAGAGGTCGGCCAGAAGAAATTTGCCTGGCCAGACAACTCCCCAACGTTCCGTCAGGTCAATACCATATTATCGAGGCCACTAATTACATCCCTTGGACCGCTGTCTCGATTAATAGCACACTCTATTAACAACGTCCGGAATCAAGCTTTAGTTGCTGAGCTGGTTGATCTTTTACTTGAATATTCTCGCACCTCGCTAGTCCAGTGGCGTCAGAACAAATTATCAGAGGTGGATATGTCCGAAGAAACCGAGTTTCTAGACGAACCTACTCTAAAAGCAACCCTTCCTACATTATGGCGATTATTGAAGACGTCCTTGTTTTCTATCGTCATCATACTAAGAGCGGCCCTGGGTAGGGTTCTAAATGACCCAGCCTTAGCTGGCGATAGATGTATGTCTTTGCCTTCATTACGCGGCTATATTAGCTAACAGACATAGTTGCCCCTTCCCTCGCCTCGAAGAGCCTCCAAATTCTTAGAAATCTTTCTTTCATAACAAGTCGGATAGGGCATAATTCGTCCTCTCATTTTGTTTTTGCGAACTTAACCTCTCTTGATATCCTATCACAATATCCAACATTGGCACGAGAGTTTTTGGAGACGATCCGACCATCGGAGAATGGACGAATCCCCGCACACCCGGTGGATAGATGTTTGGATTTATTTTTCCTCAACACTGCGGAGCATTTCACGCTTGTCCTCTCGCCTGATGTAAATGAGCGCTTATTGATATCTGCAGCCCTACCCTACCTTGCAGCAGGAGGCAATAATAATCTCCTAGAGATCTTCGAAGCTGCCCACAGTGTTGTGTTAGCTGTGCTCGCTGCACCGAAGAGTGCGGACATGGCTGCGAAACACTTACCATACTATGTCGATACCCTATTCAAAGTACGCCCTGCTGATCTATCTCATGCTGTAGTAGTTGATGTTAACCGATTCGAATAGGTTTTCCCCCAGAATCTCTCTGCTAGGCAATTTAGACTCGCTTTTAAAACTATCCTCCAGATTACCGCCCCGCCATCACCGTTAGCGAACAGCCAACCCTTACTTCCATCCATTCTCTTACAGCTTCTCTACGACAGGGCGCTAACCGCGCCCACGACTCCTTTGCCTCACCCAACTGCCACAGCTGACCCCACGCCTACGGAAGGGCCATTACTCTCCGAACAAGCGGTTCTTACACTTACTATAGTCGATTGTCTATGCTTCCTTCGGATTGATGCATTAGAAGAATGGCTAAATCTCACTGCTCATTTGACCAGCCAAATTCAAGACCGAACTATGAGAAGTGCATGCCAGGAGAGATTTTGGGACGCTCTAAGTAGTGGAGAAATGGACGTTGAGAGGGCTTATTTCTGTGTTACTTGGTGGAGCACAAGAGGTGGAAGGGAAAAGGTGTTGTTTGGGGCAGAAGAAGACGTGCAAGTGCCATATATGAGTGGGGCATTGGAGGTTGGAGAAGGCGAGCCAAGAGAGAGTAAGCTGTGATATTTATATCTATACCAAATTTTCCGTAATAACCAAGATTCCTAAACGAAATACAGTCGCATTTTGGCTCGGCCAAATAATCTTTCACCTTCTTCATAATACCACTTCTCCATCTTTAAATCCCAGGGCATCGGCTTTCAAAGACAAGTGGTCAATAGGCCACTCTTGCCTGCCACCTTTCCAATACCAAACTGGTTTCGACAATTCTCGCATATGCGAGGGAGCCAGGCGTTAGTTATCGTTCACGAATCTAACAAACCCCAAAGGTTCCAAAATCCCAAACACTTTTTCTCTTCGCTAGAACGGCGACTTCTCGGAGTCATGGTATCCTCTCGCCGACTTTCCGGTGTACTTTGATGCCTCGAATGCCTTTTTGTGCCGGGGATATCGGAAGTATGTCCCGACTCGAAACTCGGCTCTTTGTCGTCCGCTACGGGTATATCTTTCTTTGAGAATGACTCTAAATCTCCTTCGTCGAGGGACAAACGTCGACTGCGAGTTCGAGGCGGGTCGAGAATAAGACGAGGATGTTTTCCCAACAAGTTCCAGTGTTTGGAGCATGGATAGGGGTCCGCGACTTCGGGATACACGTTGAGCTTGGGACAGCGGGAGAGGATGCTGTTTACGAAGGAGGAATTGCGGACTTTGGCGAATCGAGAATTTTCAGAGGGGTAGGATGGACACGGCGGAATATTGAAAGTGGCACAGAGGCGAACATAGTGGGTTTGGCAATGGCAGATGGGGTGGGTATGCGTGCGGAGTTGGCACATTGAGGAGAAAGAAAGTAGACCAGGAACAAGCAAGGCTGCCTTGAATTAGATAGACAAGCGATAGACATGCAGAGAACTGATGAGTTGTTATTCTTTCTTCCTTTTTGTTTTCAGAAATCGGCAAAGGATACTAAACAACAAACCAAATTCGTAGTATCTCCGGTAATAGGGCGTAAACGAAGTTGCAGAAGGTAACATAGCCATGGAGGATAATTTATATCCTTGAGAGGCATGATGTAAGGAGACGTGACAGATGTTGCAGAGTCATTCTTGCTCAGGAATGACTGGCTTAGTTGTCAAAAACACGGCTCCTGATGGCTGGACAGTCACAAGCATACCTTGGATGTCGAGGGAAACAAAGCAAGATATAAAAACGGTTAAAGCCATGATTGCATTCATTTGCAATCATATATCACCCAATCAAGGTTTTAGGGGGTAGACAAACTTGGACAGGATGTATTGAATGAAACAAAGCAAAATCGTATGGGTATAGAAGCCATATTTCTGATATCCATTAACCATTCCCATTCCGCAAGGGCACCTTGGACCAAGTAATAATAATAATAAAAATAAAATAATAAATAATAATAAAAATAGAAAGAGAAAGGGGACATGGGGGTTAATTTAATTTCGGTCAATAGAATAATAGACCAAATCAAGTTTCAAAATCAACACCGTATCTAAATGAAGATAGTAAACAGTTTAGGGAATGCCTGGAATTCCAACCCAGGTTTTGCTCCGATATTCAACATATTCCTTGCCAAAGAATTCAATCAATAGCTTTTCCTCCTCTAATGAGATAAGCAGTTAGCGTTATTGTAGTCAAAAGGAAGGGCTATGGCATACTTCGAATCCGAGACGAGAAGAACTCCCACAGCACAACAGCATACCCGAAAAAACAAACAGTATTTCCCAAGACCAATTGAGTACCTAAACCCCACCAGAAGAATCCAAAGTAGCTTGGATGCCGCAAAACGCTGTAAATCCCATGCTTTACCATCCGATGCTCCTGCCTCCGATGATGTTGAATAGTATGGGTAAAGCCGACACCTGCCTGTGCCATCGCCAACGACCGAACGATTTGACCCGCCACCATCAGCCCCAGTCCCAGTAGCACTTGGTATTTTATACCGCCGAAAATTGCAGCCGTCCATTTGAAGTAGCAATCAGGCAGGAATAGATGGCCGAGCAGGCACTCTACGACCGCGGATCCATGGGCGATATTATACGCGGCGCCATTTTGTGTCAAGAGAAATGCGCCGATGGTTGCGAACGGATTGTTATAACGGGCAGTGATGCAATATTCAAGGAAATGGAACAAAGCCAACGATGTGATGAAGAAAGGGACGCGCCAAAGTGGATTGGAAAACGTGTAGAGAAGCGCAGTTAAAATGGCACAGGTGCCTGCAGCCTGGCCGAGGAGAAATGAGCGAATGGATATGCCTGAGAGTGACTTCTCTCCACCAGGAAGATATGCCGGGTCGATCATTTGTGACACATTGGCGCTGGGGCGATATGGTTTGTAACTTGGGCGGGGCTGTCCATCAACGGCTGGAGTAACGGAATCATTCAACGCTGAAGAGGTAGAGTATGCCGTAGGCTCCATGGTAATTTGCTATAACTAGTAATGTAGAAGTAGTAGGGGGTAGTGGTTCAAAGTAGTCGTATAGGCGAATGGGTTAAGAAGCACTGTGGAAGCAAAGGGAATGACAGCAATTAGAATAAGGGAGAGGGAAAGAGCTCCCCGCAAGTAAGTGCCTCAGGGCATTTTTCCATGCAGGATCCGGACAAAGAAAGGATAAACCAGGAAACAATACGATATTGTCCTTCCGCGTCGACGAGCTTTCTGAATGTGACGAACCATCCGCATTACGTAAAATAGACTAGTCTCTATTTAGTTAGCACCAGCAACTCAGGGCTCACACTAGCGTAGTTTTGCCAAATCAGGTTTAGTGCCCGGCTCACATGGGATTGTTTGGAAATTACTCAGCGTGCACCATGACGTGGATGAGCCGCATCCGCATGGACTGCAAGATCAATGCTTTGGATTTAGATGACGTTGGTCAAAATGGTTGAGAAGATGGATTTGGCGGAAAATAGGGCTAGAATGCTCCGGGGAGAGCTATATCATGCTTTTACCCCAGATCTCGTGGCAGCTAGGGCACAATGCAAACATGCTTGTGACAGATTCAATAACGCTGGCGAGGTATCTCGACGGCGGCGGGTGGAGCTTTGGAGAGAGTGAGTAGTTGTATAGCCGGAGGTTACCAACATGTCCTTTCATTTAACAAGTCCCAAAATGCTGTACGCAATAAAGCCTAATGTTCTCTTTTTGGATACTGTTTGCATTTCTAGCACAATTCTGATCGCTTTACATCTCTATCCACTGCTTTTGCGTTGTAAACAACTAACTAGCATAGCATAACCAAGGACGAACGTCCTCTGCCATCTGCTGTTGAAGATCCTCTGGCAGATGACCAGCTTTTCGAGGATGATCCCTGGATCGAAGCGCCGATTCGGATGGACTACGGGTTCAACGTGAAGGTTGGAAAAGGCGCTTTTATAAACTTCAATTGTGTAATAATTGACACCTGTCGGGTGACAATCGGTGACAGGACGTTGTTCGGCCCAAATGTGAACCTCTATAGTGGAACCCACCCCTTGGACCCGTCACTTAGGAATGGGACACAAGGGCCAGAATTGGGAAAGGAGATCCATATTGGGGAAGACTGCTGGATCGGTGGCAATGTGGTCATTTTACCCGGTGTGACAATCGGAAAAGGGTCCACGATTGGAGCTGGTAGCGTTGTCACTAAAGTAAGCTCTGTTTCTGTCGCACTGAAGAGTTTAACGAATACTAATGGCTGTAGGATGTGCCTCCGTTTCATGTCGCGGCCGGAAATCCTGCAAAAATCCTTCGTCGTATAGAAACTGCGATGGCAGACTCGGGAGGTTGGCAGTCCTGATAGTTTCGCGGGTCGCCGTTACATATCAAGAAAGAGTCTTCTATCTATGTTAGGGTACTGCTATCCTTTTAGGCAAAGAATAGAAATCCACATACCCTGTCTGAAAGATCCAACGGAGGTACATTTTGCCGAGTATACTCTACTAGAGTCGAAGCAGGAGAACATTGGAAAACACCGACAATACATACCCTGGGCAAACCTAAAGCTTCCGATAAACGCACGGCTGAAGCTTTTGGTAAGTTCACCAGCCTGATCTTTTCCAAATTGGGTAACTTCTGGGATGCATTTGCTACTAGCGACGGTAGAGCGGCGTAAAGGGTGACAGGCAGCATTGAATGGCAGACAAACACAGCAACAAGCTTGCCTGGTCTTTCTGTTTGATTGGGAGATGATTGCTCTGCGTCTGTCTGCCTCTCCTCGGCGCTTGGGACAGAACAAGTGCTAGTAGCAGATACGGCTCTGCACATGGATTCAAGTGCCTTTGATGTGGAATTGAAGCCCACTGTAATGCTCTTTAATATGCCTGGAGGGTTGGGTTTTTCAGAAATCGCGGTTTGATTTTCTTTGGAGGAGGTCCTCTTGCGTTTGCGCTTGATCCAACGACGACCCCGAGATGGGAGAAGTTCATTTCGATACTCTCCTATAGGGCCAAGCAACCTGAGATGCCAAGATGTCAGCTTCGCTTGTCATTCTTTCCTGTAGCTTTAAAATATTCTAGACTATCGAACACCAGTCCTCGCTGAATGGAATGATTTAGAAAGTTAGTTATCCTGTCTCCATACCTACAAAGGAGGTCTAAAATAACAGCCTGCTGCTTCGGTGGCGCGTCTGGTCTGCAAAAGTTAGCCGGATAAACCAAAAACCACATTGAGAGGGGTAGTTAATAAATACATGGAGCTCGAAGACATTCCTGCGCTTGACAACAAAAGAAATAAAATAAAATATGGGCAAAAAATTGAACCGATTATCGAGAAGTTTTTTTGAGGTTGAGCGAATGGAAGAATTCGAAATTCGACTTTGAGGCTCAAGCGGACGGAATTTCTCAAGGCGGTGATTGGCCTTTTGTTGACTTGGTCACTTCTCAAGCCTCAATCACAAAATAGCGGTAATTTTTTCATGGATTGCAGATGGGAAAGAAATTAAAGCATATACATACATAAAGAAGTGCTATTCTATTTAGCTGAACACTTGCCAGTTCTTTGCCGAGCAGGCTCTGAGCAAACAACAGCCAGATTGCAACGGATGCCAAGTAACTTACTGGGGGTTTCTGCATGATTGAACACCAGACTCGGGGTGGTGCGTCTTTCAATGTTAAGGCAAGGTTCCGGAGCCGTGCCCAGGGACCCTGGACCCTAAGGTCAAAAGTCCTAGCAAAAAAACAACTGTCAAACCATGGGTTTAAAGCCCTTCCATCAGAGGAGACATGGGGTGATATTGATGTTGTTGTGTTGTATGGCTTAGCATTTTACCTTGATATGTGTTTTCGGCAGAAGTGTTATGACATGCGGGGTTCTTCTTCTTGTTTTATCAGAGAGTGCGAGTGAATGGTTTTGTTCATCAGCAACAATTTTGTCTCGATGATATGTTCTCTCTGGAACTTCCCCAGGGAACTCGAAAGAAACAAATGAAATAATCAATACACGAGGAATTCTTGTTGTTTAATTGTCGTGTCAGGAGTAAACAGTATGTAACTTACACAATAACAGACGACGTCAGCAACACAGCTGAACGTTTCAAGAAAAGAAAACTATAATGACTAAGCCTTTTTACGGTACTGTGTTGAAATATTACACTTGGCTGAATGCAGGCGAGCCAATCAGACACCAGGGAACGGGGAAGCTCCAATAAGGTTGAACCAATGAGAGGGTATTCTCCGATACAATCGATAGCAGCCTGTTCCGTCGATCAACCACAACCGTCACTTCACGAAGCCATCTTCTTGAGTTGACAAGGCTTGGGTACTGCATCGAGACATGCCTGTCCGAATCACTCTCGAGTTCCTGTTGATGGCCACTCGAGCTTGAAGCTTTTATTTTCCTTGCAGCTCTTCTTTCTCTTGGTTTGCTCTCTCCTTGTTGCGTACTCCATCCAGAGAGTTCCAACTCTTGATTACATATCTCAGCGGCCTTCAATTCTTCCAGCAGTCCTAATCGACTTCCTTCACCCCCACCGTTCCGTACCTTTTCACCTCGTTCTTCTGGCTTCTCTGGTATCGAATGACGCATTGATCCTCTCCTCACGAAATTTTTCTGGTCCAAAGCATCCGCTGCCAAAGCTCCCCAGACGGGTGGTCCCGTTCTTACTCCCGAACTCCCCATTCCTTTGGCTTTCGGAACATTTCGTTTTCTGGATATATCGAGTAAAACAATTTTGGGCGGAAGATGCCATGGAAGAGCGCTCGCTAGATATATCTAGCTGCTCACAGCTTGCTACTTCTAGAGAAGTTGACCCCTCGACTCCAAACGAACTCATGGAAGATACAGGTCCACGCTCCACCCGCAAACGACCGCGTCTTGACAGTGGGAACAATTCACTTGAATCCATGGCAATGTCCACCCACAGTCCCGCTGGCGGGGATGACGACCGGGACAGTCCCGCGAATAATTCGATCCCTGATCCTCCTTCGCACCCTACCACCCCAGAGCTACCCACCCCTCAGCGCCCGTCGAGTAGGGTAACAATTAACATGAAATCTCCTATCCTATCCAATCCAGAATCCACCACTGCTGACGAGATTTCGATTGCTCGTAACATCGAAACTCAAGCTGTTGCTTGCCCGTCTGAGCACGAACAACTACGACAACAACCTCCCTCCCCCGGAAGGTCAGCTCAGAACGACAACACGTCGGTATCAATAACTCCGTCTCCTTCCCCAACACAAAGTATTCAAATCGAAGTGGCCGAACTGGAGGATATGGATCAGGCCCCGAGTACATCCAATTGGAGACCTCTTGGAGAAGCTCTGCACACTGCTGCTAGGGTCGAAGAAGTGGTGCAAATTCAGGAGCAATTTTTCCCTGTGGAAACATTTCCGCGCATCCGAACAACGGATGAAAATCGAGAGGCTGTAGAGGACATCAAAAATATACTAGAAAAGGGTATGTCTGCCTTCTAAATCCTAAATCCCCCAGCTCTATGACCGAGATTCTTATCGGTTTCATAGGCCATTTGCGCGCCGCAACTATTTTTGTAGCCGTTAAACAATGGTTCGATCAATGTGCCGCCAATCTAGACCTGATTACGTATGAGACGTGTATGGAAGATCGCGATTTTTGGGAGGAGATTCCAGCTTTGGTGGAAGGTCTAGTGCGACGCGAGTAAGGCCTTTTTCTCTCCTTCTCTTTCTTGTCCTCCCCCCTCCTTCTTTCCTTGGGACTTGAATATTTGATTTTGAGTTAACGCCCGGGTAGGTCGGAACTTCTCCCAGATGAAGGAGACGGGCCGTGGCAGTGCATACATGGATTTTGCGTTGCTTACACGGAGCTGGCCCTTCACTTCATACGACTAGATACCATAATGCTGCGGGATTATATCCAAGATAACAACTCCCCCCTGGATCTACTATCGAAAACGTATTGGAGTCCACTAGGCTGGATTCTTCAGGCCAGACACATCCCTTTCTACAAGGCATTGGAAAATGAATACGGCTCAGAAATCATGAGTCTCCTAGCGCAAATAAATGATTCCGTTTGTCGGCCAGAGATGAACACACTTCACATAGTTTCAGAGTTCGCGAAGTTAATATTGGAGGTTCTTTGCCAATGGCCTGTATTGGCACCCCATTTCGCCACTGCTCTGTCCGTTGTTCACAATATTGTCGAAACCGGTTGTGAAATGAAGAAATTAATGGGCGATATCAAGTCATCAACATTCGTGGAGACTATTAGCCAAGCTTACGAGTTCTTTCGTTTCATTGATACTACTTACCAAGCTCTCATCACCAAAAAGGCTGCATGGGTTGCCGGTGATATTGCAGAGATGATTCTACGCTCGATCGTCTCCACCTACTCCCATTTTTGTGCATTTGATCATCAACTAGCTATTAAGATTGCCAATGACCTTGGTATTGTATACCCCGAAGGCACCACTCCTGCGGATTATGCACAGATTGTCTTTTACGGTTGGAAGTTTAGGATCCTGAAAAAGTATATTACAGATGGGCGAATGGAATTGCGCGTTCTTGGAGTGGATACAATGCAGCAAGACCTTGTTGGTGTCTGGAAAACCAATATAAGCGGCAACCCGGCCGGGGTCGATTTTCCTATCACGAGATTCCTAGTGGACTTTCTAAGGGATAACAAAGTGGTTGATTACATTGTCGGAGTTGATTCCCATCCCCAGCTCATTTCCCGAAGTGGAAACATCGTGGGATTTCTATTAGTGACCGGCACTTACACGGATCAGGACACTGACATCATTTGGAAAACAGTGACGGAGAGCCATGATCCACGCACTGTTTCCGAAGTTTTGTCTATGCTAACTCGCACTTTCAATATGCATTCCCATGGCTCTACTTCCCTGCTTTATCTATGTACAAAACTGACCGATTTGCCCTTGAACCGGTTCGATGCTAGGATGGTAGACTACTGTGAACAACTCTTGAGCGCTTTTCGAATGCGACATGGTGATAGAGGTAGAAGCACGCCGGATTACTCGCCGATGGATATTGGGCCCCTGCGATTGTGCGTCCGCCTGGTTCGAGAAATATCTTCCGTTCAAGGAATTCTCCCGGAACAGAAGTCCCACATTCAAAGTTTCGCCAGTCGGCATCTTTACCTTCTAATGGAACATGGAATTAGCGACCGTGACAAAATGGAGCTGTTCGGGCAATGCATCCGAGATATTTCGGAGATGAATGAATTCACAGTCGGAAGCATAAATGCACTAGTAGCTATGATTTCTCCATTTGATACCCAAGACATTCAGCGACTAGCATTAGACTTTGATTTTACCAGTTTAATTATTGAAGAGCTTGCGCATGCCCTTGATTCTGATGATTCCGGTTTTAACGAACCAGACTTGAGCCCCGATTTGACCCCTCGAATCCAGCTTCTTCAGCGAATTGTCGAAAGGGTTCCGGAGACAATCACAGCAGATTTGGCTGATAAAGTGTGGGATAGTCTCCTTTCTTCAAAGAAAATCGGCAATCGAAATCGAAACTTTGCTTGGGATATATTGTCTAGGTATGCGAGGAAATGTGGAAAGCAAAATCCCTTCCTAGAGCGGTGCATGAACGAATATCTCCCTCGTGTTTTGCCGGACGATTTTACGGCAGACATTCTTTCGTTTGCAGAGGAGGCTGTCAGCTATGACATCCGATTTCAGGAAGGGCCCCCCTTACAAGAGAACGAGATCATAGTTGTTCCCGGAATGAATCGTATATGGCGTATTATTCTCACCGCACCATTATCTGACATTGGAATAAAAGCTATTAATTTCGCAATTGTCATCTATCTCGATCATGAGCTGATACGCAACGCCCCTAGGTCGGCAGCAGAGGCAACACACGTGGCCTTGGTTGACCGGTGTGTTGAACAGCTAAAAGCTGCGGCCAATAAACTCCGCACCTTTACCGATGGAACAACCAGTGGAGAGGATGAGCCAATGGTAGTTGTTCCATCTGCAGATGAATTACGGGCGGAAGAGCTGAAGTTTGGTCGTTCTTTGCTCTTTTTAAAGCAGATGCTCCATGGCTTACGGACCCGGCCCTATTATACTCCTCCGCAAGGCAGCCCCCCATTATTGCCCCTGAGAAATGAAGAAATGAAGGGAGACCTAGTTCAAATCTCATATCAAGCCTTCAACGGAAATTCGCAGACTCAGATTCGCACTTTGCGAGCCGGAGATCTTACAACCTTGCCTGAATTATCACAGCGGCTCGCTCGGTTGACCGGCTTCTCTAAGTTTACTATAATTACCGGAGGACGCTTCCTTGATCTAGCTAGTAATGGCAAGCGCACATTGCGTGAATTGAAGGTCCCATCGACGGGTTTGCTTATTGTTAGAAAATGCTCCGATGGTTTGGAAGGCTCTTTTGGTGGTAGAAGACAATCCTTGACGTTGGTCGACTCAGAAGTGCTAAAGCATTTCGATGATCTCTATGAGCTTTTAAACTTGGATGAAAGGTTATCGAAAGAAGTATGGCGTAATTTCCTAACCTCATAGGAACGTTTGCTAACAACGATGCTAGATATTCGACTTTTTGGTTCTCTTTCCGCCGCAGAAACCGGTCCGAGAATTTGTACGCTCTGCGGGCACACCAGAATTTGAGATGTTCTCTCTCGACAAACCGTACAAACTTCTATACTGCATCAGCTCTCTAATAGTGTGTATACGGGAAGAATCGTTGGAAGTAAGTTATATCGCTCCCTCTTTCTAAATGGAAGCTAATAGTACATGATTCAGACAAAACCTGACCAAGAATTTATTGGCCGAACGATTCAGAATCTATCTACTTTCTTGCTCCGTCCTGAAATGTCTGACCCTTTGGATAGCAACCCCCTTAAGCTTACGTTTGCATGTAACTTTGTTGAGTGTTTATTAGCAGCATTAACAGGTACTGCGTCCACGTTTCACCCGCGCCAGATTTGTTCATAACTAATTGCTGTTGCTTTTTAGCCAAATCAACTTCGGACAATTCTGAGCCGTTCTTTACTGACCCTTTGGGCTTGGTCATCTGTCTCCTGAAGTTTGTTTACCTGGCAAAATCCGGCTCCCAGCTGCCACTCGCAGAATTTCCTCTCCGAAAATTGATATCAAATTCATTTGCAGCTCTCCTCGAAGCCTCGGTGCATGATCGAAGAGTGTGGGACGCATTCAAACAGAATGCCGACATGGATGACATCATTTTGACTCTCTTGTTATGTGACCCGAGGCCAGGTATCCGACAAGACATCTCGAGCATTGTCTTTTCTCTATGCGGACTGTCACCGTCGCAAAAGCCTCTAGCAAAAGCTTCCCTGAAAGAATCGAAACTTTCTGCAAAGCTTGAAAGTGCGACTGGCATTGATATAGTCAGTACACTATGGAAATCCCTCACATCGTTGATGCCACGGAGTATCGAATTTTCCCGTACCTCTCAACAATTTTTCGAGGTTTCTCTGGTAGTTTTTCAGACGGTGGGGAGCTTGTCGCCGGAAGATCTTGTCTTTGGCGATTACTTGAAGCAATGGGGTAGGATGCTTCTCCGCCATCGAACTCATGAGGTGAGTGTGTCTTCAATCATTCTGAATTATGCCTTTATATTGACCACCTCTAGTTTGTTGGGCGCGAACTCGTGGATCACGTCGTATTAGGCTTCTCGCATCTCTTGAAAAAATGTCTAGAACTTTCGCAACCGAAGCGAATCGTAGCAGGCACTACGTATGTACTACCTCTAAGTCTACCATAGCTGAATCTAGCAACTAACTACGAAGCAGAGATCTCATGGAACAGCTTCTAACTACATACTTGTTTCCAAACTTGTCAGAAATAACGCATAACAAGGCCATCGAACCGGCGATACCCGTGATGCATACCGGAACTCGTCAGGAGATTTACAATGTATTACTTTTGCTTTGCGAGGATGAAGGTAACTGTGAACAAATGCTCGAGATTCTCGGAGACGTGATCCCTCCAGGTCAGTGACATATACATATCTAAGCCTAGTTATTGTGATCATACTTACCAATTTAGTAGATTACACCTACGATTCAAATTGGGTCTTTGATCGTTACAAGACAATTCGCTCGCCAGAAGGATACGCAGGTCTGAGGAATTTATCTAATACTTGCTATCTCAACTCTCTTTTCACCCAGCTGTTCATGAATATTGATTTTCGGAGATTTATGTTACAAGTTCCTGTGGCGGAGAAAAATCCAAATCAGAGGCTTCTAACAGAAACGAAGAAACTATTTGCTTATATGCAGAATACATGGCAGAAATGTGTCGACACGCTTCCTACGGTAGAGTCTATTCGAACCTTTGAAAACGAAATGATTGACATAAACATCCAAATGGACGTCGACGAGTTTTATAATCTCCTGTTTGACAGATGGGAAGCTCAAATCCGATCAGCGGAAGATAAAAAAATATTTCGCTCTTTCTATGGTGGTCGCTTAGTTCAACAAATAAAATCTAAGGAATGCGAACATATCTCTGAACGGCTGGAGCCATTCTCTGCAATTCAGTGCGACATCAAAGGGAAAAGCGGCCTAGAGGATAGTTTGCGTGCATACGTGGAAGGAGAAACAATGCAAGGAGGTAAACTTAGCGGCCCTCAGTCGTTCAGTTCATTCCCATTTACTGACTACAACATGGCTAGATAACAAATACTCATGCACATCATGTAATCGACATGTTGATGCCGTAAAAAGGTAGAGGTTTCACTACCCAAGTTGCAAACACAGCTAACATTTAGTAGGGCCTGCCTAAAAGATATTCCTGACAATCTGATCTTTCATCTGAAGCGGTTTGATTTCGATGTTATCTCCATGATGAGAAGTAAAATCAACGACGAGTTTCATTTCCCAGAGCGTATCGACATGGCTCCTTTCAAGGCCGAATATCTAAGCAACCCTTCTACACCTGTGGAACCCGACATCTTTGAGTTAGTAGGCGTCCTAGTTCATAGTGGCACTGCTGAATCTGGTCACTATTACTCCTACATCAAAGAACGCCCAAGTCGCAATCTTGGCTGCTGGGTGGAATTTAATGATGCAGACGTCAGCAGATTTGATCCTTCAAAAATCCCCGACCAATGCTTTGGGGGAATGCATGACTCGTTTCACGGACCGAACCTTGGCCAAGTTCGTTTCAATAAAGTGTGGAATGCTTATATGCTCTTTTACCAACGTGTATCGAGCATGGATGTGGCACAGGCAGAATACCAGTCCTCTTTGACTGACACCCCGGTTACAATACCTCTGCCGCTCGGTCTTGGCAACCATATCGCTATGGAAAACGAACTATTTCTTCGAACCTACTGCCTTCTGGATCCTTATCATGCTCGCTTCGTGCTTGGTCTTCTACAACAATGCAGAAATATTTTGCTTGCCGGGGGTGCGAAAAATTCAAATTTGCAGAAGGCAGCTATTTCCGTTGCTTTAGATGCTTTGGATCAGCTTGTATCGAGGAACAAGGAAGTACCAGCTTTGGAGCAATTGTTCACCGAATTGGACCTAGCCATAGAGGACAACCCATATGCGGCCTTTTGGGTTCTAGAATGGACATCGGCTCGCCGTCTTGGAATTCGAAACCTCCTCCTAAAATGCCCGAATGCAATGGTTCGTTCAGGGTTCTCCGCGTTAATTATTTCCTCTTTGGCGCGACTGAAAGTTCGGCTATCCGACCCAAGTCTTGATGGAGTTACAAGTGCCCGTTATTCTGAGGAATATACCTTCTTACTCGAAAACATTTTGACCAATCTTCATCAAATCTGGAGCGGAATCCATCTCTATTCCCGTGCGTGGGATGACTACTTTGAACTCATCCTGAATATTGCCAAATTTGGCGAGTTTGAGGTTGAAGTGATTCTGGACCACCAATTCATGCTTAAATGCCTAGAGATAATCTGGCTGGATAAAGAGGATAGTAAGAAACTAAAATGCCAATATGCAAACTATTTTCGGCTGATGGATAAAGGACGAAAATTCTCTCAGGTTAAACTCATAGAGTTGCTTTATCTTATTTTCACTTATATTGACTGGAGCCTTCCTCCCTCTCTTGATTCACAACCTCGAGCTGGCCAAGGTGGAAAATTCTCGATCTCAATGGACGAAGCTGACTTGATATTCCCTGCCGGACATTACAAAGATCTACCGGTAGTAAAGAAAATAATCGAGCAACAAGCGAACCCCATTATTACCAGACAAATAATTAAACTTTTCGTCGAGTTGCCTCCCCCTAATCTATTGCTTGATGGTGTCTACAAAGCTATTGAGGAGGGATTAGCTATGGAGTCGTCAGTTCCTATAGTACCTTTCCTTGAAGCCACGCTAGTGTTCTGTGAGTTCGCTCCAGACGCAGAGAGGATTTTAGGGCTTGTTGATTTTGCTATCAAGGGTGCTGAGACTCTGGAAGAAGCTGGCGGTGAATATCTCGCGTTCTTACGTGGAGTGCTTGAAGTGCAAAACAATAAGACCGGACAAGACGACAGCTGGTTCTGGTGTATTGTACTTGAAAGGATTCCAGAATGGGCTCCAAGCCTCCTCCTATTTGAGGATCGGGCAATTCGGAATAGTACATTTGAATTACTACAGCACCTCGTGTTCTCGAAGGAGGACGAGGATTTACCAGAACCGCACCGCCAGTTTTTCCGTAAAATTGGAAGGGGCCTTGCCCAAGCTTGTCTTGAGAAACTGCAGGCGATGTATGTTGGAAGGGCGCCAGCGCAGTTGAGTATCGATTCCCGGTTGCTCGAAGCCATCAATCATGTGGTCAACCATTGCACGGAAACATACTTCGACGAGAACAATGAGGATGATTTGGAATTTCTCCAACAAGCTTCAAGTAAGACCTTTCGTGCGCGAGAAACTTGCCGAACTTTTGACTAAATAATTTCGTTACAGACATTATCGCGGCAATTGGACAGATGACAGTGGAAATGCCTGAAGATTTTATATCTGGTATGCACTGATTTTTCTTTGGTTTTTTGGAAAAGAAAAAAATGACAAAAAGAAACGAAAATACAGAATTGTTTTGCTGCTTAAGTGGTTAACGCGTGTTTTTGCTTTCTTTATCAGGATCTGACTTCCCTTCAGATGCGTGGGAGGATAATTCGATGATGGGAAGCGACTCCGACATTGGATTTGCCGGATCACCCTGAGGTTAAAATCGGCAGTTCTTTTTCTCTCTTCGATTCATTCCAACGTAAGAACCTGGAATTCCCTTACAGATCGGACGCCGGCGTTATATTGAAGGATCAACTCATTAGACATTTTAATGGAGCAAAATAGAGGCTCAGGAGAAACCCAGGCTTCACACAAAAGTTGGCAATGAATTTGTTGGTCGATTAGAAGAAGAAAATATTCTTCTATATGGAGTTCAGTTTCGCCCACCAATCTACGATGACACGAAGGGAGTGCAATGAAAGCATTTGCACGGCGTTTTCATATTTTTGACATAAAGAGGTATTCTAACTACAACGGTTATATTGAGATTTTCCGCTTTGAATTTCTGGCACTTCGGAACCTTTTTCTCGTCAGAGCAGCGTTTCTACATTATCGCTTTCACGGGTTTGGGGAATTAATTGAAACGACTGTGCGTTTTGACATCTTACGGCCCTGTGCTCCATAATTATCAGATTTTCTGGAGTTTGGAGGGCGGCATTCCTTTTCTTATATATTGCATCTTCTCAATGAATCTCTCCCTGTTAATCTGCTCAACGTGGTCTTGGTATTGTTTCTATCGCGTTTTGTAGATGGGTATGAATTGGTACCGAATTAACACTTCCATCTACCATGCGTACACTCTCCCTCCGCTTTTCTTTACTTTTGGGTTTACTCCTTGCGCTCAGAGTTGAAGCGTTGATACTTATATGGGCTCGGTGTGAATAATAGGTTTTGTGTGCAAACAGTACGCTCTCCTCACGATATTGCGCTCCAGACCGCATCGGCAAGTTCCAGCAAGTCTTCTTTTCCAAAAACAATGTCGCCTTCTCCCTCGCCTGGAGTGCGGCCGACTAGTTGTTCAAATGGTAATGTGATCATTCGATCCCCCGAGATAGCTGGTTGTCCTCCTGTTTGTGATATTTTCACCTTTTGGACGGCTCGTGGCTCTGGGTTCGGATGTTGCATTGTTCGCGTTGCCCCATGTTCCCAAGCAGTAATGTATATGTTACCAGTTCCTTTCTTGATATCAATAGAAATAGCTCTCTGCACTATACCATGTGACTCGTTTAGCCACCAGGCCACATCACGCTTGAGCTTCTCGCCTGCCATTCCTGACCATTCTGCTTCCAACGCGACAGTTGGCCAAGCTGCAGGAGGAGAACTCCGAGGCCCCCACGAACGATCAGCCTCCTTTCCCCTATTAGTAGTCCATGCTGTGGTCGAGCCTTGGCCAAGTGTCTCCCTTCGTATACCCATGTTGATAAAGTGGACGGCCATGCTGGCACCACAGGAATCAACTGCGGCTTCGTGCGGAAGGGTGGGGGCATCTCGACTATCAATGTCTTCAGACTAATGTCGTAGTCTAGCCTACCTACCGCCTGGTTTATCGCCCATTTCTTGAAATCGCGATGGAGATATGTGTGTGAATATCACGTATGGGCTGTGATTCTCGTTCACGCAACGGTCATACTCGTTACCCATTATCTCCTGCATTTGCTTGGGTCCTTGGTATTTATACCGGTTGGTATCTGGAGGCAGGTGCTCTAGAAACTCGCGGTTTTCGATCTCTAGGGAGTAGGAGGAGGAGGAAGAATCAGCCGCGGGCATAGAACTGACCATGGCGCTTTCCCGTTCACTTCGAGGCATGGATAGTCAAATGTTTTGCAAGACGTGGAGCGTCCCTTATATCTATCCCAACTTGGTAAACTCTCAGTCAAAGCTTTGGAGGGTGTTCCATCCCTAGGCCGGGTTGGATGAAAGAGTTTTTTGTCACGACTCAGGAATCTACGGGATATACCATCTAGTGGGCTCACCATTGGAGGACGTTCTCTTTTGGTCGAGTGGCACATAGGTTGGTTTCTCTCGACGCGATACCTTTTCTAAACCAAATAATGAGATCTAGGGCTTTTGTAATGTAAGGGCAACAAAATTAGTTCTAGTACTAGAAACATGTTTCTCACAGTGCTGGTTCACTAGTTAACAGGCTCTTGGCAGTGAAGCTATAAGCTCTTCAAATGGTTTGAAATTCAACAAAGCAAGGCATTGCAGGCACTTCCTCTATTTATTATTCTCACTCTTCTCTAAAGCCATTAACGCCCATTTATATATATATATATATATATAAAGCTTCCCGAACACATTGACGTATACTGACCAAATATATTAGTGCTATCTTACAACTCCAAGACTCCAACTAGAAAATAAAATAGGTTCTAAATTCCCTGCCGTAAATCATCCAACTCTTGTCATTTATCTCACCTTTTATGGCTGCAAAAAACCCACAGTTAAAAGAGGGGGCGTGCTCGATATAGTTGTTAAAATGGTCGCTAAAAGTTGTTGAACAGCGGTAAATCCGCATTATTAATTAGTATGACGTCGGCTAAGGCTGTGGCTCATCGCCTCAATTCTCGCATCTTCTTCAGCAAGACGCTTCTCGCCAGGCAGGATAATCTATAGATTGATTAGAATCGCTTGGGCTCTAGGCTCAAACATAAAAAAAGGCAGGATGACTTACAGCGCGATCCAGTTCATATGGTAGGCCACGATGTTTACCACGAACCATCATAGCACATATCACCAATTTACCAACGATACCAAATCTTCCCGTCAATGCTGTGTTAACTGCCGGATGGCCAAGACTAAGTCCAACATTTCCACTATCGCAAGCCGTTAGTTTATTAAAGTCTACGAGACAGCCGGGAGATAAACAACATACTAGGCAGATATTACTTCAAAGAACAAAGCAAACATGTTGAATCCCTAGCGAGAAAAGCTTGTTAATCTCCACTACCAGTACCAAGCCGCAGATCGAATATGACTCACAGGATCGTTGCCATCAGCTATTTTGCTACCTTCGGCAATGGCAAGAACGAAGACCCCCAAGAAGACATACCACAAGTCAAAGGCCAGCTGCATTTTGATATGAACTCCGAGATATGACGTTCTTTTCATCTCTACCAGTTCCTCTGAGGAATCAAATATGCCGAGGGACGATTCCTCGTACGTATTGGTTCTAAAAAAAAAAGTGGCCATCAGCGGACGTACTTGTTTTCGGAAACTGTAAAAACTGGGAATGCTTACCCTCTCACACTGAGAGCGATTGGGAAGACGGAAATGTACATCATCACTAAAATGACCGTGTTAAGAATCCACTTTCTAGTTGTGTGCAATAATGGTCACTTACCCATCAAGCTAAACTGGGCAGCAGGGTGGACCTTCGCAACGGCAAAGCTGGAAGTACCTGTGGTTCGTGCAGATGCAGTTTGAAAGAGTGCAGCACAAAATCGATGCCATCCAGATTTGATTACCGTGACTTCTGGGTAGTGAAGGTCCAAAATCAAGAACAAGATGACGTCGAAACCGTTGATCAAAACCAAGCTGCCAAAAAGCAACCAAGTCACCTTACTTGGAAAGAGGACGGTGTAGCAACGTCTGGGATGATCGAGTAGGAAGTTTAGCGGCTCTTTGATGGAGGAATTTTCGGGTGCAAGTTTGAATGCTACCCAAATGACTAACCGCAACATGCAAGGGTATGCAGTATTTCCGATGTAAATCAAAAATGTCATCCATAGCATAGGGAAAGTGGACTCCCGAAAGCTGATCATTGAATCTGGGGTGAGAGTGTACCCGAGGTTATTGAAGGTGGTCATGGACGAATAGAACGCCCTTGAGACAGTGATCAGAGGTTATCAGTGCCCGTGAAGGAGGAAAACACCTTACCACCAGGTAGGGTTGATTGCACAATCTCCCCGGATGTAGTCCCGGTATTTTATATTAGAATTCCAAACCCAAATAACCAAACCAACAGCTCCCATGGTGTGCCAAAAGATATAGTAGCCTGTTAAACCGCATGCAGCTTTGATTAGTTACACGAAAAATCGCGAATACGACCGGGTTAAAAGATGTGAATACTCACAGCCAGTGATTTTGAGTAACAAGCGCAAGCTACGATATTCAATGCCACCGAGCTCTTCCTTCTGCTCTTCAGTTAATCCCAGAAACTTGGAGTTCCGTCCGACTGTGGGATTATAAGAGAGGTACGGCAGTGCCTGAGTGGTCCCTCTGGATGAGGTTCTGCTGATTGGCAATCTAGACCTTGACCGCGACCTGCTTCTAGCGGAGCCTCCGATTATGAAAGCGGACGAAGCAGCATGTTCAACGGAGGCGGCACGCGAGAGGATTCTCTCCATTGCAGGAAGCTTGCGATAGGTATCAGAAGGGCCGGCTCCAGATGGATCATCGATACTCTTAGTCATATCAACTGCGATATTGAGTTAGCACTATATTTGTCTGAGCTATATGAGAAGAGAGGGAGGTCCCCACGTTCGTCATCGTCATCGACTTCCTGGACCTTGTAACCTGTTGCAAGTGGTTTAGTTGAAAATACTTTTCTTTTGAAGAAAGAATATTGGACTGTTTACCCTTTTCGAATTCCCTTGGGCCAGGTATTCTGAGTGCCTTTCCACGGTTTGGCTTGTCGAAGGTGTCGGACGAGAAAGTGATGTGGCCAGGCTGAGCGGGCGGTCTTTCTGGACTGTCTTCGGTTGAAGTAGTTTGCTCCTGTGTGGCAGGGGAGTCTGATTGATCTTGCTTGCTTGGGGTGATTCTCTGCCGCAGAGGGCCCCAATTGGCATCCTCATTGATTGGGTCGGGGTGCAAGACTCTGATATTATGTGAATTGGCAGTCTCATCGCTCCTGACAGCCTTTGAGCTGACAGAAAGCAAGTGAGCACGCGAGCGCTCAGACGAGGGCAGCCGTGAGAATCGTACTTTTGGGGGGGGGGGGGAGATTGCAATCAGCACAAAAGGGAAGAAAAAAAAAAAAAAAAAGGGAAAAAAGAGACAAGGGTAAGATGAAGATACCGATATCCTTGAATTTCTTCTCGAACCAATACAATCGCACGAAAACGACGACGACGTTGACAAAGCACATGTTTCCCAGGGTGGGGAGAAACCAGACGACGATCTGCTGATAGAGGGCCATCTCCTTGAGGTCGACGCTGTGGGCGGTGATGTCAGACCACGAGCCACAGCCAAGCCACAGCAGCACAGAGCCACGATTTTATTTTCCAGATATCAGAAGAAGGCGACCTACGTATTAAGACCAGTGACAGTGGATGCACTGACGGCCTGGAAGAAGGCGTCAATTCCCCTCATATTCTTCATCGGGTACATGATGATAGTGCCCAGGATGCTGAGGGTGAGTATGTAGGCATCTAGCTTTTGGGAATTTCACAGGTGAGGACTTTGTTCCGTACGGGAAGCCAAGCACCGGGGCGGTGAAAGGGGAACTCACAGTGTATCCGGATGAAGTTGATATGAGGCATATGAAATGACGGGGTCCACATCTTGACGGTTGCTCTTGAAATTGGCCTCTTCTTCGTGGAAAAGACAAGATTCGGAAAGAGCGTTGTGGGCGGGGGAGAGGAGGATGCTGATGCAAGAGCAACAAAGGAACAATAAAAAGAACCTCGACAATCAAAGCGCCAAAGGCAATGTAGGTAAGTGTCAGAGATCTAGGAAGGGCATGGTGAGGACAAGGCAGCAAGAAAACATCCGCAATTGCAGCTTGAAGGAAAAGAGAGAGAGAGAGAGGAGAGAGAGAGGAGAGAGGTGTTGGGGAAGCGAGGAAGGTAGATTAATTAGTGAGATGGGATGATGTTGAGGGGGCGGATTAAAAAGGGAAAAAAAAGGAAAAGGCGTTTAAATAAGAAGTAAGAGGTGTTGAATCATATGCTCAGCTTTGTTGCTGTCATTCCAAGGTTTTTTGCCTTTCTTATTACTCAGTTCACAAGTACTTCCGTAACTACTAGTTACAGTACAAAAGGTACCTTGCTCCTCTCCAAGCATGATTGGTGCCTTTAATAACGTTCTTTTTTTTTATTTTTTTATTTTTTATTTATTATTTTTTTTTGTTTTCTTTCCTTGTGGGCATTCAACTTACTTTTTTGCCTCTTCCGTCCCTGGTGCTGCGCCGGAGCGCCAGAAATAACTTCCCTGCAGCCAAAGACGCGGGTTTCCCTGCCAAGACGTGAAAATACCAGACAACCTTTTCCTCGCTGTTTTGGTAAGTTTCAATCGAAGGTTAAGCACAGACTCACTATCTAATGATGTTATCGCTGTCTTGTGTATTTGGTTACAAGGTCTTTCAATATTGTAAATGGTGTTCCTGCAGTACCCAAGTCTTTCCGTCACCACCCAATGGCAGACATCGGTACACACATGCGCACACAGCAATCAACTCCCTGGTTTCTGCATCAAAGAAACCCTCGAGTTCGGGTGTATTTTCAGCTGTGGTTCTGTGCGGAAAAAGCTTGACTGGGATATGCATTGGCGCACCAGCAAATTAGTTAGTTCGCTAGTCAGTCAGTAACTACTCTTTAGCGGCGGTAAAAAAAAAAAAAAATTCTTTAAAAAAAAAAATCCCTCACTCCAAAATCTGGGAAACGGGAAGCTTCGCCCTCTCTTCCTCTTCTCTCTTTTGCTCTGTGTTCTCCCTGCCAGTCCCGTCCGCTTTTTTGCTTTTCTCGTCGCCACTCACTCACTCTACAACACCACCGATGAATCGATGATCTGGCCCAAAAAGCCAGTGTAATCCATCCCCTCGCCGGTTCCACGAGCAAGCCTCCAGAGTAACCAACCTATGGCCGTCTCGCAAATCTAGATCTCGACTATTTGCTTCTCTTTCATTTTCCTTTTTCCTTTTTCCCTTCTCGTGCATTTCTCAGTCGCAATCCAGTGACACTCTCTTACGGCTCAGTTCCATCCGCGCTGCCCCGCGCATGCGCACGCGATACCCTGAAATTCAGCCCTCTCCGTCCCAAAAATTACCTTCAATGGCGCTCTTGTAACTAGTGTGCAGATCTTCAGCCATCCCATCGAACGCGAAAATGGAAGACACAACTAGGTCCGCCATTGTAATTGGGCCCTCTACCCCCCCATGTTACTCGAACGTTTCACACTAGACTAAGACGCAAGCTTCCTTCTTATCTATTGGAAGCCGTGAGCACAGCCATCCACCCCCCGCGTCCTATGAGATCATTCTCACCCGAATACTCATCTTCAGAGGCTGAATGTGTAAAAGAAAAAAAAAAAAAAAAAATCCCTGCTGACACGAGGTTGTTGCGTCAAAAGGAAGCATTTAAGGTTGTTCTTTTACCTTCCCTTGGGCCTTAACTCTCTGATGAAACGAACGATGACAGTGCCTGAAGGGAGTAATTATCAGGTCATATCTCTTAACAAATTTGACTCGAGCAATGCTAGAAGAGCCCAGCACTGCACTCGACGCCGTTCTACATACCTCGCTGCACTACCTCTTTTTTTTTTTTTTTTTTGGGCCTTGCGAGTAATTTCCTTCAACAACGAATCGCGCATGAACGCACAGCAAGTAACCCATCTGTGAACGAAGATGATTTTTCTACGTAAGACCGATTAAGAAACGTTAATTGTTCAAGAAATCACAGTTGTCCGACCGCGGGATTCATGAGTGCTTTCGCCTTAGCCAATGATGGCTCACTGCAAATCAACCTCCCAAGAGGCCATTCCTCACCTTATCAAATGCCAGCCAACAAAGACCTCCCAAGATCCTTGGCGTAGATGAAGAGACGCAAGTCCCGGTTTCCTATCCTGATGGATTAGGTAGGGATACGCGAGCCGCGTAGAGAGCTACCCTTGTCCCTTTGATAGCAACTCTTGACCTACCCGCCCGATTCCCAACCAAGGAAGAAGACCACGAGGAGGGGACCCCGGGGTTTGAAAAAAAAAAGAAAGAAAGAAAGAAAGGAAAAAAAAAAAAAGAAAAAAAAAAAAAAGAAAAACAAACGCCCAGAGATACATGTCCTTTCACCTACATCAATTACGTGTCTGCGCTCCTCAGGATTTCTGCCCAATTGATGCCAGAAACCGTAAAGAATCTCTCCGGCTCCTGCTAGCAACACTGGTAGTGTATATATTCCGAATCCGGCATGCCATCTGAATAGCTTTCCATGTGAACATATGTACAGCTTGCCCTCGTCTGACTTAACCCCGCGAATACTAAATATATACGCTACATGAAGTTACTTTATTGTGTATCAGGTGCCTTTGTGCGATAAACGACCATGCCCAACGTCATACCTTCTCCCTTTACACCCGCACACACACACACACACATGATCTCTACACACCACTGAAGAAGAAACCGGAATTCAACTCTTAACAACTTCGCTGGGAAGGGAGCTTACATCCGAAGCTGAGATAAGCACTCAGCCTTAGAATCCCATAAGGTAAGGAGATCATGCATACTCCTGGCATATCTAGTCTAAGATTATCATTAATTATCCGGGTTGGAAAGAGTGTAGTCGTGGACTCGGGGAAAATGTTGCAGTTTGTCATCAGGAGTATCTTCACGAAATTCCACAAGATCTTTCTTGTCCATTGTGTTGGCCTCACAAGGATTAAAAAGGTAATATTTCAAAGCCCGATGACATATCCTTTCCTCTCCTCAGGCAATGGCATTTTCAACGTAACCGCTTTTGCTCTTGGGGATGGAACTGCCAGGAATCTAGAGGATTCCATACTATCTAGTGGTCGCTAGCCACTAGAGGACGTTCCCCTTTGGTCGAGTCGCATAGAGGTATGATGGTTTTTTATGATGGTTTTTTTTTTCGACGCGATAGGAAGCCCCTTTTTTTATAAGTTTCCATGATGGAACGTGGCGTGGATTGTCGACGTGCACCTCAAGGCGGGGCATACGCTCCGCATTTGCAGAGGCACTTGTGTATTAGTTCGAAGCGATCCCGTGGTGTCCCGTCAAACTTGAAATCTATGTAGGCTCGAGCGTTTTGCCAAAACGTTCGAACGCGTTTTTCACTAATATCTACTAAGCCTCCGAAACGGAAAAGGCAAGGGGCATGAAGCAAACCAGGATTTTGCTAATACGCCATATTTTGAACAGGCCATTTCCAGCGTGCCCGGTTCGATGCTCTCTTAACTCTCACATATATAACTAGCCGCTCGATTATCAAATCGATAGCTTGCTCCTAGGTTCACTGCTGCAGCCCAGGAAGTGGGGTCTGTATCCTTTAGCCAATGCATAGCACCAGTCCATCTCACCTCCACGTCCAGCAAGACCTGTATAAAGCCTTTCCTTAACCTAGTGACCTCCTCAGATTTCAACGCAACTTCATTATCGACAATGTCAATTCCGGTTTATAAACTCGCCTCAAACGCGCAAGGTCCCATTCCCTTCGTATCCAAACCAAGGATTCTTCATTGATACCTGGCGTTCCAACTGGCGGTGGTTCGTTGACTTCAATCCCTTTCAAGAAGTAAGGGTAGTCAGAGAAGATTTCCCATGCCGGACGGATGCTGACTGACTGACTCCCAATCTATTAGACCTGTGATCTGGTACGTGACGGAATCGATGATAATATTGCGCTCAAAAGGTCTCCAAGATATAACATTGCCCTGCCCACACCAGTCTTTGGGGAAATAATCGAAACGATATTCTCCAGTCTGTAGCATGTTTCCACAGCTTCCGCTTGATCAGGTGCGATTTCTTCGTCAATCCCAGAGAAATATTCATCAGATGATAATGGAGACAGATTCTTGAGCCGTTTTGTTTGTATGTGTGTCTTTACCAGCACAAGAGCTTGAGTAGAAGAAAAAGGCCCTCGGTCACTAGGAAACCAGGCTCGCTTATCGCGGAAGAACTAGGGTGAAACAATCCGACTAATAACAAAGGTATTTCCTATACCCTTATCCACATTTCCGAGGTTGATGCCATCTGTCTTCTGAGCTTGGGTTGTTGTGCCGACTTTATCCCCCGCCAACCATACCTGCAACGGAATGAAAGTACAAGTTCCCCATCTTGGTGAACTGCAACTTATATAGCTCCCGGGGGGAGGCCAGCAATGTGCGCAGTTAGGTCAACTTTGGTGCCATAAGCCACTTGCTCCAATATATAGCGGAGAAAAACACCCGGAATCTTCTCTAATCCATTCAGAGCTAGGACCATTCTCAAAGTTGGAGTCGTATGCAATAACCCTCGAAATTGGAATAGGTGTGTGCTTGCTAATATATCCAAGTGTTGTAACTTCACTTTCAGTTTTGAAAAACGGTTCAACAGGTAACTAGTGGATCTCGCAACAGATATCTTTTCGTTGGCATAGAAGGTGAGGACATTTCATGTATCTTGTTGAAGACTCTTTCAGTAAAGAGAGTGACGTTAGCATCTTGGAAAGGGAGGTGTTTGGCCGAAAGCTCTCTGATGGCTACGATGTTCAATCCGATGGTCCAGTTAGGCAGCAGCTCCCCAGGTGGTCGTCGTTCCAAAGTAGACCAATGCAGCGAATAAGCCCTGGAAAATGCACTGTTGTCAAATTTTGACAGAAAAACCCGTTCCACCACTCAATAGAATAAGATAACATTGTCCAACTGCGTATTAGTTACGTTATCAAAGGCAAGATGGCCGAGCGGTTAAGGCGTTGCACTCAAGCTACTGCTTCGTTACCTATCCAAAGGTAATGTGTATTGCAATGGGGAAACCCGCGGGAGTTCGAATCTCCCTCTTGTCAACATAAATTTTTTCTCCTCCACCCCTGAACTTATATTTTGGGAACCTTGATGAAGTCGCATTGACGCTCAAGACCACAGCAACAAGGAGCATACCATATTTTAGGTGGCATGGAGCCTACATGTATGCATATTAACTTATCGCGGACATTATGGTATTATCCGACTGATGGAGATATGGAGAATCCAAAATGGGCAGAGTACTTCTTTCTAAGAAAATGAATCAATTTAACGCAATAATTCGCTCTAGATGGTGTCAAGTAGTTTACAAATACCTCGCAATCCAGAAAAGTGTCCCATCCATCTTTGCAGTTATGGTTACCAATAAACCAAAACCAGCCTCAAGATGAAACAGAGGATTTAAACCAATTCGCCCACGAAATCCTATCTGTGCCCATTGCAATGCAAAAAACCCCGTAGAACATTTTTCAAATAATTTAACTAGTGGAGCCGTGGAATAGAAGCGAATAAGCTTCTAGCTGATTGGTATGAGATACGCCATATGCTGATATAGGTCAAATCACTCGTCCAAATCGAGAAACATGTACCATTTAAACATCCTCAAATTCATCCTCTTCCTCATCCGATTCCTCCTTTTTAACTTCGAGCTCCAACTTGAGTTTCTTAGACGCGGGCCCTTCGTCGGCTGGCGTAAGAGGGGTTGGTGCGTTTGTATGCGGCGCGCTACTTCCCGACACTGAATCTAATTCTCTCTTCAATGAGCCATTGATGGATGGCGCTTTTGCCACGTCCAGGTTCGCAGGTGTGTTAGCAGTGCTCGGCGTTATGCCCACATCTTCAAACTCGTCTTCTTCCTCATCAGATTCCTCTTCGCTCACATCTTCCTGGGCTTCTCTCTCTTTCTCACGTGCCATTTCCGCATAGTATGCCGCAACGCTGTCATCCAAACTCTCGACATCTGGCTTTTGCTCCTCTTTGACATCGGGCTTGATATCCACTTCAGGCTTGATGGTCACACCAGTAGGCTCTGCCTTCACCTGAGCGGCCCTTGAATCCGTCCTAACAGTTGACTGCGTATGCCAAATTGGCAGCGCATTTTGTTTTTCGAGCGCTGCCTTCCTTGCCTCCTCTCTAGCTTGATCCTCTGCACTCTTTTCGGCAGAGGATGAAAGTGAAACCTCAAGCGTCGACGTGTCTGTCTTTGAAACACCTCGCACAGCGGACTGCTTGGACACAACCACGCCAGGTTTGGATGGGTTTGTATATTGGTTGCGAATTACATCCACCTTGTGATCCCAGGCTGTATCAAAATCGTTAGGCGGTACTTCGACAGAATCAATCTGCTTCAGGAGTTTCAGCATAGGATCCAATTGCGCCATAAGCTTGCTGTTCTTTTCGTGACCAGTGCGGTCAGCTCCCGCGCCGCCCTCAACCTCATCCGCTGTCGAGAGTAAGTATCCGCAGCGTTCACATTCAAATCCTTCCAGCCCAACATGGCTGAGAACCTCAAGCTGGGTCCATTCCGCTTTGCAACGTAAACATACGTACTCCTTCCTTTCAGCGCTTGGGGTGTACTGTATTTTTATCGTCGAGGTGAGCCGGGAAACGCGGTATTTGATCGCATCAATCACGGGATGCAGAGGGATATAATAGTATTCACGGTTCACAGGGCGGATTTGTCCTTCGCGAAGTTCTGGGCGTGAATGGCTAGGTAGCAGAATGCTAGGTCAGCTTCTGCAAGGTAGAAGTCAAACATAGGAACGCGAGTCCATACACTGCGATAAGACGGTCCTCCCGTAAACGGCCACAGAGCTTCCGAAGATCCTTCTGTTGCATCCCCAGAAGGAGAGCTAGATCCTCTGCATGGAGGCTAGGAGGCACATTAGCTGAGAACCACTGAACCAACTTGCAAGAATGCATCAGCCATACACTGAGTGTATGAAGAGAGCATCAATCACAAGAATGTGACGAGTCTCGTAGAATGCCCGAGCCACACTGCGAATTAGGCTCCTTGCAAGATCCATTTTGGCGGTGAGCTGGGGCTAACGCGCTGACTATGAGGCACGAAGAAGGCAAAGAAAGCGGTCATATGGTGAAGGAAGTTTTTCGCATGGCTGACTGGCGGTGTTTCCCCTCCTAGCAGCGATGAGCTGATAGTGAGAGGGAGGCGGTGTTACGGTAACAGCTTTGCAGAGTGATTGAACACAGGCGGCGATGATGCAGAGAGTTGCTAGCTCCTGCTTTGGCGCTTGATGGAAGAATGAATAAATAAATCGAGGTTGAACTTGACACCAGGCCTTGCGGCTCAAAGAAGGAGTAACCCAATCCCTGCTTAGTCAGCGGTCCCCATCACCTAAAATTTCCGCAGTGATTTTTTATGAGCATTCAGAACAATAACTACAGAGAGGGAAAAAAAAGTGACAAATCCACTTGTGAAGTTAGAGTCGGCAGATGAACTGCGCGCTTACAGTCTCGTCATGGACGCGCCTCCTTCAATTCCCAATATGCCGACTCCCCAGGGTCAATCGACACAGGGTTCACCAACCAGTATTCCAGCCAATTCTCAAGACTTATCCCGGCCTTCCTCTCCGGCATCAGACAACATTAAGTCCCAGT
This sequence comes from Amauroascus verrucosus, assembly GCA_001430935.1. Lineage (NCBI taxonomy): Eukaryota > Fungi > Ascomycota > Eurotiomycetes > Onygenales > Onygenaceae > Amauroascus > Amauroascus verrucosus. Next base: position 514,865 of record LJPJ01000121.1, read on the forward strand.
CCAACTCAGGCGCAAGTGGAAGAGATTGCAGAAATAAACGGAAAGATTTGGGAAGGAAAGCTTGGAGGTAGCTCTCTCGACGAATCGCCAGTTATAGGCCCCGCAGCTAACTAATTCAGCCGTCAACCTTTAGATAAAAGGCAACGGAACGAAGCCGAGCAAGCTGCTAAGCGTCGAAGGACCGAAGGCGGGAACAATATACCGATATATGCGACCCAGTTTTCCAAAGAAGACATTGAGGCCGATCAACGACGGCCAAAGCGGAAGGTCGCGGTGTTACTTGGATATTCGGGCACCGGTTATCATGGAATGCAAATGTAATACCATCAGTTTCTTAAATATGACCATTGGCGCTAATACTGTTCTCTTTCAGGAGCACAAAAGAACGGACGATCGAAGGCGAAATCTTCCCGGCGCTGGTTGCCGCCGGTGCCATCTCCAAAGCAAATGCTATGGACCCGAAGAAGTCATCATTTGTCCGTTGTGCGAGAACGGACAAGGGCGTACATGCCGCAGGCAATGTTATTTCGTTGAAACTAATTATAGAAGATCCTGACCTTGTAAAGAAGATCAACGATATCCTCAGCCCCCAAATTCGGATATGGGGTATTGAACCGACGAACAAAGGCTTTAGTTGTTACCAGTTCTGCGATTCAAGGATATACGAATATTTAATACCAACACATTGCTTTTTACCTCCTCATCCCAGTACGTTTCTTGCAAAGAAACTACTAGAGGCGGCCGAGCAGGAAGACAATCTTGAGGGTTATAAAAAGCGCCAAGATGAAGTCCTTTCTTATTGGGATAATGTTGATAATGAATATATTAGACCCATTCTAAGCACTCTCCCAGACTCCACACGGATAAAGGCACAAGAAGCCCTTTGTATCAAGGATCCCAACATGACCTGTCAGGGAGCAGAAGAAGGCGGAAGCCCGGACAAAGTTTCAGATGCGAGTGGGAGCGAGGGAAACACTGGAGAAGACGCGAAGCTTACTGGAAATAACGATGCCGAGAACCAGTCCATCAACGAAGTTATTAAAACGGTCCGATCAGCCTACTTCAAGGCGAAAAAGGCTTATCGAATTCACCCTGCTCGGTTGGCACGTATCCAAGAAGTGTTGGATTTATACATCGGCACACAAAATTTCCATAATTACACCATCCAGAAAACATGTCGAGACCCTTCCGCAAAGCGGGTCATTAAATCTTTCAAGATATCAAAAGACCCTATAATAATAGACGGCACAGAATGGCTAAGCTTGAAGGTGCATGGTCAGAGTTTCATGATGCACCAGATTAGAAAAATGGTTGCCATGGCGGCGTTGGTTGTGCGGTGTGGGACTAATCCACAACGAATATCGCAAAGCTACGGGCCACAGAAAATACCAATTCCAAAAGCTCCTGGCCTTGGCCTCCTACTTGAACGGCCTATCTTCGATACATATAATAAGAAAGCTGTAAAGGACCTAGGGAAAAACCCAATCGATTTCGACAAATATGAAAAGGAAATAGACGAATTCAAAAATAGGGAGATATACCAACGTATCTTCCGTGAGGAAGAGGAAACAAATGCGTGAGTGTCTCCTTGTGTTCCCTAAGTCGCAGTCTTTTTTGCCATTCGTTGCTAATCACAATATTCGTGTCCAGCTTTGGCAATTTTTTCAATCACATCGACACCTTCCGTGAGGACTCTTTCCTTTATGTGACATCTTCAGGAATCTCAGCACTACCAGAGGGTGCAGCGGCATCTGCTGTTGAAACTAGTAAAGATAGGGGAGCTTTGGCTGAAGTTGAATCTGATCCTGAAGATGAAGTCTTGAATGGCGGTGAGGAAGGAGGATGAAACACGTACTTACATGTCATTATCATTGATTGTACGGAGTAATAGAGTGAAAACGTCGAAATGTTGAAGAGAAACTCACACAGTAAATCTGGCCCCATCGACTGGTTCTTGTATCAATTTTCACTCGTAAGAAAGCCAGACGTAAGCCCCTTTAAGCTCCAGGGAACCGAACCAATTATCCTACCTTGACCAGCCCATTGGCTCGGCTTCCTCGAAAGGCACACCGCAAATACGATGTCTCACACCCAAACAAAATTTCAACTGGTTTTATTTCAAAATAGAAGCAGAACAATTCAACTAGCAAACAAAGGAGTTGATTGATCGATAGGTACACTGCATACATGAAGGAAATTGGCTCACAAAAGGGAAGAGGGGCTCCTGAACAGTTTGGGAGGATAAAGTCAGATCCGAACCAAAATGCGCAGCCACTTCAAAAGGATAGGTAATCAATTATCTTGATCTCGTCTCAAAATTCATATCGGTGTGCGAAGTCCGAGTTCATCCAAGGTGCGGGGAAGCAATGTGTGTTGGCTAAAGTGGCAGACGAAGAGTAAACAAGCAGCTGACAGTTTGGACACAAAACAAAGGATGAAGCCGGGAAAAACGAAAGCAAAGGGGCCTATAGGCGGGAATCAGGTCATTAGGTGCACGGCGCGCAGCGCAGAAAGCAAAATAATTCAAAACTCAAGAAAAAAAGCCAGGGAACAGGTAGAGAAAGGAGGTTTTAATACACAAGAAAAGTCCAAGAATTCAACACAACCTGTGGAATCAGATATGTGGTGAAGATCAGAAAATGAGCGACCGGGCCTTCTGTCTCCTCGCGTCCTCCCAACTAACGTTTGGCTGGGATTGGTGGTGCTTGTGCCTTGGTTTCGGTGGAGGTGCCATTGGTGGTCGCGATGAGTGTGACGGCGCGATATCTTTGGCCGGAGTCGGCGGGGCAGGTGGCATTGGATTGCGTGCACTCATCGGCCTCTCGCTCAAAGGTATATCACGCTGAGGCTGCTTCGACTTCGTGCTACGCTCTCGTCGCAGAACAAGCTCCGTCCAAGCTTTGACTTGTCCATTTCCCGCGGCGTATCCTTTGCCAACTGTTTCGCCGAGTACACCCATCCAACCTTCTTTTTCAACTCGACTATCGGCATAAAAATCAATGACCTCACCGTTTCCGAAGCGAATGCGGAACCCTTCTTCAACAAACATGTAGCCCTCTTCCTCTTCAGCAAAGGCTGATTTACGTCGCCCACCACCTTTAGCCGAAGTTTCCCGTTGAGTCAAGATCGAACGATCGTCTATCAGTTTAGACGCTTTGGCAAGATTGATAGTCGCACGTGGCTGTCGAGTGGTCTCATGATATGCAGTTAACTTGGAGCCTTGCAGTTTGAAATATCGGCGGCGCCAGTACTGTTATGAGGAGAGTATGTTAGCAACGCGGCTATTGATGCATAAGGAAATAAACACTTGCCGGACAATCTCCGCCTTGCTGCGACAGGAACCCCTCCCAACTCCTCATTGCCGTGTTGTCGGCCTCTCTCATCTCACGGACACAAGCATTCATGCTCTTCGGCATATCGTCGTCTGTCGCGCCTTTAGGTTTTGGAACATAAAGCAGTTGAAGTTCGAGATTCCCAACTCGATACGGGGGCCGACGCTGAACACCTGCCACCACAGTATTCCGTTTGTTTTTCGAGTTATTGCTACTGGAAACAACCTCATCAACGGCCCATTCGTTGAAACATGCGACATTAACAGTCAGTGGACGCCCAAATGCATATTCTTCATAGTCAGCTAAGCAAACATATGCACGAGCAAAGCTACCATCTTTGGCAACCAAATTTCGTATCTTAGCCCAGGGATCAGGGGCAGAATGTGTCTTCTCTTCAGCTTTTTGTTTGAGCTGTTGGGCCTCCATTTGCTGCCGCATTTCCATCTCCCTACGTCTCTTGGGGGTGGCAAATACACGACTGAATGCAGAGGTTTTCTGAGGCTTTTGAGCTTTTGGTGGCGAAGGTGGCACAACCTGGGGTTTGGGCTTGAGCTGGTCCGGCTTCAACTGAAGCGTCAATTGAAACTCGAGTTCGTTCATCACGACTAGCTCGAACTCTTGGCCAATTGGTGCAGATTTTCCCAACTCGAGCCAGGAAGTTGTCACACAGTGAAGTCCGTTATCAAGCGTCAATGAGAAGAAAGATCGTTCTCCTATGAAAAATGTCAATTCAGTCCAAAATTGGCACAAAAGCCTCACTCACCTCTCGGAAGAGGAAGATCTAAGTCTTTAACTCCAATGACCTTGACAAAAAGCCGGCCTCTATCTTTTCCATCCTCCATATCGTCTGCTTGTCCGTTGTTGTCAGTTTCGTCCACCGAACCTAGGGCATCCTTCACAACGCTCTCCTGACCAGGCAAGGGTGGAGCTGGCTCTGATTTCTTTTTAGCCACGCCAGCAAGTTTAATGCTCTGACGTCTGGCCTTTCCATTCCAGGGCTCAGTTGTCCATGTCTGCTGGCTGGCTTTTCGAGGAGTGGCTCCTGGATGCTGAGAACCTGCGGCGGACTTGGGATTTGCGTCGCTGGTGGCAACGATAACTTTCGTGTTTTGTCTCATGAGGTAACCTCTCTGTCTCGATAATCTACCGTCAGTTGTATGCTCCACTGGGTTTTCAAAGAGGGGTTCATTGTTCATTCGTGCAAATCCTACGCTTATCTTGGGTTGGCGTGAATCTTGCAAAGCCATATAGGGAGGGATCTGAGAAAGGGAGAGTCCAAACGCAACCTTTTGGGCCTCAATGACGCGGTCAAACTCCTCATCAAGGCCGAATCCTAAACCTCCATCGCAATCACCAACGGGGATGTCGAGTTTAACAAGAGAGGATTGTCGCTTTTCGGGACCTGACTTGCCATTGAATGCCGGGTGGTCAGATTTAACTGATCCGAGCGTCACTTCTGATGCAGTGCTAGGGCGACCATCACGTCCATGTTCCGAAATCGATGGTACCCTTGGCTCTTGTCCGCTTACCTTTCGTCGGACTGCTGCCATTGATTCTGCGTCGGCTGGAGTTAATGACGGTCTAGTCTTAAGGCCAGCTCCAGGTGCTTTTACTGTTGCGAGAGGATCTGGGATAAAGGAAGCACGGTCGGCAGAGGCATCTTCCGAAATAGGGTGCCTGATAACGGATTCAGGAGAGTCGGGACAGTGTTTCTCTTCATCATCCTTCTCGGCCAGTTGGTCATTGTTTTGTTCCGGTGTCTCTGGTCTGTTAAGGGATTCGCGAATCGCTATCATATCGAGCGGAGGCGGAGCATCATCAGAGCTTAACGCTGGCGGAGTGGACCTATCTACGTAAGAAAGTAAGTCTAATTCAAACTGATGCTCATCATCAGGCAGTGGGGATATGGACGGCGAGTGTTGTTGGGTGCCATCCGGTGAGCTATGTTGCGTGATATGCATTGGAATAGGGGTGGATTGCCGTTCAGCATCTTCGAAGTGTTCGATACGTGAATCGTCGTCTTTCGAAGCCCGCGAATAGTGACTTTCATCATCGTCGTCATGTGTCAAGTTGTCGTGGATTCCATTATTACCATCTTGTTCGCCATGAAATTCTGGAATATTGTAGAGGTCGATTTCATCATGGTCTTCCTCTTTGATCGAAATATTATCGTCGCCTCCATCGTCGGTTTCAAGAGATGGAATGGGGACATCGGGATCTAGCGGAAGTGGGCGAAGTGGATTGGAGCCGTCAAGTGAAGAGACGCCACTGACTTCATCGTTGAACTTATCCTCTCTCTTTAGGTTTCGCAAAATGGATTCTCTAGAAATCCTTGGGGTCGCGCAGTGTTCAGAAGATACACTAAGTTCGCTCACGATGCTGTCATCCACTTTTTCCTCGTTCTTGTCAAAGTTCTTATCCTTGTTAGCTGCGCGGCGCATCCGTCGCTCACGTTGAGTTCCTGCTTCTGAACTATGGTGATCTTGATCCCGGGTCATCATTAGGCGAAGCCTGTCCTCTAGAGACAGGGAGCCTCTAGTGAGGTCGTCGTTGCTGCAAGACGCTGGCCGGAGAGGAGCGGGACGTGATACACTGCTCACTCTTTCCAATGTTGCTGTTAGCCGTCGATGGTAATCTGGGCTTCTCTGTAGGTTAGATAAAGGAAGAGGTGGAAGTGGACGACACTCTCCATTGGAATCTAGAGACTCAATTCGCGACCTGAACGAACTAGAGGCGCTGGAAGATGGAGGCCGAGTGTCGGGGTCTGGAGTATCATCATAATCTGGGCTAAACGGATCGTACTCATTTTGAGACATGTCATCATTCGTCTCATCGGGACTCTCATAGCGCCACTGATCAGGTAGCATAACAGGTGTCTTGTCAGTGTCTTCAAGGCTAGCATCAAAGCTATCATCGTGAAGCGAAAAGCTAGCTTCGAAGCTCTCCTCGTTTTCTGTTGATTCAAAACTGCCTTCGCGGGAACTTGATGCAACAGACGAAGGCACAGGAGTAGTCATCTCATATTCATTAATTTGAGGAGGCGCAGCGTCGAATGTGACACTTTTGGTTTGACGATGAAAGCTACGGCCCTCTCCGAACGATTTATCGATAGCAGTGGACTCATCATCGGACCAGATTTCGCTATGAGGGTCAAATGACCTGCCACTATATCGCCCATTCTTATTCAGAGAAGATTTGGGGGGCGACGGAGGTTGTGACCTGACAGGTGATCCTTGATTTGCTGTAGCAGGGCTATTCTGCTCCGCCGAACACTGAGTTGCAGCTTCTTGAGAATGGCTCTGCTCCTGATGGCCAAGTTTGGAGGCTGCAGTTTGAGAAGGAAGTTGGCGTCTATCATCAGGAGTTGTAGCGGGAGAGGCGATGTTGAGATTACGCTGTTGGCTTAAGGGCCTTCCACTGGCTAACGGGCGGTCAAGCGTTTTGACTTGGGCGGGATCATACTCTCCCTTCTGCTCACGCGCAAACATGCTACTGTTTTTCACGCGAGAGGCCTTTTTTAAATTTTCAATCGACGACCGTTTGGCCGATGACACAGGAGAGGATCCATCATAGGGATGTTTATTTTCAAGATTGATACGATATGGAGACGCAGGATCACGACCCTGCCAAAACAGGCGCGGAGAAGTGGATGCGTTCAAAGGAGATGAATCAAAGGGCGATGAATCGCCGCTTGCGAATCCCTTTTCGGGCGCATGAGTATACAAAGGATCCCAAGTGCAATGGATCATAAACATACCTTATTTCCGGAATTGCGCCGTGGCGCACCTGGGCTGATTTCAGACAGAGGGCGCTGACCACTGGCCATATTTGAACCAATTGAAGTAGACAATGGCAATGTTCTGGTCAAGGCAAGTTAGTTTTCCTCCAAGATAAAACGAGAATGCCAGGCAATGGGACAGGTACTATCATACTTTGGAACAGCTACTAGAATGGCATTCAGTGAGGAAGGATTGGGCGATGATGGTTGGTAGGGATACTAGAATTGCACGACTTGACCGCCTCGGGGATTGGGCTGAAAGAAACACCAAGACACAAGAGACAAAAAGCAACAGAATGGAACAAACAGGGGAGAATGAAAGAGTGGACACAAAGAACAACAAATGGAAGAATAAACCGACGTAGCGTCACAGATAGAAGATGAAGCGACAGGAAGAGAAGAGGAAGAAGAAGTGAGGCGAGCGAGGAGCGGGGAGGAGGAGAGGAGGAGGAGATCGGGATCCTGTTCTTATTGCGGAAGGTTGTTGTTGTTGCTCGACTAAGAAGTACTACTATAAACACAGTAATTACTCTTGCTGGGAAGTTGCGCCTTCCTTCTCTCTCGCCGTCACCATCAATGTTGACAAAATGCCATCCCTGCTGTGTGGTGGTGATGTTGGCCCGGCAACCCGCCAACTCTCGCGGTCTTGGCGCTGGCCAAGTGAAAATCTCCATCAATCGTCACCGTCATCACCTCTAAAACCCACCAAGGGAACCATGACCACGCGACTCCAGATCACCCGTGTGCTTGCTTCTACGCCGCATGTGTGCCTACGATGTCAGCTTAGATCCTCTTGGTCGCCGCCTCGCCCGTCGCTATGGCAGTTGTCCCGGCACGCATCCTCCTTTGCTGGCCAGCGGCGTCGCACTCCCTCGCGAATGACTCTGTCGCCCAACGTCGCTCAGTCTACCGTGAAATATGGCGAAAAGCGAAAACTACCCCGCCGACTGGAGAATAGCCCGTTCGGTGCCATGAACCAGACCCGTGCGAACTTACGAGACCGGCTGCCACCGCGATCCAAAGCTGAACTCAAACGAGCATCCTTTGCACGAGACAAAAGTGCAGTTGAAGAGAAGGAGCCGTCGCTATTTAGAGCGCTAAAGATGCAAACAGCGCTTGCGTCTGTCTCATACGGTCGTCGCACCGCTACCAAGTCCAAAATCGCAAACATCACCAGTTTCGATCAGTTCGATCTGCTTCCAGTAGTCCGTCAGGCAGTCTACAAAAATGCTCTACCTGGTCTTGAATACGTTACACCCACCCCTATTCAGCGACTTGCAATACCGGCAATTCTCAGGCAGGGCGCTGCCACTCCAAAGCCCGAAAAAGGCGAAGAAGATATGCCATTGTTTGACCAGTACCTATTGGCCGCCGAGACCGGGTCTGGGAAGACTCTCGCGTACCTTGTTCCTGTCGTGGATGCGATCAAACGTATTGAGGCCCAAGAAAAAAAGGATGGAGAACGCTTGGCAAAAGAAAAACAAAGAAAAGAGCAAGAGCAGGCCCAAGAAAAGAAGGAAAAGGAAAACGTGTTTGAATTAGAACCGCCTGAGGAGGAGGAAGAATCCGTCAGTGCTCCTAAGAATGTCGTTAAACCCAGAGCCATGATCCTCGTTCCCTCCGCAGAGTTGGTCGAGCAGATTGGTGGGGTTGTAAAGCAGCTTTCTCACACCGCCAAGTATCGCTCTGCGCTCCTAGCTTCGAATTACACTCCCCGCAAAATCAGGAGTGTTCTTTTCAATTCTGCAGGCCTGGATATTCTCGTTACCACCCCTCACCTTGTGGCTTCGATCGCGGAGGCCAACCCATTCATTTTTAGCCGCGTTACGCACCTTGTAGTTGACGAGGCCGATTCCCTTTTTGATAAATCCTTCTCTCCGACAACTAACACGATCATTGACAAAACAGCACCGAACCTTAGACAATTGATCCTTTGTTCGGCTACCATCCCCCGTTCCTTGGACAACCGCCTTCGTGAGCGATTTCCGCAAATACGAAGACTCGTAACTCCAAACCTCCACGCGATCCCACGTAGAGTCCAACTCGGCGTAGTAGATATTGACAAAGAACCATACCGTGGCAGAAGGCAATTGGCTTGCGCAGACGTGATCTGGTCTATTGGAAAAGCTGGGAACCCCTATGACACCGACGTTGGCTACCAAGTTACTGGTCTCAAAGAGCCTAAAGCCGTAATTGTTTTCGTCAATGAACGAGAGACCGCGGACGAACTTGCCCATTTTTTGGCATCGAGAGGTATTGACGCAGTGTCTTTAACTCGAGATACCACCGAGAAGCGCCAGGCTCAAATCTTATCTGATTTCACTGTTGGAAAGCCCCCACCATCGCCCGAAGACTACAAGCTATTGAGGCGGAATAAGTTCGAAGACGATTCGGTTCCGATTATCAATGTTAAATCAAGCAATGAGAGTACAAAGCGCCTGTCGGACACTAAAGTTCTTGTTGTGACTGATCTCGCGTCTCGTGGTATTGACACCATTTCTGTTCGAACTGTCGTCTTATATGATGTCCCTCATACAACGATCGACTTCATTCACCGTCTCGGGCGTCTCGGCCGTATGGGTAGACGAGGCCGTGGCATCGTCCTGGTAGGCAAAAAGGACCGAAAGGATGTCGTCAGGGAAGTTCGGGAGGCGATGTACCGAGGCCAAGCCTTGATATAACCTGGCGACAGGTGAATATACGACGCTGATCATTCGATTTTCCATACCCAATGTATTATTATACTTGTATGAACTGCATTTGCTATGGGGTTTGGAGTACTGGTATTGGGTGTATTATAGATATTGGGATATCTGCTCGTTATAAAATAAGTTTGACGTGGGATCAGATGGGATGTAGGACTATAGTAGCGTTTCAATCACAATTTGATCATCTTTGGTAACGTTGACCTCTTTCGGTGAACGTACCTTTATTTTATTTTTCTCTTTTTTTTTTTTTTGGGAATACTTTCGGACACTGATGGATGTGAAATAGATTCTCAGGCTTGTTTGCCCCAACTTGCTGTATGACAACCCTCTTAACTTGCAAGCATGATGTGATCATCCTTAAATAGCAGCGGCTCCAGGCTTTGCCGCTGTAGTTGTCAATGTTGAGCAACAGACTCATGCCTTGAGCAAACAAACCTACCTTTTCAACAAGAAAAGTCAGATGCCTACATATCAATGCAATAATGGGCAAACTCGATAAAGGCTCAGCAGTTACGCCTAGTCTGACATAGCCGGTGCCTTGAGCTACCGAAGCATTAGTGAACCAATATCCTACCTTGCCCGACCATGGGGAGCATACTGTCATGTTTTATCAAACTAGCGCTAGAAGATGATCACAGGTCTACACGGAGCCGCTGTAGCTGCGACAGGTGCAGACGGCCTCGCTCGAGACGTCGACGCCGTGACAGTAGGTCTAGAGAAAGGAGAAAGAATGGTTCAGGTAGCATGCTAAATGATCTGGCTAAAGCCGTGGCCGATTTCTTGAAAGCGGAGACAGATCATACTAAGCTGCGCACCGAGCAGAGAAGAGCGCGGAAAAGGGATAGAGAACCAGAGCCTGCTGCTTTCCCTAATGGCCCTCATCCACCTGCTCCGCCTCCGCAGCCACAAGTCCATCCTGCTCGCCACTCTTCGCTAGGCCCAATGATGCCAGGAGCCTACCCTGCTCTTGCAACAGGTGCATTGGGGGGCGATATGCCGCGTTCCCACGGTTTCTCGGGAAAAGTTGGTGGCAGGACGGGACTAGGGCCAAGTAACGGTAAGCATCGCACCAGACTTCCATATATGTTGAATGATAGGAATGTTAACCAAATCGAAAGGAAGCGCAAGCAATATCATGGCAATGGCCAATCCACGTTTTGCTAGACAACATAGCCCATTTGCCCAGGATTTAGACGGCAAGATTTCGCCTATAGATCCCCGTAGGCGACATGACGCTCCAGCCATGCAACAATTTCATTCTACAAGGGAAATGCAACCAGCTACGCATTTGCATGCACATGAAAAGCGAAGACGAAGGCGAAAAAGGGAACGGTGAGCTGATGATGTGCCACTTTGCCATTTTTTAGATACGCCTTACTGAACACTTGGACATGGTGCAGACACAATGTTCCCCCTGTTAGGGATGAAGATGAAGGGCCGGTTGGAGGAAACACATGGAGATTCCGACCCAGGCCACCGCTGCAGGAGCAACCAGATACGGCAGACGCGGGAGAAGAGGGGCTGAGGATGCCTAGAGTCGACGAACCTCCATATCAAACAGGTTCTGGACATGGCGTTGCGTAGGGAATAGTGTGGCACAGAAAATGCATGGAATTCTTTTTGGTAGCAATTGTATCATGCCCCTCTGTCATGCTGTACATTGAGGGGACTGTTTGTCAAGAAGCAAATTCAAAGGCAAAATCCCAGCTAGCACCAATCCCAAGCATAGAGACAGGATCATAGCATCGCAAGTGTAGGAAGCAAACAATGCCTCAAGCTTGTTTCCAATTAGATATACACCTCCCTACTACCAGTAGTTAAATCACATCTCCTTCACTGGGAAGCTCGACTACAATCACCCAATCACCTCCATAAGCCCAAACGCAGTCACGGCCGCATTTCCCCATTCGCACTTCTACTCATCCTCATCGGGACCTTCCTCACACACCACAAGAGCAAAATGTCATTCCTCACCTGGTGGTCCCAATTCCGTGACAATCTTCACTGCCCACGCGAAAACACCCGCGAGACCCTTAGACGCATCGGCCGGACCCCTCCCGAATTCTGGTCCGGCAAAGACTGGATGGAATCGCGTCGCCAACGTTTCCTTCGACTACAGGCTCTAGAGCGTGCAAAAAGGCGTGGCCTGTCTGAAGCTAGAGTCCGGATGGATTTTCCCGAGGGCCAATACTGGCCGCATACTCCCAAATTTGACCAGGTATTCGTGGATGAGGTTTTGGACAGAAGACGGCAGAGACACATAGAGTACCTTTATAACAACGCAGGCTTTGTATTGGCCCAGGACAACTATGGGAATATAGGATGGGCTCGGGCGCAGTAGCAGCAAAACACCCTCAGGGCACGGAAAACTGAAAGCTAGATGTTATAGTCGTTGAATATGCTTCAAGCACAGGTTATGCAAAATATTCGTTTCTAAATACAAGACAGTATATTCGTACAAGATAGCCAATTCGCCACATTAATTCCAGAAAACGATAAGTCTAGATCGTGAAAGAATCTAGACAGAGAATAGGACGCAACACTAATTAGAACATAGATAAACAAGGTCCAAGAAACTTGTGGTATCCAGAGAAATCATATTGCTAGATGTATCGCACTCCTCGCACGCCTAACAGCCCTTGTGAGTCGCCTCTCCTCTCCGAGCTCACTTGTATCTGTTTCCGTCCTATTCTCAGAAACGTCGGGCGTTGAGCTTGTCGCTTGGCTGACACCACGGCCCCGGCGCTGAATACGCGCCTCATCTTCCGTCGTCAAAAAACGGTGGATTGTACGATGATCCATCACGCGCTCTTCTGTATCATTTCGACCCTCTTTGTCTGTTTTGGGCCAAAGATAACCATACAACTTAGAATGTCGCTCACATCGTGGACACTCCTTACGGGTATGATAAGCGTCTCCCTGGACGAACCAAGCATTACACGTTTGGCAATCTACCCAGCGATCGTACCGTTGAGCAAGGAGCTTTGGAGTCTTCGTGTAATCGCCCGGTGTCCTCACCCTTGGGCCCTCATGTTCGATGGTAGGAATAACGTGGCTTTTTCGTTTTCTTGTTTTCTTTGAGGATTCTCGCTTGACGATAGTCATTTCACGATCATTAATTTCCCAAGACGTAGACAAGTCTGACAAATCGGACTCGTCATTGTCCCGAATAACACGTCCAGTGTGTAAGTCTTGGTCTTGCAAGTTATCGGTCTCACTTGTTGACTCGGGCTTCGATTCAGCCTTTATATGCAAAGTAGAAGAGGCCGATGTGGCAGTCGTTGACCTTGTAGTGGTTGATGTCTCATCATCGGCGAATACACTGAATGAAGTCTGATCACTCGAGGCCGACACTGAGATCAGATTTGGATCACACGTGTGGAAGCGCCGCAAGTCTGGTTTGCTAGTAATCGAAGCAAAATGACTTCTCAACGCTCGCAAGCCACCATTAACTGTAATCAAAGGTTCAGCTATAGGGTCGGGACTACTTGGGGGGGACAGTTCCAATCGTAAACAAGATGGTTTCATTTCCAGCTTGGGCCGTTTTACAAGCATATTCATCAAATGACTTGGAAATGGCTCGGGAGAGTATTTCCTCTTGTCAGGGCCCGAAGGGCTCTTCGTTGGCCCCTCCCCAATTGCTGCCTCAGGCGTAGAAGCACGACTATCGCTTTTGGCCGGGCCATCGGGAGACCATCCATTGCGTAGAGCAAGCTCACAAGTACGGCAGAGACATTCGCAATTGGCTACCCCAAAATAGTTTTCTCCGTATGATACAGTAATTTCTTCATTAACGGAGATGTCCCTAATGGCCACGATTTCCATGCCTTCTGAGCCCTTTGTGACCAATCTCGCATTCGGACTACAGTCATGGTTTGAAAACCGTGCTGGCCCAAGAAAAAGTGAGGGTGTCTTTTTCCTACTGGACATTACAATGCTGAAATCTCGTCTCGTCAGATCAAGTTTTTTTTCCTCTTCCGGAGTGATCGCGACAAGAGTCCCAGAAAGATGCTTAATGGTGTCACCCGTGCGTATAAATTTCCTTGCTGATAGAGCTGCCTCGTGGGTTGTAATAGTATAACGATTGGTAGTGGTAACTTCAAAAGGGCAGTCGGGCAGGTAAATAGCAATATATTTTCGAAGGTGACGGCGAAACCACTCCTTTTCCTTATCGGACTTAAGCTTCTCAACATACTTCCTCAGCCCAGACAGATTTAGGAGAGATTTTTCGGCCTTTGTCACGTCTTTCGCAACAATGACATCGTGGAGCAATATGGAAGTGACATCGTCCTCCACAACGCCTCGAACAGCGAAATACTTGGGTCGGTTTTTACGGATTTTCGTCCAAAAAAACGCCTACATATCTAAAAGTCAGAGAAAATGGCTACATTGCAGCAAAGGACAGGAATCTCACGCGATCGACCAAGGCGTCAGTGATAATATCATCGTAAGCCGCAAGCTGAGCAAGGGTCAACCTTTCTTTTTGTTTTGGCGGTGGAGTAGGTGCCATTAGGGTGAAAGGAATGCACAAAGTGCCAATGGAGATTTATCCATGAATTGGGCATATAAATGTTAACTAGAGATCTATTGAGACTCAAGCAGATTCCAAAGAAGGGCTGGAAGAATGAGGAAAAGCAAGAAAACACCACACGCCAAATGAAAATAGATGAAGTTACAGGTCAGGAAATAAGATTAAGCTCCAAAAGAGCTCAATCATTATAGAGGCCGCACGCATGCGAACAAGCAGCAGTGATGTCCTCACATAGCCGTCCAGCAACAGCCTCTTTTTGCTTGTTCTCGTGCTCTTCTGCGCCAAAAGGGGAGATCAGCCCGGTCAAGGAGCGCTTCGGGCTTAGCGCGTGATTATGTCACCTACGGAAGACGGAGGGTTTGATTATCCGCGTATCCTCATTGGAAAAGCTGCGAAGTTCAGGACCACGGCGAGCGTCATTCGGTGGTTTTGTCCAAAGTCCAGAATGCTTTCAAGATGAGCATACAAATCAAGGCAAGTAATTCACTGCTCGTACAGGGCGTTTTTGTGGCCATACTTACGGATATCCTCCATAGACCCTACTAAACTGCATTGACAACTCCGGTGCGGCCATTGTCGAATGCGCCAACGTCCTCAAGAAGAAAGGAGCAGCGACAATAGGTTAGCTTCACTATATCACTAATTGGAATATACACAAATGTTTGACCATTTCTACTTTTCCTGGGATAGGTGACCGGATTGTTGTCGTGGTGCAGAAGCAACGAAACTTCGGACCCGAGTCTGGCGGTGTTAGCACGGCCATTGCGAATAAAGTTCGTCGCGGCGATGTTAGACATGCTGTTGTTGTGAGGGCAAAGCAAAATATACAAAGACCGGATGGCAGTTTTGTCAAGTTCGGGGACAATGCCTGTGTGCTTATCAACAAGTCTGGGGACCCGATCGGAACAAGACTGAACGGTGAGCCTTGTGTCGTAGCGCGATTATACAAACCCGGCTAATAAGATGAGTAGGAGTTGTTGGAGCGGAATTACGAGATAGAAAATGGTCGAAAATATTGTCTTTAGCACCAATGCATTTGTAATACACCACGGCGCATATCTCTGGGAATGTGACTTTTTTTCACAATGTATTTTTAGAGCAGTACAAACGAGTCATGATAGTATACATCCGTTCCCAAACCTAACAAACACAGCCAAAACGCCAATAAAAATTTGATTGTGTAAATATCCGTCAGGTCGTCAAGTAATCGTCAACAAGTTTGCGTTGGATTCATGTAAACACTTTGCCACATGCGCAGCACACATAATATAGTTTCTAAGACGATCGTTATTACAAAGTCCATCGCATCGGCAAATTTGATTGGAAGGTGTGTCTCACCATTCCTGTTTCCGCAGACCGTTGTTGGGACTGGAAGAATACTGCCTCATTCTCCCCGCAACCAGGACAAAGTTTATTCGATCTCGGTAGCTGCGAAAAGGATATAGTGATTAGTAAATAGATAATAAATTTGATAAGGTGAGTGGGTGGGTAAGCGGAAGGGGGATACGTTGAGTTCATAACGCAGTCTGACACTCGGTGAAGGTGATTTGAGGGAAAGTGTTATGTAGGCAGGCGATTTTATTTGACAAAGGCTTCAGTCCCTTCGTCATGTCCAATGCAATCCCCGCAGAAAAGGCAAATGCTAAAACCAACCGTAGGATCAGAGCCGACGTCTTGGGTGACGCCAGCAGTGTCGCCTACTTGGCTGTTGAGTTTATTTTGGAAAACGCAGTGGGAGGTTGCGGGTTCGCCGACATGGCAGGTGCGGCAGGAAAACATCAAGGTATTTGTGGCACGGTCTTCTTTGGGGTATAGGAGGTTAGAACTAGAGTATGTTTAGCCAGTGGATGGTGGTAGTTGAAGGTTCACTTACCATTCGCGACAGAAGCGGAAATGGATCTGGTCAATGCTTTGAGACTGCTTGTCGTCGGTGGTGGAGGATGGAGAAGCAGACATTGTTGCTGGTAGATGTAAAGTTACTTCTTGTCAAGTGAGTCTGGTCTTAATAAAGTTGAGCTTGTTGATGAAAAATCGGCGGGCTGCAGGTGGTTGTAGATACGATGGAGGAGGGTGGGTGAAAAAGGAATTTGTCAAGATAAACAGTCAAGGCATTCTAGCTCAGGACGTAGGCTTTGAGTGACGGTTCCAACACACTTGAGTCAACAAAAAGCTGCAAGGATGGTGTTATGATGGATTCTTGATGATAGAGATGCTGGACTAAGTAACTAACTAGATTGGGATAAGCGCAATGCACGGAATCCTCAGCCCTATTCGCCCTCACGACATCCCCTCCAGGTTTCATCCTACTTCTCCCATCATTGATACGGAGACGCTAGGCTAATCAGCCGTAAAGTGCATAGAGATACCCTTCCATACACTTGAGGATAACGAAACCTTGCAACTACATCTGTAGTTGCTGAAGAGTTTCTGTTTAAACTGCTTGCCTGTGTTTTGTTGACAGTAGAGACCATGGTGAGTCCCTGATGATTATCCACAGGAGTCCGCTCCTTGGGTCGATCAAAAGGACTGTATTGGTGACTGTTAATAGGTAGAGTCAGGGCTTCCTCCGGGTTGGGAAGTTCGTCATTCTAATTCGAAGAACTTGCCGTACTATTTCAACCCGCATACAAAGGAGTCCCGATGGGAACCTCCTGCTGAAACCGATACTGAGAAGCTGAAGGTGTACATGGCCACCTATCACAGTGGCCCACCGGATCGTTATCCAGGCTCGGACCAAAACGAGGGCCAAATCAGGGCCAGTCATTTGCTCATTAAACACCGAGACAGCCGGAGACCAACCAGCTGGAGGGAAGCGAATATTACACGGTCCAAGGACGAGGCAGTTGAAATTCTTAATGGTCATTTACGTCGTATAATGGCCGGAGAGGCGAGCTTAGGTGACATTGCTATGACTGAGTCAGACTGTAGTAGTGCAAGGAAGAAGGGTGATCTGTCAGTAAAAAGACTTGTTCTTTCTAACATCATGAGGTACACTAACCAAGAAACAGCGGATTTTTTGGTCGAGGGGTTATGCAAAAGGAATTCGAAGATGCGTCATTTGCGCTCAAGCCAGGTCAGATCAGTGGGATCGTGGAAACACAGTCCGGAGTCCATATTATTGAAAGGTAGTTTTACCAGAGTTGTATCAATTCAGAACGGAATTCGCTAATGTGAGGAAATCAGGCTTGAATGAATCAATGGTCCAATTCTACTTGTATCTAGCATATCATGCCAATTCATAAAACTGTTTGACTTGTCATGTGGGTTTGGTATCTTGTTTATCTCGGTCTGCCTATTCGAAAGCATGCTTATCAGAACGTCACCTGTGGCTGCATATTAAGTCACCCTAGAAACAAAGCACCTCTATTTAGTTTGCTCTTTCGCATTCCCTCCCCACAGCTCCCTTGCCTTCACAGATAGTCCCACAAAACAACTCTGCAACTCTTATCGTCAGATATCACTAATTTCTTTAATTGTTGACTATAACAACTCTGCGAGTCAGCCACACCTCGTTAGAAGCAGGTTCTGAAGATGAAGTGTGAAGTACCAGGATCAGATGTCATCGTGAGTTTCTTTTTCGTCAGCATTCATGGCTCTTAGCTTAATTCCTTTTATGAATCTAGAGGTCTGAAGTCCCAAACAGCCCCAATGGCAACCAAATAGCTCGCTGGAGTAATGAAGAAGGCGGCCCTAGGCCCTTAGGTCTAGGTGGGAACCCTATGACTCCTGAACTGCAGCGGCGCGACCATATGCAATATGACGATTCAGAGGTTCCTGACCTCGGAACTGAAGCGTTTACACGTATGAGCGACCGAGAATTTCTTTCGATGTTTGATAACCGGGACGATGCCGCCGTTTATTCCAGCCCAGTATTTAACGTTGGCCAGTTCCCTGATGCTCATGCCCAGCCAAACCTCAGCTTTGCGCCACGCGTTTCAAGCGCGCATCAGCGTGATTCAAATGCGATACTAGCTCAAGAAACAAACCGCCTCGGCGTTTCCGATATTGTTCCCAAACATGCCTTACTTGGCCCAGCGCAATCTGGGATTCCGCCGTATACAACTATCGAAGCCATCGATGCACAAGCAAAAGCAATGGTGGGGGCTATGGCACATATTCGCATCCAAAGCTTGACTGGATGGGATTTGCTACGCCAACAACATAACAACTCTCTGACATTCTATATGGAGTTCCTCAAGAAGCCTGAAGGGGAAGGGCAACAGGATTGGGAGCGCTATTTGGAGGAGATGCGGTTGACTTATAACATGTTGAGAGACTACCAAATGCAAGCCTATAGAGCAATTTGTGGATCTTTGAAGGTGTGGCTTCGATATTATTCCACCATTCTTCAGCAAGATACGCTTGAAAGCTGCGCCAGAGAGTTTCGCGAGTATGCAGAGATCCAACAGCAAGTTGTTAGCTACCGCTTTCCTGAGTGGCACCATCACCCAGCACTTGAATTCGCGCACCAGAACGCCTAAGATCAGCCGGTTTAGACTTGTATGTCCATTACTTCATGCAGTGAGTTATTCAAAGGCTACAACTATCTAGCTTAGCTACCGAGCTCTCTAATATCTGGTGTCAGGTCTTATCTTTGATGTTGCTTGCCCAAGGACTTTTTGTGAGTGGTCACAAATACATACAGCGATTTCCACTTTCTGGGAAAACAGCACACTGGAAATGTCCTGGGTTTTAAACAAAAAGGCCTGCTTTCGTTTTAGGGTTCAAGTCTAGTGTTTGAGCCTTGTTGTTTGGCTCTTTTTGAAATGTCTACCACAGAACAATGATTTTTTTTACAATGGGCTATCCTCGCGTTTTCAGGGCAAGACCTCACCTTCACTTGTTGATACTCATCTCAACGGCTTTGTTGAAGGTGGTATCTTGTCTGCATCGTCGAAGTATTACCCGTTGTTTATTTTTACTTGTTTGTATTGAAACACGTAACCTATTATCAGACAGACGCTTTGTGAAGATTATCCTATTTATATCATCAGCGCCTTTGAGTATTTGGCCTCTCAGCACTAGTATAACACTTCCTTAGATCTTTTTTTACCTCCTCTCACTCACTACAACCATGTACTCAAACCAACCTAGCATTACATCTCTAGGTTCGACTTCAACGACCGTTGTTAGCGGAACTTCCCTGCCCCAACACCTTTCACTTGTGATACCCCTCGAGATCCGCTGCGCATTCAGGCAAGCATACTATGCCGCGGAACGTGCCCGGGCTAACTACCAGAAACTTCGAAAAAACACCAGCAACGCCCTCTACCGAGTTTGTTCCACGGAAAATCCCATTTATTTTCAAGAACATTGCACCGCAATCAACCGGTTATTAACATGGGGTCAGGACGGCGCAGATTACTCGCTCAAAATTCCGCTGGGAGCAACCCTCTCACCGCCAGCTAAGATTCCTGCGTTTGTGCTGAAGTTCCATGTTGAGGAGAAGGCGTATAGAGAATATGAGATGCACCATCAGGCCATGAGAGAGCATTTCGTCAACGATGCGCTAATGGACTGGCGACAGTGTCAATGCTATTGCAATCAGCTGCTGAACCGGATCCAGATCCCAGAGATGGACAAAGCCATGTGCTGGGACTGGTGGAATAAGTTCCTTGCGGAAGTGACAAAGTGGGAGTCAAAGGTTGTTGAGTTGGCTCCTCCCGAATGGGTTGCTGTGGTTCGTGAACTGGAGGATCTGGTTGAGGAGCGGGTTGATTTGATGAACGAAGGTTTCTGAAGGGGGGTTACCATGGGAGAGATTGAGGTTGGAATTGAGGAAGTTGACTAGAGATCAGTCCCCTGCAATGCGTGGTTTTAGCCTTGCTCGCGCTTTCTTGGAGCAGCCTTGGAACATTTAAGGCGGGATTTTGTCGTTGGAGTATTGGAGCCCTGACACGATGTGAGATAACCCTTGAGTTTTATATGAGCGTACCATTTCTGTTTTCGAATAGTCACAGTAATGCAATCACTGAAAGGAACTCAGCCTCTAAAACCCATCGACGGTAAAATACCTACGGCGCCTAGTCTCAGAACCACGCGAAGTTAACACAATTGCCTTGGTCAGGTTCGACATCAAAATGAAGACCTTTTCGAAACAACTACAAGACCCCCAATATCAAACAAAAATGCTCAAATGGTATTTGCATATGCTGGGCTTCTTTTAGTACACTCTAAGACAATTTTATCCCTATCCCGCATCATATAGCCCGCGATTCACCCAATGATACCATACTTCCCTAAAGGTCATCATCCAATAACTATGGGTCACAGCAGCGTAGTCAAGCTTAGCTCACACCAAAGTGAAGCTGGTAGTATGCAACATTGCAAAAGTATCATCTAAGACCGCCAACCAGGGAATATGAGTGGCTTTTATATTATGAGCATGAAACAAACCCAAGCAGAAAACTCAAAACTCCGGTATGTTAGTATTTAGCCGTTCCAGCCGGGATGTTATGGCGTCAATGACAGCCGCTCTAAATTAACCTCTTGTTAGTTACTGTATAAACGCCGTTAAATGCCGGGAGAAACATACTCTCTTTCAACCATATTCATTGCATCTGCGACCTTTGCCTTCTGTAATCGAGGTGGAACTTGCAATGAATTCGAACGGGCATCGATACGAACGGGGCTTGCCTCACTAGGACTTCCGGAAAAGCGCTTAGCCTCAGACACAAGGTTTTTAGCCAACGACTTTGCCTATAATGGACATCGTAAGCAATAAATTTCAGGAGAGTTATTTTCATGTGTTAGCTTCATACAATTTTAAGTCTTTCGACTAGTTCTGTTTGTTCTTTCCAATCAGCTCCTCCGACTGAATCCGCCAAAATATCGACCTCTTGAACCCAGCTCTTTTCTTTGTCGCTTATCGGGCGGCCGCCAGTCCTCAATAATTTGCTTCTAAGCGAATTATACCGCGATACCAACTCCTCTTGTTTAGATTCGACGGCGGCCATCCTCGAATCAAGTGCCTCCTCCCGGCCAGCTTTACCAGGACGCGGGCCACGTCGAACAGTCCCTTGCGAAACATCATTTATTCTTTCTGCAATATCCACGAGCTGGTTTAACTGGTCCCGCATCTCCCCTTGTAGTCTCTCGCATCTGCGGAAAAGATCCGAAGCGGCCTTTTCTAGAGCGTGAGTGTGTGCACTGAGTATACGATGAGCAGTGGTGATAGTGTCGAGAGTGGAAGGCGACAAGCGCACGGGCTCCGTTAAGGCGTGTCTGCGGCCGTGGGGTACGTGATCATTGACAAAAGACGTTAGTGGGTTGGGAGAGTAGAGAACCGATGGCACCTGATATGGTGCACGCTGAGGGATACCCATGTAAGGCTGATGGACACTAGCGTCTGGCTCAAGATCGTGTGTACTCTCCAGATTCCCGGTAGCAGTGGACTCTAGGACCAACGCATGCACTTGAGATGGTGCGTATGTGAGTAACATGTAACCTAAATCGAAATCGTACATCACCAGGCTACATGTGAGATGTTCAGGACTTATCGCTTTGGAAGCGGGGAGTTGAACAAGTTGTTCTCGTTCCGCAATTGAACCGTCACAAATGATGTTGATGCGGAATGCCGATCCAGTAGTATCTTCAGATTGTAGTTCTGGCTCAATTCGCCTCGCCCATGAAGAAAGGGAAATAAAGGTAACACTGTTCGCATTGGTCACAAAGAAGTTATACCTTGAGCCGACATCTTCTGTGAACATAGGCCAAGAATTTGCTTGCTGGTGCTTTTCGCGTACTGTCTCCAAGGATTCAAGTGGCAGAAGTTCGGAAGCGGCTGTCATGGGCGTTGCGAAGGTACCTTGTCTTGCTCTTGGGAGCCATTGGCCCTCAACTCCATCCATCTCAAGCGCTACATGAACCATGCCTCTTTCAGTCACAAGGCAAATAACAGTGCCGGATATGCCATCTTGTTTGCTCTCGTCAAGGAAATTCCCGTCTTCTTCACTTGCTAATAGGTCCTCTGTCTCGGACTTGGCAGCGACCACGAAAATATCTGTGATGTCGAGGTCATCCGGCTCCTCTTCGATATTGAATTGAAACGGCCCCTGGAGTCTTGGTATCGGGCTTGGATTCGCTGGACGAGGTCGGATTTCCGGAAATTCAGAATGGTCCCTAGTTTGTACTGGGTCTTGACTGTCGATCTCCTGAAGCCATGCGTACTGCTGTTCGACAACCTTTCGCTCATCATGGCTCTCATCATCGCCCGAATCCTCTTGTGCTACTGTTAGTTTATGAACTATGGATGTTGTCAAGCACGGAATAGCTAGAGAAGGAGCACGCCATTTCGACGGTAAAAGAGGACAAAGCGCATAAACATCGCCTTGTCTCATTGCTACCCAGAAAGTCATTGGGGCCCATGCATTTTCATCGTCGTACCCACGACCGCCAAAAGTAGCTGAAGCTGCTTCCATGTCAAACAAATCTGCAGAAAATCCTTTATTATGGCCAAATCCTGAGGGTGCAAAGTCCTCCTCCATAGAGGTCCCGTCAACCAATTTTCTTAAATCAACCGCTAGCGCTGGGCGATCAAAGGACCAATGATCCCTTCGATCGATTTCCCAGACACGCACTGCGGAGTCTGCAGTAACCGTAATAATGCAGCCTCCATAGTTATCATATACTCCCAACGGGTGCCAAACTGCACAAACGACGGGTGATTCCGGGATGACATGCGTCGTAGGACCAAGCTGATACGTTCTTAATCGAAGAGGCGAATAATCCGGGCCTGAGAGATGAGATGAGTCTGGTAAAATGGCGATGTGGATGGTATGAGTGGTGAGAACGGCGAGAAACTCCCCATTGGGAGATATTACGAGCTGTCGTATTTGGCCATATAGTGACGCAGTAAGAACCTGGAGAAATTAGTGACCATTATAGAGCCTCCAGGATAAGTCTGACTTACCCTATAATGCGATAGGCTCTCCGTAGAGCCACTCCAGTCGTCTCCTGCACCCGTCCAAGTCTCCTTTTGGTTTGAACTAGAAATCTTAGGAACTGTGGTAGATTCAGAAGACAAACTCCCTGCATTTTCAGCTCCATGTATTGCCTCTTTTCGCTTTTGCCTTATGCCTTCCTGCCACTGGTCTTTCAAAAGAGAAAGGTTTGCCCATCGAATCTGATTATCCACCACGACGAACACTTCAGGGCCTCTTCGAGCTAAGGTCTTCGTCGGTCCAAAGTAAGACTCAGCAACTTTATCCGTTGGCTTATTTAAACCGGAAGAGGAAAAAACCGTAGCGCCAGGAGAAGGCCTGGATAGCCAGGCTGGCGCGTAATCGACAACACGAGGCATTTCGGAGCTGTTGAAAATTGTTGAAAAGGTTGTCGGCGTGAGTGCTTTCGCCCCAAAAGGAAAAAATTTTGGTCAATTGGGGTTGGCTAATATCAAGGGCATAGCCGTATCAAGGTATCACTGTACTATCTCATGTAGTCTACCCCTTT
This sequence comes from Amauroascus verrucosus, assembly GCA_001430935.1. NCBI lineage: Eukaryota > Fungi > Ascomycota > Eurotiomycetes > Onygenales > Onygenaceae > Amauroascus > Amauroascus verrucosus. Next base: position 538,664 of record LJPJ01000121.1, read on the forward strand.
CGCACTTTGAAGTTAGTTTCCTTTTCTCTTGTCGAAGTCGATGAGATCTGTTAGTTAACTAGAAACAAAGCTCTGAGGTCGTAGGCGCCAAGCCAAGAGCTGTCCAGCCCTTCGTAACTTCGAGTCTTGAGCGCAAAACATTCAAACTGTTGCGTTTTCAATTTTAATCAGCAATGGAGCAAAGAAAGATGAGGACTACTGTTGAGAGGCTTGATAAACCCAGCACATACTATCTAGGAAAGGTAGGCTTTATGGTGTGCCCTTTTCGCGCACCTGTTCTACCACTAACTAGTCACCGAATAGAACAAAAGACGCAAGTTGGGCCAGGGTCGCGAGGAACCTGAAGTACCAGTTGAGCCTGAGGATCCTTTGAAGAACGCGACTACACTCTATGTCGGAAATCTGTACGTATACGTGATGGGAGTTTTCCCAAGCAGGAACTTGAGTAAGCTAATACTGTTTTAATCTTGGTAGATCCTTTTACACGACCGAAGAGCAGATCCACGAACTTTTTGCGAAGTAAGATCGAATTGAGCGATTGTGAAAGTGACTATTGCATACTAATGCGTGTTGAATAGATGTGGTGAGATCAAACGGCTAGTGATGGGCCTTGACCGATTTGCGAAAACACCCTGCGGCTTCTGTTTTGTTGAGTACTACACGCATCAGGATGCACTTGACTGCATGAAATACATTGGGGGCACGAAGCTGGATGAGCGAATAATTAGAACTGATTTAGATCCTGGATTTCAGGAAGGGAGACAATTTGGGTATGCCCTACAACCGAAAATATGAAACGCCTCTGAGCTTACAATTTCTATAGTCGGGGTAAGTCTGGCGGTCAAGTAAGGGACGAGTATAGAGACGAATACGACCCTGGTCGCGGAGGATATGGGCGCGCAATTGCAGAAGAGAGACGCAAAGAGGAAGAACAATACGGCAGAGGTAGGTAGTTTGGACAGGTTTGAAAGGTTACAGGCGCAAAGAAGGAGTAATTACGAAGCATCTGAGCATCAATAATCCAAAATCTATCAGATATCTAAACAAACATGTGCAACAAAGAGTCTATACCCATTGTGAAAGTTCTATCGACAGACTAAGGTGTCTTGCGTTTGAGCTTCCCTCATGCGAGCCTTCTCCACTGCATCCTTCACTTGGCGCAGCCACCACATATGAATCCTCGGATCATCTGTTAGCTCCGGGTGAAAGCTTGTTCCAAAAACGTTTCCCTGTTTAACAGCGACTATGTCACCAGCTTCTGGATCTGTCGTAACATCTATACCTCGATCAGCTAATCGAGCAGCTCTTCCGGGTAGCTTCGCGAGTACAGCCACGTGGTCACTCATAACTTCTTGCGCTGCAACGTTCTCCGGCTTCCGTGGCGGTGCAACTACAGTCCCGCTCATGTTTTGCTCTTCGGCTTGTATGGAGTCATTATGGGCAAGGATCTTCTCTACCACCGGTGCTCGAATGAAAACACCTCGGAACGGTTGCCATGGTTCGATATCATTCAGATCCGAGAGGAACGGCAGATCTAGCCCAGCCTGGAAACTCTCGGTCTGACGTCCAAAATGATTTCTATTCACGCGTACATCCAATCCGCCGATGAGCTCTTGGCCGCCTTGTTTTGTTTTGTTCGCTGATTCCGCCAGAAGGATCAGGCCAGCACAGGTGCCCCATGTTGGCTTTCTGCGGGCCCTACAAGCGGTTTGTTAATCCCAAAAGAGGAATGAAGTTCTGGTTTGTCTACGTACTTGACAAAGGCTCGTAATGGCTCCAGCAAGCTCGAACGTGCAGCGACTAGCGCAATGGCAGTGCTCTCACCACCTGGGACAATCAAACCATCACAACTCTCAAGCTGCGCTGGCGTTCGGACTTCAATAAAGTTCCATGATTGAGTCTGCTTTGCTTGCAATCTCTTTGCAGCTTCCTGAAGCAGCGTCAGATGTTCGATAAAAGCGCCCTGAAGGGCGAGAACCCCCACTGTAATACTCATTGCATTGTTTCTTGATGTGTAAGTCGAAATCGCCCGCGCCTTTACCAGGAACAGCGGGAATAGCCGCATTCGGAAATATGTCGGTCCGAATTTCAGTCACCTGATGCGGGGCGGGAATTAAGGTTATCGGGGATCTGATCAGACTAACTCAACCACGAGACGAACTGCTTGAACCTGATCGAGAACAGTCCGCGCACGCAGAATGGCACTGTCCGGGGACGAATATCAAGGGTCACACTTACACAGGGGCCTGACGAGATGGTACATGGATATGCGGGAGCTCACTGCGAGCACCTCGTCTCTTCCCTTGCTCTCAACGCTCCAGGCGGAAGACCAAGAAACTGTCAAAAGATATTACCACCTGGCCGATAGGCACATGTCTCTTGCATCGTACCTGCTGAAATATCTTTATATTCATCGCACATGTCGCGTTCCATGGAATAGAATCGTTATCAGTCGGTCTCCTGCACCCCACAAACGACCGTGTTATATTCCTTTGGCCCTTGAGAATGTTGATGGGAACAAACCGCCCGTTCTCAACATTGAATTCAACGTCAGCCATCAAGCTTCGCTCGTAGCGTTAGCCGGTTGTATTATTCCCGGCGGCTCTCCATCCAAATCCACAAACACACTTCCCAACCCAACTGAAACCCCTACCTCTCCACAAGTTGGCATCGACATAACATGCACAGATGAACGCTCCCGACGCGGCAAGAACTCAATACCGACCACTGAGGCGGACCTACAATCCTTCATAGATATCTACGCTGAGGTTTTCTCCTCTCGAGAAATAGAGATCATGAAATCAGACCCTAGAGCTCAACTTTCTGAATATGGAACGCTACAACTCAGTCTCGAAGAGTGGATTCAATATCGCTTGCGCCGCTTCTACACTTACTGGGCGTTGAAAGAAGCATACATAAAAATGACCGGGGAAGCACTACTCGCTCCCTGGCTGCGGGAGCTGGAGTTTCTCAACGTCCATCCACCTGCTGCAGCAATGGATGGGGACAGGCCCATTTGGGGACCACCTAACGCGGGCGTTCAGGTATGGGTATATGGGAAACTAATAGGTAACGTGAGGGTTGAAACTATTGCTTTTGGAAAAGAGTATATAGTTGCGACAGCGACAAGAGGCGGGCCTAGCTTTGAAACCAGATCAGTGGGATCCGCTACATGGGGCGATTTTATGCCTATAGATATTGATTCTGATATTGGCCCGTGTGCCATGGGCAAATGCGAATGCTCTAAATGAACATAAGATCGCAACTACTGAATTCTCCGTTCACAATTTCCTGGAAACTTTCAGAGAGCTTAGGTATAAGTTAGCATAATGTACGTACGTTCTGGACACGATTTAGACTCGATCCACACCTGTTGAAAACCTAATAGCTTTGCCGTACTTTTTCACATGGTCCATCAACCGCAAAATTTGCAAATTATGTCTTTGCATCTGAAGGTGGGCCCTTCAACTTAAAACCAATGATGTTATTTAATCGAATCCTAGCAAATACTCTAAAAATGACAGTACCATCAAAAGTTTATGTGCTACATTTGATCAAAGGAGCCACGCTGAGATGGAGATCATCGAAAATAATTAAGTACAAAAGATATAGAGCATAATAGGAGTACAGACCTATACGAAGTGCATGAAGTTAGTGAAAAGAAATACAACCAAAGCGCCGATGCCATGCGAGAAAATCTTCTATTGTGTTCAAATCAACTCGCGCTTTAGTATCCCCATTTTGGTATCAGCCCAGTCATCGAGTCGTTTATGTCATGTCGTTTTCTATGGAGTAGAAGGTCTATGCAACTAGTTGTAGTGTGTCCTTCGTGTCAAGTGGAAGAAGATCGCGCTGATACGACGAAAGATCTTGCCTCTATAGTTGGTATCTAGGGTGGCCTCTTCATATATCGATAGCGCTTGACTGGGCGATAGGGGTCTTGACTGAAGTTCCATTTGAATGTGCCACTCTTGACTTGTGCAGTTCCATAAGGGTCTCCAACATGGACGCTCTAGTTCTAACGGTCAGGTCATCGACATCGGCAGTAGTAAGGCCCTTGGTGCTGATAGGTGGGAGAACTACATTTTCCTCCCATCAATCACGTCAGTTCCGCATACTGAGACCAATTTGTAACGGCTAGGAAGGCTTTAGATGGGCACCAACCTCTAATTTTGATACCGCCAGCATCAAACCTCAACTTCTTAATGTTCAAAACATGCGAATAATTCTCCACCACAATCGGCACTATATCCACCTCCGCCTGCACCGCTAAATGAAAAGCTCCCTTCTTAAATGGCAACAAGCACGGCTCTGCCGAATAACTCCTCGTTCCCTCCGGAAAGATAAACACACTCTGCCTCTGCTTCCGCATCTGTTCCGCCGCACCATCGAACGCCTTCAGCGCCGTCTGCCGGTTGGCACGATCAATAAACACTGTTCCAGAAAGCGCCATAAACCACCCCAGAAAGGGCACATTCCTCAACGATTTCTTCGCCGTGACACTACAGTACGGAGGAAACACCGCTCCCAGCATCAGGACATCCAGTTCCGTCTGGTGATTCCCCACAAACACGGCCGGACGGGTCGCCAGATATTGCTTTCCCTCCACAATATCAAAATGCGTTCCGGTTGTTAACCACATCACCCACTTAAAACTGCGGGCCACAGCCCACTGCGAAACCTGCCCATAGCCGGCGATGCGAAGAACTATCGATGCGAAGACGCCATATGTTGCACAGAGGAGGAGAGAAGCGTACGCTGCGAGGCAGCGAGCGAAGAATCCGGCTCGGGGAACTTTGGTGGAGAGACCGAAAAGACCGAGGGTTAGAGCGACGTAGGACGTGAGTCCGGAGACGACATATGAAAGAATGGACATCCCTTCAATCGAGATCAATTCTGAACGGGCGTAGTCCAATCTCCTAGGGACGTATACAAATGAGGGGGAAGGAGGAAAAAAAGGGGTGGCCAGGGAGAGCACGCGGGGAATAATTGGGTTCTGAAAATTTTTGGGGTGAATTTGTCCCTTAAGCCGCGTGCGCTTTGGAAATTGTTGAGGAACGACGTCACCAACGATTGGCAAAGAACTGTTCAATCGCGGTTCCGTGAGTTGCTAGCTGTGTGGTATGCCTAACCATGTAACTAACTATCCAAATCTACATTCGCGCGGGTGAACTGGCAGAGTGCTTTCTTTTATTTGGTCTTCTGTCATGGAGCGCATCTGACCTCAAGCACAACCTATGATCAGTTCCTCTGATCACCTCGGTATCACCACAAAACTGTAAAACAGCCAATCCTCCTGCGCAGTTTCCCCTACTATAATTCCATGAGAAGTTTTCTTTGATGGTATGATTGTAAAATTTGTCTTAATGATACGCAACTTCATGAGTGGCAGTCCGGGCACATGCTAAGGACTTTCCACACCACGAACTCGCGGAACAAAATGCCATCGAAACACCGGGAGCAGCTGATGGAATAAGTATTATAGAAGAGTTGTCGCGCTCATAAGGAAAATCTGCGGTATTGGCTCTCACCAAAAATTATTGAGAAAATTCAACGCCTGCCCAAAATTTCCGGCCACATGCTCATGCTGAATATCAAACCTGTTTCCAACGCCGACGCAAACACCAAAACCTTGCTGTTCGTGGGATCAAGAGCCATTGTCTTGTTCAACCACAGTTCGCTACACTACCAAAAGGAAAATCGCCCAATTCCATGCACAACGCAAAAATATGTGGATAGGATAGGAAGAACACGTAAGGTATAGTACAGGCGAAATCGGGATGTCGTATCGAAGCCTAGCTTATCTCATCGTCGAAATCATCAAGGCTTTCCAAGGATTCCATGGCGTCTTTAATAAACTGGGCGGCCTAGACCCAACTGTCAGTTTCAAAGTCTGCTTCATAGAGCGCCTCAATATTTTTGGATACCTTTGGATCCAAGTTCAATGCTGTAGTAAAGTGCTTGATAGCATTCCCTTTGTCGTGCATCATTTTATAAAACTTGCCGAGGAGATAATGCACGTTGGGCTCATCGGGTGCAATGTCCTTCAAAATTTTGAGCTCTGCGTGGGCGAGCTTGAGTTCATGAAGCTTCAGGAGAGTACGAGCCTTGCGCAAGCGCGGAACAACCGCCTGTGGTGACAAGGTGCAACCCCGAGCATATTGCAGCAATGCTCCATTCTGATTCCCCATTCGCTCCAAGACTAACCCAATACAACAGATTAATACCACATTAGTTGGGTTGATATTCGACGCCGTCCGGTAATGTTGTTCTGCAAATTTGAACTTGCCCATCTTCTCATAAACCTTGCCCAACCCATACCAGGCATTGTAATGTCGACTGTCAGCGCCAATCGCGTGTCGATAGGCATCCATTGCTTTATCGTGCTCTTCATTCGAAAGATATTCGTGCCCTTGCAGAGTGAACGCGTATGCGAATCTAGGCTCTACTTGTGTGGCCCGCTGGAAACATTTCAGGGCCTGGTCGTGGTCTCCTTCTAGGGAAAACGTGTTTCCTACAGCACACCATGCTTGCGGAGATAGGCGATCAACTTCCACAAGCTCATGTGCCAGATACGCAAGCTCGACCGCATTTTTGAGATGCCAGAGGACCGTCGAATAAACTTCCATATCCTCTAAACTATACGGCGCGATTGTCCGCACTCGAATGAAATATTTTTCCGCTTCACCATATTGCGCTTGCTCATAATACGCACGCCCGAGTTGTGATAAAACCCATGGTGTTTCTTTTTGGCTTTGCGGCAATGAATTGAAAATCTGGATGGCTTCTTGACATCGATAGTTCGATAATGTATGATACGCACCGGCAAGTTTTGAGAAAAGTTCCAGAGTCCAGCCCAGCGCCTCTATCTCTTTCGATCTATCAGGAACGGAGTTTTTGCTTTGACTACTATTAGAACCTTCCTTCTTGTCAACATCCATTGACTCTGTAGTTGTTTTTCGACTGCCGCTCACAGCTCTTGTTGTAATCGAACTGGAAGCACTTCGCGTTTTCACACCAGTGGATTTGACCTTTTTGATTTCGCGGCCCTCTTTTGACCCAAGTCCAGTGCCTGAAGTAGCGATCTTTGATGCACTCGGACGAATTTGATTGAACAGCCTTACACTCCTCCGCTGGGGGGCTCCCGGCTCGGTTAGTTGCGATGATGAACTAGGTGCAATGTGACCGGAGACTGTTCTTTTCCGCTCAGCAACGAGGGGTCCGGGGGCTTCTCGACTCGAAACTCCTTCATCAATCTCTGTTCGAGCGCGAGTTTTCACCCTCGTGGCAGATTTCATCCTTGGAGGCGGATCAAGGTTATATTCGAGACCCAGAACCTGCATGGACCGTTGCTTTCGCGCAGGCGCAAGCGGCGGTTCTCCAAATGGTTCAGCGCCTTTTCCACCACTCGTATTGGCTCGAAAATCGTCGGAATCGCTTTGGGCAATCGGGGTTTCCATGCCTTCGACCCCCGAAATTACATTCATAGAATTTCCATTCAACTTCTCGAAAAGCGCAGAACCGGATCCACTAGCTGCGTCTGTACGAGGATTGAGAGAGATAAAGGGGTCGACATTGTTATTTGAATTTGGTTGTACCTGTAGCGGACCGGCCGCGGCTATACCTTTCTCAAAAGATGCACTGTTATTCTCCGTAGACGGCGACGTCGTTAGGACGGCTATCATCTCGGGGTTCATTTTATAAATATTGGGGACTCGAACGCTCGCGCCTGGTGAACAGCAATGTCAACTACGCGCTTCTTGGACAGTATAATTGGGGACAATCTCACCTATTTCACAGAGGCCAAGAAAAGCATCCCAAAGGAAAGGGTTTAATTTCAACGCTTCTACATAGCAGTCCACAGCCTTATGTACATCCTTGTGGGCCTTCCATAGCCGTCCCTGGAGGCATAGGACCGCAGCGGCGTCTGGTAGATGCTGACGGCGGGTTTCACTGTGTTTGCCTAATAGGGAAGGTAGTTAGTTAGCATTGACCGAGCAAATGCAGAGAAAGTGTCTTTTGCGCAGAAAGCCTTCATGGGGAGGAAAATAGTTAACAGGACTCACTCCAATCATTCTTTGAAACCCACAGCGGTCTACTTCGTTCCAAGGCTGTGATACCTTCAATATATTTTCCAAGATCGAGGCATGCTTGTGCGTAGACGTATGAACATCCGAGGTGAGTCCCTCTAGAACCCGAATTCCTGCTAACTTCCCACGCTGCTTTTGACTGGCCGGCTAAGAGGTGACAAAGAGATAGTAAATAGGCTGCTTCTGAGGATCTCGGTTCAAAGGCATGTAGGCGGCCGGCAACAAAAAGGGCGTTTCGAATAAGATTATTATCTAGATGATAGTATACCAATTGCCGTAGCTGGCTCGATATGTGAGGTGCTGAAGGAGGCATATTTGCGAAGTAATAGGCAAAGGACGGTTCTAGGAGGCGAGAGTCTTAGGTATGTCGAAACCTGGTAAGAGACGATCGATCTTTTGCAGGGAGGTAAGAGTAGGACAGCGATGCGGAGTGAGACAATGAAGCGGATCGGACCCTTTAGTGTTGAGAGCAACAAGTTCCAAGTTTGAGGGGTTGCCAGGGCGTCAATGGGATTGTGTGGGAGAACAGGCTGGTCAGGGAAAAACAATCGCTCCAACACGCTCCAGATCGGATCAAAAGAGCAATCAATAGACTTTGAAGACTTATTGATACCGTCAAATCTCTCGCAGAATATATCTTGTGATTGTTACCTGACAACTGACGGGATTTCACGGTGGCGGCAGGACATGGTGAGCAAGGCAACTGTGGTGGAAGGTCCCTGGAAGCGCAAACAAAAAGCCAAAAGTGAATGGAAATAATGAAGAGAGCCCTGGTGAGAACTGAAAGCTGCAGAGTAAGTCTACACGAAGAGAATGGACAAGGCAGCCTAGAACAAGATTGCTTGCGGTCTTGAGGACGAGAAGGAGCAGGATGTTTTGGTTTTGGCGGCGGAGGTGGTGAGTCGTGGCTGGTGCCTGTGCGGCTGGTTGTGGAGGGCAACATCAAACTGCTTGCTTGGGGCTCGAATGCTTGACCTCTCAATTTTTGGATTGGAAGAACCGCGTCTTCTTCTGGATACAAGTCTACCAAGCTCCTTTTTCTGTGTTATTGATTCCATCATTTTGAGAGAAAAAGGTAATTCACGTTGTGATACTATAGCCATTTACTACCCATTGGCTCTATTACCAACTATCACTGCACCAGAGGCACGAATACATCTTTCCAACATTTGGCAAGCTACCGTATATTGTGAATACCCATAAACTCCAAAATCCCAGCACATCAACTCGCTCGACTCGAAATATCAAGCCGATAGCCCAGTTGCTTAGTCATCGGTAGCTTCGTCTACTGAACAATTGGCCAAATGTGTTCCACGAGGTGCTGAAGGAAGACAAGAATTACGGATTACAACTGATCAACCTGCTGTCGGATTGAGCTTAGGACTCAACCGATAGCTCAAGAGAAACCAAATTTACATTCAAAATGGCCCAGGTTTGCAAAGCCCACCAGAAAGCAAGTCCAGTCGATCCAGTTTCCTAACGCCATCTAGAAAGCAGCCAAAACACTCGCCGCCAGAAACACCTCTCTCCTGCGCCAAACCCACATAACCACCCTCTGCCTCCACGCCGTCTTCCTCCTCTTGCACTTTTTATTCCAACGGCCCCGCTCTCTCGTTCCCTATGCTATCTTTACCATTCCAACTCTCCTTATAGAATTTTATTTCGAGCGCCTCGGTCGTCCGCGATACAGCCCCGACGACCACTCGTTGCGATCCCCCGGAGAAGATCTGGACGCTTCTGGCCTGACCGAATATTTCTGGGACGTTCTCTACTGGACCTGGGGATGTATGGGTGCCGTGTGCCTTTTCGGTGACAAGGCATGGTGGCTGTGGATTGTCGTGCCGTTGTACTCGGTTTGGATGGCATATACCACATTTATGGGAGTGAGGAAAGGGTTTGCTGGCATGGGTATGGACGAGAAGGATGCCGGCCCGGCGACGGAGAGCAAAAGGCAGAAGAAGTTGGAAAAGAGGGGACAGAGGGTAAAGTACCGTTAGAGACCTCTGGGCGAGATAAGCAATACGCAATCGAATCTGACCCAATACCTGTCTACCTCTAATGAAGACGTATTGGAAAAATGAAAAGTTTTAGTTCCATTTTGATGAGTAACTATTTCCACCAAACACCTGGATATTGCATGTACATACATACATAGAGGCATATACCATCCCAATATAAAGAACAGAAGATATTTAACCTACCCAATTAGGACATAAATCCCGGAGATAAAATAAACGCCAAATTCGGTTCTGTAGTCGCTAAATACAGTCTTCTAGAGCTCTCAAGCAGAAGCGAAGTTATGTCATTTCGTCAATACACTCTTTCTTGTTTTCTTGTTCCCTTGCCGTTCCATAGAATCATGAAAATAGCCTGTGTTTTCAAGTTTGTTCGCGCACAGCTCCGACAACGGGGCCCCGTCGGTCGCTCAATTCTCAAAGACCAGGAAGCTACCTGTAGATAGCAGGTTGCCCTCGACGACTGGCTATGTGCAAGCTCAGTCTGGCTAGGGGTTGGGAACATTAACCCTCGGAGCTTGGCGTAGCGTTTGCAGATGACTCAGGTGCATCACGCTTGGGAACTTGATCCATTGGTTGATCTTGAGGACGGGCTACTGACGCGGAAAGTATCTGACGATCTGGTACAGGCTCTGAATAATCCACGGAATTACCGTCAGATACAGAAGACTCCATGTATAAGTCTAGTTTTTCCGCTAAGTTGTGCCCTGGAGTGCTAATGCTCACTGACGGATCGTTCGTTCCTCGAGAGAAACCTGAAGATACGACAACTGAAGGAGCATCCTCCACATAGGCATCATGGTGGTATTGCCCAATTGGTATATCCTGCCGGTTCGCATCCACATCCACGGTATTCGCGAGCTCGGGTTGTCCAGCAATTGGAGTCGCTGGGTCTTCAAACGTCGTTGGCTGCGGCTTTAATGAACTAATCATTAAGGTGCCGTCCGGCCTTTCTTTCATGCGCGACTCTAGTGTTGCAGCTGCATCCGGTAGCGATTCTGCGTAGGCTTCATTGACTCGCTCATGTATGCTGCCCTGGATAGCCCCGGAGTCCATGGAGGATTGGAGTGAAGCTGTAGATTCAGCAATGCTGCTGATGTTATCAGCCTGGTCAGCTACACTTGAGAATAAAGAACTGGCTTCAGAAAGATCAGAAGAATCTAGGTCTTCAGTCATTCTGGATGCCTGTCGGATATCATCGGCATCAAGGGGTCCACTTTCAGGGTTCAAACTCTCGTCAATAGAGCTAGCAGAAGGCTCGTGCGAGGGAGGAAGCTGGATCTTTCTTGTTGCGAGGGGAGATGTTTCGTTGGGAACATCGCTTCCAGTTGTGCGTGATGATAAGACGGATGACTCCTGAGATCTTGGCTTGGCGCGAATTTTGCTAGGATCAATAACGCTCATTTCGAAGTCGTCGCCGTTGTCACGAGCCTGAATCTTCCAACTTCCGACTTTCTTGATGGTTGACAGTTCCCCGGCCGCCTTCTCTGCAATAGCCATTCCACGAGCTAGTATATCATCGCCGATAGCTCGGGCCTCCAGAAGAGCCTCGTGTCGCATGCCAACGCTCCTCACTTCATCATGCCATTGGGAAAATTGCTTTTTGACGGCATGAAATTTAGCCCAATCCTTATAAGTGACCCCGTCCATCCAAGCCCATCTCATGCCAATTTCCTGAAGACCTAGGTCACGAATGTTATCGAGAATCTCGAGAGTTGACCCAACAACCGCCGACACATGTTGAACTAGGCCGTTGTCGTATTCATCAAACCATTGTCTCAAAGAATGGGCACGCTCTCTAATAGCAAGGCCGGAGGACCTAAGAGCTTGTATTAAGGCATCCTGAGCTGCCTCTTCCTCCTTAGGACTTGCATCTTCCGATAGAGCTTGGACAATATCATTGATGCGAGTTTTGAGTTTTTCCACCTCCTGATATGATACAGTTTCCAAATTAGAAACGATCTTTCTACCTTCTTCCATAGCACCGCTCTTCTGCAAATTATTGACAATGTTTAACACCTCCTTTTCAAGTTCATCACAACCTTTGTCAGCAGCCACTGCAAATTTCTCCTGCCATGAATTGAGATCGCTGGCTATTTGTTTCTGCGCCGTTTCGCGTGTTGATACTAGAGATGCCGTAGATGGAGCCGTTATCTCAGTAGTGGAGCTGGTTATCTCTGAAGCTGTAGATGCCTCGGCGGTTATGCTAGATGCAAGGACGCTTGTCGCGGAAATGACGTGTTCAGTTAAGCTGGCAACAACCTACGTTAGTCCATCATTTCAAAATTACCATAAGAACCTATAAAACAAATTCGTTGACAAACCTTTTGGCTTCTTTTTGTAGACGCCTCAATTTCCCACCTTCACGGTAACTTGCGAGTTTTGCGCCAATCTTAAGTAGCTGAGGTTCGACGTTTTCAAAATACAAGCTGGCTAAATGTGGCCGGAGCGTACCGTTGAAAAGTACGACAAGCCTAGACCAGCCTCTGCGAGTATAAGGTATCGCGGTATTCATTAAAAATTTGCGGACGGAAGAGTACAATTTGTCAATGATGGGTTTCGATCGAGCATGTGCTGGTGCAAGATAGCCATCCCGAAGCTTAATCAACTGTCTTGAAACTGATTGGTATTGCGGTCCGATAATTGAATTGATTTTCTCAACATGTGGTCCAACCGAGGAATCGTAAAGTTCAGTCAAGGATGATTTAGAGAATTGTAGGCGGGGGGGAACAAGGGTATCCCATTCTTCTTTAACAAACCGCAAGCCTGCTTCCATACGCGGAGATCCGTACGTACGATAGGCTTTTAAGGAAACGGTCACGACAGGGACATATACGCGGTCATGGAAGGTATGTGCATAGGGTCGGACGGCCTCAACATACGGTTCTCCATAAACTCGATAGTACGGAGCCACGTGGGGCTCCAAATGGGAGCGCGCAATCAGGTATGGCTTGCAAATTGGCGATGAATGTTCCTTTAAGTCCGCTAGGTCCGCCGGGCACCTGAAGAAAGCAGTGAATAACGAATACCATATTGCTAGTCTGGTTCCATGAGCTAACGTTAGCAAGCGTAACTGAATGAGCGTCATAAGGGCCAGGCGCAGAACTATACCGAAGGATAATACTCAATGTTCTTCGTACAAATCCACTTCGAGTTTTTGGGCGGCGGCTGGAAGAAGCCGACCGAGTCGCGTTCCTTTGCTGCTCTTCCTTCGCCATAACGCCATTCTCTATGTTACCCATCGTTTCAAAGGAGCCCTTGGGCGTGCCAAGCACTCCACAAAGAGCTAATGGGATGGCAGTGGTAAAGGGAAGGGCGCTATATGCTTAAACAGGTGCGAATTGTAAATCTGTGATTAGTCCAGGACATGGGAAGAATTGGTTACCGGGAAATTGATCGCTTACTACTCCGTAGTGGATAATAGAAATTCTAAAAAGAACAGATTGGCCTCAGAATAGGATGAGGCCAGCCATGAGCCCACACCATTCACCAAACAAACCAGCGCTGCAAGGTGAGAGTGTGATGGCTCTGTTGCACGTCCGGTTTCATAGCCTTGGTTTCCCGGCTGGAGCTTCACCCATGCAGGCAACACGGTGAGGTCATTTTGCCTGTGATCACGCGTCTCCAGGTCGGTGCCTTGATGCGGTAGAATAGTATCTCCGAGTTCCGATATGCCAAAAAATTCCAATTTTCTTAGAAGTTGACTGGCTGTCCTGTTCCAAAAAGCATTTGGTTGAGCCAATCAAATTATGGATAATAAATAACCTCCAAGCTCTTACTAATCACTCTCCCTTGCTAGCCAGGTCTTGGCGCGACCCACGGAATCCCCGCTGGCACTACCGTCATCAAGTGGCAAGCCCAGACAGACAAACACTTTTCAGGCTCAACCTTTCGTTTGACCATCGCTTTTTCTGCCTTCACCAGCTAGATCAGCAACCCGGTTCAGTCGATGTCTGCCCTTGCAATCTTATTGAATTTGGGTCAATCTCCAGTTTGGATCATACATCACAGGCGGAGGCCACGTCAACGATCCGATGTTTGCCACAAATTCTGGTAAGAAAGGGAGAGGTCCAGATGAAGCAGATACTTGTCGAATATGTCGTGGAGAGGGCTCGGAGGACGAAGAGTTGTTCTATCCCTGCAAATGCAGTGGGAGTATCAAGTTTGTCCACCAGAGTTGCCTGATGGAGTGGCTCTCTCATTCCCAGAAGAAATATTGCGAGTTGTGCAAGACGCCGTTCCGGTTCACAAAGCTTTACGACCCAAATATGCCTCAGGAATTGCCAGCCCCGGTGTTCTTGAAGGAGCTGGTAGTACATGCTTTTCGCTCGCTGCTCACCTGGTTACGCTTTTTGCTCGTAGCCTTTGTCTGGTTAGGATGGCTGCCTTGGTCGATGAGGGCTGTCTGGCGAGGCCTATTTTGGCTCGCCGATGGGCGCTGGCCAACGTCTGAGAGCCTTCAAACCACTGCACTTGCGTCGACTAGTCAAAGCCTAAGTAGTCCACCTGCCCAAGGCACATCCCCTATTAGCCATGTTTTCTCCTCGACTTCCCCAGCCATTGCTACGCAGCCCTTACATTCTACTATCCCAGGGTTCCTTTTCCCCGTTTCATCGGTACTAAACTTTACTGCTGGAGAGCCGTTAATCTACTCCATCGCCAAACGACTACTAACCAACGCGGTCGTTCTTACCACTTCTGTCTCAACACCTACAGCGTCGGGAAATGTAACAGCAGCGGCGACGCGCCGTTTGCGTCAGCCATCCTGGCTCTCGGACGTTGAATTTCTGAATAGACTAACCCCATACCCCACTATAAACAACATAATTATCGATACACTGGAAGGCCAGTTGATCACCTTGCTGGTAGTTATTTTATTCATACATGTATTTCTCATACGCGAATGGGTCATACAACAACAACCCGCAATAAATCTTGCCGAGGGCGAGCGGGAAGCGGCCGCACAGCTACTTCGAGAAAACCGAATCAACCATGACGCGGAACCGGAAGTCGCAGAAGTTCCCGCTGAACAGCAGCCACTTGCTCAAGAACAGATGCCAGTTTTGCAAGCTAGAGGTCATGATAATGAAGCAGGCAACGGCCTTTCTCGGAGTAATTCTGCAGTCGATGCCGAAGAGAGACCATTAGTGTTCGAAAGTTCTTCTCCTGGAACTATCCACGGCAATCCAGACGTTTCTCAGTTCCTTGTTTCCGAACCCAGCTCTTCTAGAGAAATGACCGGCGCAGGGGTTTCTATGGCTGGGCCAACATTGGATTTTAATCATTACTCCGATCATGCCTGGGGCTTTGGGGCTGAAGGTCTAGACGATCCTCTGTCACCTACCGAGCAAAGTTCAGCAGCTACAGTGAACGAGGATTTTAATTTAATCCGTGAAGAACCAGTACTCGATGCTTTACACCAGACTCAACCGGAAGGAACTCGTTTCGTCGCCTCGGATGACGCTACGTCGCGTGCTAGAGATACGACAGGAAGCTTTGAAAACGATACCTTATTAAATGGTAGTCCAGTTGGGCCGAATGCGGGTGTTACCCTGAACGGTAATAATATCATTCAAAATGAGAACCCATTCGCAGAACACCCCTTAGAGCCAGATCCTGTAGGGAATCAAGTTCCAACGCTACCATCGCTTCCGTCTCCGATCTTTGGAAATCTTGAAACTAATTCGCCCCCAAACTCTTTCGACTTTCGACCTAATGTTGAGTTTCCTGAAATCCAGGCGAGTATAGACGAATATTCCCGTTCTCTTCGTCTCCTAGAAACAGACGATGTAGAAAGTGAGGGGATGCCTGCTACACACCCGGATGTACCGTCTCAGGCGTCAGATACAAATTCAGTCCCCGTGGCCGAACCCCATATGCCTATAAGAGAAGATATTCCTGTGCAACCTCCAAGGAATTTAAGAGAACGCGTGGTTGAATGGCTTTGGGGCGGGATTCCTCTTCAAGAAAGACAAGAGAATGAAGCGAACGATGATGAACGCATTGTTGAAGACCCGGCTCAAGAACAGCCATTCGTGCCTGTCCGCCATGGCCAGCATATGCTTGATGCGAATGCAGGCGCCGGTAATGACGCCCCCAATCGCCCAGCAGCTCCGGCAAACGAGGATCTTGACAATGATGCCGATGCCGTTGATGACGCCGATGACCTTGAAGGAGTCATGGAGCTTATTGGAATGCATGGTGCAATTTTCGGCCTACTTCAAAATGGAGTTTTTAGTGCTCTGCTTATTTCCTTTACTGTGACTGTGGGCATCTGGCTTCCCTACCTATGGGGAAAGATTGCACTGGTTTTGCTAACAAATCCTATACGGCTGTTTATTGGAATCCCTCTTGCACTCATGTCGATCATTGCCGATATTGCTGTTGATACCGCCATCGGCAGTTTTGCTTACGTGGTATATATTGGGAATGTCTTGTTAAGGGCCACGTTGGAGCAATTTGGAAAAGTCATCCCTTTACTTGCGAGATTTTCAGCGAGCAACGCCGTTACGCATGCCTCGCTGAGCTTGATTGATGGAAGCGGTCAGCGATTAAAGCGAATCATGACAACTTTTTTCACGTTCCGCGATTCTGATGTACCAATGTTTTCTGTGCTTGCTCATCAGGCTTTGAAGATCCACCAGGCTCGGCTCACTGCGGTATACCAGCTCCTTTTCCATATTGTCAAAACTGTAATTTACGATATTCCCTTGCATATTCTAGGACATGACTCCAATGTATCGCTCCTTGAACGGTTTTCGGCTGTGGATCTGGTGAAACTTCTAACTGCAGTGGTGAACATATTGATGGATGTTCCCCAGGCGGTTTATTCCCTTTTGAAATACGGAGACTTGTCAGGACTGAATATTTCCGTGAATTATGCCCCACCAGCGAGTATCGACTCTGATTTAGCTTATTGGGATACCAAGGATAGAATCATTGCCATTGTCGTGGGATACTGCTTTGCGTCTCTTGCCGGTTTATCTTATCTTCGCCTCTCTGCATATTTCTCTGGAGAACAACGTGGCCAGAGGGTTAATGGCGCTGTCGCCGAAATACTTCACCAAGCTGGTGGGGTAATGAAAGTGATACTTATCATTGGGATTGAAATGATTGTGTTTCCGCTTTACTGTGGTATCCTATTGGATATTGCTCTCATGCCATTATTCGAAGATGCCACATTCGGAACAAGGTTCCACTTTGCTACAGTGTCACCGCTTACTTCACTATTTGTGCACTGGTTCATTGGCACTTGCTACATGTTTCATTTTGCATTATTTGTTTCTATGTGCAGGAAGATCATGCGGAATGGTGTCCTTTGTAAGTTGACCTTCATCCTACTCATTTCTTCGCAACCTTGGCTAACAAGTAGTTTCAGATTTCATCCGGGATCCTGATGACCCGACATTCCACCCCGTACGTGATGTTCTTGAACGTAATGTGTCCACCCAACTCAGGAAAATTGCATTTAGCGCGCTGGTATATGGTGCACTTGTAATTGTCTGCATGGGGGGTGTAGTCTGGGGGTTGTCATGGGCGCTCCACGGCGTCCTCCCATTACACTGGTCGTCAAATGAGCCAGTCCTCGAGTTCCCGGCGGACCTGCTCGTTTACAACCTTGTTATGCCACTCGCTATTCAGTGCATAAAGCCATCCGATATTTTGCATACAATGTACGACTGGTGGTTCCATAAATGCGCGCGGCTTCTTAGATTAACAGACTTCCTCTTTGGCCAAAGAAAACGAGATGAGGAAGGGTACTATGTTAATAGGACTTGGCGGGAGAAACTGTTGGCAAACAAAGAGTTCTTTTCGCACGACGGAGACCAGGAAGTCGAAAAAAACTTTGTTCGGAATGGCAGATTTGTCCGCACGCCGGCTTCAGACCAGGTCCGAATACCCAAGGGCACTCAGGTATTTCTAGACGTTAACGAAGACAATGAACGCATCGATGGTAAACCCGATCATGATGACGGCTTGCATGGTAAGGCCAATGACATGTTTATCAAAGTGTACGTTCCTCCTAGGTTCAGATCCAGAATCGCCACCTTTATATTCTTGATATGGGTTTTCGCTGCTACGACTGGTGTGTGCGCCACAATCATACCTCTAGTTATTGGGCGAAAGCTTGTCTCAATCTTGTTTCCGGAAAATGTCCGGATCAACGATCTATACGCTGTTTCGGTTGGGCTATATGTCACAGCTGGAACGGCTTACGGTCTATATCATTGCCGTCATTGGATCGACCTTGTGCGCAGTCAAATCATACTACTCTTGTCTTCTCCGAAGAATTTCCTTCAGAAGATTCTTAAGACGATATCATACACCTTGAACTTAGCGTATGCTTTCGGTGCATTCGCTTTAGTTCTCCCATCCCTTGTCGCCATCATTACCGAACTTTACTTCCTAATACCGCTTCATACATATCTCAATAATGAGGGTACACATGTTATCCACTTTGTCCAGGACTGGACTCTCGGTGTTTTGTATATGCGGATGATGGTGCGCTTTATATTGCGGAATGAAACATCACGACCCGCCATGGCCCTAAAGGCTATTATCCGAAATGGCTGGCTTCATCCTGATATCAAGTTCGCGACTAGGACGTTCATTATACCTGCAACACTGGCCACTCTAGTGGCAGTATTGACTCCCCTCTCGATTGGGCTTGCGTTGAATGCGACAATCTTTAGAGGAGAATCCGCGGTGATCCACTCCCAAGTCTACCGTTACTCCTACCCAGGATTTCTCTTCCTAGTATTGATAGGCTGGGGCATGCATTTCCTTCGACACCAGATACACGTCTGGCGTATGGGTATTAGGGATGACGTTTACTTGATCGGTGAACGGTTGCATAATTTTGGGGAGAAGCGAGCGCGAGATGTGGGTGCTGCCAGGCGCATGATCAATCCTGCAGGATAATGTGATATTTTCTTTTCCTTGTAGGCGGGCAAGTTTTCATAATAAAGCTTGGGCTCCTTTTGTGTGTATATACAATATATCAAAATCCGATTTATTTCGCAACTTGAGCCATCATCTCGTCTCTTCAGAAATGCACCAGACAGATGTTTATTTTGTTTGCTCCCTGTGGCTGATGGAACGCCACGTGCTAAATCTATACTAAACCTTAATTATTCTAGCCCCACTTTGCCAGGCTGCTGGATATTTCAGGTCTCTGATTGGCTAGTATAAGGATGCGCGATCGCCGATGCAGGTGGCATGGGTCCAGGCAGCTTTAATTCTACTTCATCTCTTCTTCAAGAGGAATCTTAAGTCGAGACTTCTTTGCAAATTTCCATCTTGCAGTCATATGGCCCATCGCTCCTCAGTGACCGGATCCCAAAATGTCGGTTCTTAGGGGTGGTTCATTCTTCCAAAGACGGCTTACGAAGCTCTATACCGATACCAAATCATCATGCGAAAGCGTCTCTGCTGTATCCCGGCCAAATGATGATCCAGAGCTAATATCGCTAAATCGAAGTTTTCGAACTCAAAAAGACCGCTTGCTCGCCTGGGGTCTGGACTGGAGCGATGCCAGCGCCGCACAGCCAAACGATATTGATGAAGCGTTGGCTGAAGCTGGCTTCAGCGATGTTGTTGCCAGCATCATGTCATCTATTCAGAGCTTGTTAAATGAAGCCGAGCGAATGCAACAACCTGATATGCCGAAGTCGTCTTCGGACGG
Source organism: Amauroascus verrucosus (assembly GCA_001430935.1). NCBI lineage: Eukaryota > Fungi > Ascomycota > Eurotiomycetes > Onygenales > Onygenaceae > Amauroascus > Amauroascus verrucosus. Next base: position 558,454 of record LJPJ01000121.1, read on the forward strand.
GTTAACGACCGGCGTGGTCAAAACGACGTGGACAGATAACGAGATATCGAGATCAAAAGTGCTGCTGAATGAGTTGACTTCGCACATTGATACCCTCTACGATCTATCCCGGTCGCGCCGGAATATGTCAATGAGCATGTCATCGAATGCCCAATCGCAACCACAAAGCCCTCACTCTCCATATTCGTCTCGGCCTGAGAAATCATCCAAAAGGCCAATGTTTCCAGTGCCTTCAGATTCTAAGGTTGCAGAAAAGCACACTCACTTCGGGATAAATGATATCACAAAGAATAAGCACTTATCTGGTGGCATGGAACAATTTGCTATGAGCTCTCTCAACTTACATGTGGACACATCCACGCGCGACCATAACTTCATCTCCGATGAAGCACTTTTACCTTCTTTAGCATCCACAAAAGAATTCTACATTAACCGCAAAGCCCTGTATCTTTCGAATGGTGGGGTTACCCATTGCCCTAATCCTCCGCCATATGAACCTGTTGCTGCGTCGGCAAATTCTCGTTTGATCGGCCAATTACATACGTCAGCTATTCCTGCTGCTTTGGCTGAGGGCGTGGATGGCCTTTCAGTCCCGGTCTTAGTTGAGTTCTCGCCGATTCTGATGGAAATTCAGAATACGCTAGTCTTACCGAAGAGACAAAGATTGGAACACCTCAGTCAAACCTTACAGCGACTGGTTGATAATGCCAGAGTCTCTCACCTAGGCTTGCTGAAATTCCTGGGCTACTTTGTGGACATGACTTATTCTCGTTATGCATTTGTTTATCAAATGTCCGCAGACATTGCTCCTTTATCAAGACAGCTCTCTGATCCCACGAAACCCAAGCCTCTGGTATCTCTATTGCTCTCGGGCACCGATCACCAAGATTCTCCGGTACCAAACCTTGAAATACGATTTCGGCTAGCGTATTCCCTTGTTTTAGCCCTTTTGCATATGCGGAGTCAGAACCTCATCCACGGAAATATCAACAGCAACAATGTATTGATATTTCCTGGTGTTGAAGTATCTAACACCGGGACCGTGGACAACTTCCCAGCTGACTTCCGTCATCCCTACTTAACCTCTCTAGCTCAGCTTGATACTGAAGATAAAAATGGCCCTCCTGAGCCCCTTTCTTCTAGTATGTACCGGCATCCGGATGACCGGCGAATTATTTCCGACCCATCTGCATGGGCATACGACCTTTACAGCTTGGGATTAGTTTTACTCGAGATTGGTCTATGGACTCCTATTAGCAGATTGTGGAAGATGAAATATAACAACTCCATATTTAAGTCGAGGATTGAAAATGTTTATATCAAGAAACTCGGAGCCAAATGCGGAGGAGCGTACCTACAAACGGTTCAACTTTGCCTTGATGCACCCAACTTCCATCTCTCGACGGCTCCTATGTCTGATCTAAGCCTTCGAATTCCCCAGACGTATCATTACCCTTGGAACGAACCGAGTAAGGCTAACGAGTGGGACACATTCTCCAAAAACTTCCTTTACACGATTGGGAAGATTACCTTCCGTTGTTGTAGCCTTGACCTCCTTGCACCGCCTCCTGATACCGATCTTGAAGAATCTCTTCCCCCTCCACTTAACCTCGACCTTGAGTCATCGCAATTTCAAGAAATCAAACCACAGGACCTAACTATTCCCACAGTTGAACCTGCAGTTCCCATTGATATTGGAAATGAGACTGGGCAATCAATAGATCGATTTGGGTCAAACATGATCTCTGAAAACACCGAGCGAAGGGTCCGAAAGCGAACGCTTAAGAAGTGGTCCAACCTTGAGATACCAGATGACCATTTACAACTGTGGAACAAAGCACTTATGCCCAAGCTAAGTAAACTACTTCAAAAGATCTTAAAAGACTCGAACGAGTCCTGCAGTGCTAGCTTGATGATCGCTGGCGAAACTGCAGAAACCGCGAAAACGACTATTTGCGTGACTTGTACAAACGTTCGCAGAGTTAAAGCAGCACTTAAGAAGTACTTCGAGTATGACCGGGAAAATTGGGACTTGATTGTCATCAGGGGAGATGTAAATCGATCGAAAATCCCTCGAAGACGCCGAAGAAAAAGAGGTGACAGAGCCGCAAACAAAGCACCGACAGATTTGAACCCACATTTCCAGGAGAGGCCTCTTTGCGGGGCCTCAATAGGGGCGTTCCGTTTGGATGAGCACCTGCCACCAGTGTCTTATGGAGGCGCAATTCTTGTGGATGGTATGCCCTACGGAATGACGGTCCATCATATGTTGGACAATCCGGGCGATGAAGATGAAGAACGCGAGGATTACGATTGCCCGCCTCGGTCGTCTGGGAATTACTCACAACATTTAGAGATGCAAAATCAAGATTTTGCATATTCTTGGTGTGACGATGTGCCCCAGGAAGAGCTTTACCCCTTTGAAATATCAGATGGTGAAGGCGCTGATGACCAATCGGTCGCCCAGAGTTTGGATGAGTCGTACGATGACTATTGGCTATCAGATGGTTACTCAAGCGATGAAGCCGAGGAAGTTGGAGATTTCGATATTGACGATGATGCAGCGTCGATTGGAGATACAGTGGGTGTTGATCCTCAAGATGAGCCGCGAATTATAGTCACCCAACCAGCCCTTGATGATGTGGAGGTTGGATTTTTTCCAAACCCAGAGGATCGGGACGATGAGCACCTCGCGTCGCACACGTTGGGCTATGTCCATGCCTCCTCCGGACTTCGCCGGTGGACTCGGGACGGAATCAAACATGAAGTCGATTGGGCGCTTATCCGGATTGATCCTGATCGTCTAGACGCTATCAATATAGTTCCCACAACGGCTGGTACATCCTCTTCATCATATACTCATTCGGAAAATTTCAACCCTTCCAGTAGCACTCAAAGTATCCCGCAGGACCAGGTCCAGAATCTTACAAAAGTAGCCAAACTTGCTGAGCTAGGAGGTTTGTACGTGCAATGTTGTGGGAGAACTAGTGGTTTGCAAAATGGACGCATATCCAAGGCAATGACCCTCGTGAGATTGCCCGGTCGTCAATCATTTTCTTTAAGCTTCTGCGTCGACGGCAATTTTGGAGGTAAATGCGCCTATTCTTCCCGGGTTTGTTTCACTTTTAATCATTTGCTAATAATATCTTCCCTTCCAGTTCCCGGTGATTCTGGTGCATGGGTATTCGACAAAGACGGCCAAGTATGCGGGCACGTCCTTGCATGGTCCGAAAAGAGTCAGACTGCATACATCGCGCCCATGGAAATCCTTCTGGATGACATTGCACGCACTCTTGGTGCCAGAAGTGTAGCGCTTCCAGGTAGCGAAGAAGAATTAGCCTGGCATGGTGCGATGGCTGCTGCAACTTCTCCTTGCGTGAACGTAACGGCAGCAACGGCGAAGCATAGTCTAAGTTTGGTCAAAGATCAGTTGCCACTGGACATTGGGAGATTGAATTTCGACCATCTGGACGAGCCGCCGCACGGGCGACAGAATCCTAGTCAACATGGGACTGGAAGCGGCAGGAATGTAAGAGCAACTACTCCCCCAGCAGCTGGTACCACCATGAAGGATGTTCCCGTCTCTGGGCCAACCACATATAGAAACATTAATGCCTTGATCATGGAACGCCAACTAGCTTGATCGATGATGTTAAATGCCCTGTGAAAATGTTACCGTTTCTCATGTTCTTGTCTAATTCTAACATATATTTCTTGTATAGTTTAGCATTTATTACCTTATCTTGATCACAACGCCATTTTTTGAGATGCCTCAGATGATTAATCAGAAATTTTTATACATCTTTTGAATTATCATCTATTGTTATAGGATATCTAAACAGGCCAAGACTCTCTAACTCGAAAGTAATAAACATAGTAACTGAAGTTAAAACGTAGGAGTCCGTAAAATAAAAACAAACAACCCCGGCCCGCCAAGCCATATTTTAAACCAGATGAAAGCTATCAGAACATATTGGATAATTACTAAGAGTTCAGTACTTGCCAAAGCCCAATTCTAAAGCAATTCAACGTCTCTCTAACTTCTGTTAAACAAACATGCTTATGAGCTCAAGTAAGTCAAAACAGCTTCTTTCTCCTCAACCGGCAGCATACTCAGCACTTGCTGCACTCCCTTGAGGCCGCCCTCCTTGTTGCTCATCAACAGTTGTGCAACCTGCATTGCAATTGTACTGGTTTTCATAGCCTCAACCTTTTCGTGAATCCTCTTTTTATTTTCCTCATACCACAGAGCAACTTGGCGGTCGTTGTCCTCGAACTCCTTGTCTAGCAAGCCAGTCCAAGTTTTGAGTGTTAAAAGATTCTTTTCACGAGTTGTAGGATTCGCCGGTCCGGCTTGGGATGTAGGAGACGGGCTTCTGGATGACTCTGGCGTTCCAGGTTGCGACTCAGCGCTGACGGACATCATGCGCTGCAGAATAAGCTCCTCACTGAGACGGCGACGAAGACGCCAATAGAAAAATCGTCTTGCGTTCACCCATTGAAGTGGTTTGCGGATTGTACCCTTTGCTTCCATGCGGCCAGCGCGATCATGCAAATCAGCAAATTGAAGCGCAATCTGAACATACACTGGGAAAAGCTGGTTTTCACGTTCGGTCATCTTGTCCTTGATTTCGGACAGCTGTTCGGCACTGAGAGACGTATCTTTGAGCGAACACCGAAGGTCACCGTAGGTTTGGTCAAGGCGAGCCATGGTATCGAGCTGTTTTTCGCGACGATATTTGATGCCCACGATACCCTCAGGCTCAAGGATACCACCGCGCGACTCTTCATCGGCATACATTTCCATTTGCTCGGGGTTGATGGTGGGATCGATAACAACCTGAAGAACTAGTTAGCAAACTGCTTAAAGAATAGAGAATAGCGTTGCACATACCCATGAGCCACCGCGAAGTTCGCCGAACGGTGGGATATAAACGAAGATGGGCTGCTCATACTTCACAAGAGCATCGACGATGTAGGAACCATACTTCAAGACCTCATGGTACATGTCGCGTTGCCCACCGGAGAAACCACGCCAATTGGCCAAAATCATGACTGGTAGCTGTTCACCAAAGTTAAAGTCCTTCAAAGCTTGAGCAGTTTTGAAAGCGGAGTTGGGGTACCAAACGCCACCAGCCTCAGTTGTGACCATCTCCATAGAATCTGGATTAGCAGGATCAGCTGGGGTAGTGTTATCGACTGAGCGGGTTTCGACGGCAATAACACCCATTGGAATTCCTCCAAGTCTTGCTCGCCCAACAACCACGGTTTTAGCCCAGCCTCCGAGGGTTTCCTGGAACGAACCCTTATCGAACATGCCAGAGAGGTAGCCTTCTTCATCATCTTTACCGCCAATGAGCCATCGCACATCGTAGGCTTGCTTGGGAGGCGGATAATATGTAATATCGCGATCCCATGGGTCGGAGCTTGGGCGAATTGGGATTGGTGAACCCTTGCGGTCGGGAATGAAAGACATCCATTGAACAATCTTTTGAACACCTTCAAAATCGTCATTCGCTGTCATGTGGGAAACTCCATTCTTGTACATGATTTGAGTTCCACCAAGCTGAAGGTTGGAGGTATACACTTCTCGACCAAGGAGCTTGTTGATTGCGGGAGCACCTGTCAAAATAATGGGTTGCCCTTCCACCTGGATCGCACGGTTCCCGAGGCGAACAAGATAAGCACCGATACCAACAGAACGGCAAGTCACAAGCGTAATGGTGAAAATATCTTCGTACGCTTTTGATGTAGCTCCAGCAATGAGGCCGGAGCCTCTCAAGCATTCAACACCTAGGCCATCCTTGGCTCCGACGATGGTTGTGATCTTATACCTCTCCTCACCGTCTTCATGAACGAGTTCAGTGATGACATCCTTCGACTTCCTCTCATCAAGCTTCTTTTTAACTTCGGGCGTTAAGTAGAGATACTTGAATCCTGCCTCTGGTTTCTCTGGGTCGTTCCAGGCGACAGAGAAAAGTGGCATCAACTCTTCCGCCATTCCAATACGTGCACCAGAATTGGCAGACAAATAAATTCGCGGAATGCCTAACTTCCTTGCAAGTTCTGTACATTTATGGAAGAACTTATCTTCCTGTGGACCGAAAGAGCCAATTTGGTAGGTGATATCGTTGGCAATAACAACAAATCGTCTACCACGAGGATATTCTGGGGTTCTTGCAGTGACGATCCAGCCAACCATACCATGGGTATTGGTTCCAGGCTCTCTTGACACCTCAACTAGGTTATCGGAATCGTCCAGGACGAGTTCACTGTAGTCGATACATCCTCCCTGAGGGGGCCGTTTCTCCGCGAGGCTGGGTTGACTAGCAATAGCATCAGTCCAGGCATTCTGGAAGGCTTGTCTGAAAAGCTCTGGGAAATCATAAACATATTGCGTTCCCATTAGATGAGCTTTGTAGCGTTTGGGCTGAAGCCACTCTTTCGTTGGGTATGGTGTTGTCACAGGCCGAAGATGCATGGAGCCAATTTTGTTGGTACCACCGATGCTGTGAAACACCCACTCTCCCTTCTCGGATTTTCTTTCTACATACATCTCGACTTGAATAATGTATCCGGATGTATTCGTAATCATTACACGGAGAGGATATGCCATGCCAGTGGAAGGGTCAGTGCACAGAATTCGAATTTCTGCTCCGGTTACGCGAAGACGCCAGAGACGTCGTCCGAATCGTTCCAAGAAGCCTGCAAGGGCTTGTTCCACGTCGGATGGTTGAAGTTGGAAAACCGGAGTGAAATTGATGAAGATGTGGTTCAAGTCAGAATTATTGTTTCCAATAATTTCTAAGGCGTCGAGGATGTCGTTCATCAGGTTGTCCGCTTCAGAGATCAGGTATTCGGCGGTGGGTATATCGTCGCGCAAGCGACCTGGCCGAACAACAGCGCGAGTGAAGTAACGCTTGTCAGCGGTTGCCTCTTTAGCAGGGCCTTTGCCGATTGCCTCATAGACATGAATATTCCTATTCTCGGTGAACACAGGGCTAATGTTGAATTTTGATAGACGGCCAAGTTCCAGCTGGAAGGCCAACGAAGGTTCGATGTGGCGAATGCTCTCATCTTCATCATATGAAGGTCCCCTGAAGGTGAAATATCCAGGATATGTCCCATCGCCGTGGCCACAGACAAACGTTATCCTCCGAACACGTCGAGCCTGCAGCTCATCTTTGAAATCCGACACGATTTTGTTCAGACGGGATGCAACTTCCTTATCGTCGAGGCCTTCCATATCGCGGATAGCAACGTTGCAAACTCCAATAAGTTCATCATTTTCAGGGCGTGGCTGTGGTTTTCGTTTGGCGGCCAGCTCTAAAGCGTTGTTGGATCCCGATTTCTGAGCACGATCGGCCTGTGGGAAAACCTCTAGAGCCCTAGAAAGGACTTCTTCGATTTCTTCGAAGTAGTGCGCAGGGATGAGAACACCCTTCCGTATTGGCTCGTTTCCACTTTTGCTGACCAAGTATGACATATCGCTAATGGAGCTGATTTTCTTGAACGGATTATTTTCTGTCGTGGGAGTGCTTGGAACAGATGGATTCGATAATGCCATATTCATTCCGAACTCTGCCAGAGGCACTTTTCGAAGCACAAAATCCCAAGAAACGAAGAATGGGAGTTCCTGCTCATTGTGGTATTGAACACTTTGGAGGTCATAAGCTCGATAAGCCCGACGAACGTATACTTCAAGCGCGGCCAACGACACCCACTGATCTTGATGCCCAAAGAACAAAGGAAGGACATCAAAGACAGTATATTTCGAGTCAACAACCTCCTTAAGGACATCAAGGTCGGGCTCCCTGTGATCCCAGCCTGTTTCGCCGTATTTCGATTGAACAACAGAAGACCGCAAGATATGTTCCATCTGAGCCATACGTTCTTCCAAGGATGGTAATGCACATTGGATGAGAAGTTCTCGCGCTTTAAGGGCGACTTTAGCACAAGGTCTTGATTCGAGGTCTGCCAACTTCTTCAGTATTGGTTTCAGGAATTTCCCAACGTTAGGAGTAGTTGGTTTATTCGGCCGGTACGTCTCAAGGATTGCTAGAACTAAATTATTCTTTCCACCAACTTTGGTGTGGGAGAGCACAGTTTGAATCACATTCATAATGTTATCCTTGTTTTCGTCTCGAAGTCTGAGAATCACATCCTCGTCGCGAATGTTGCGCTGGGAAAACAGGTGTTCTACCTTCCAATATTGCTCCAAAAGTCCAGCTATGACATTGTATTCGTGGACTCTCAAGCCTTCACTATAGTCACGGATGACTTGGACCAGAGGAGCAAGTGTGGTTTTAAGCGTTTCGGCATCAGCAGGGGCCACGTTTTCATCCAAGAAGCGACTGAAAGTTTTCATCAACTGAGCAGCAGGGAAGTCGGCCTTCCGTGCCTTGGCCTTTTCAATAACCTGGGTAAGCTGAGCATCGAGCTTTTGCGGCATCCGGGAGTGAAGTGCCGAAACGTGGGCATTCCACTCGCCATATGGTAAATCAGAGTCCCTCAACACTTCCACCAATTCTGCAAGTGTAACCGACATGATTACCTGATTATCGAAGCCTTGCAAGATGTCTTGCAGAATATGGTAAAGTAACTTGAAACGTTGTGGAGGCTTGTTGCCCACAACCTGAGGCAGGCCCATATCTGGCATCTGTCCGAGGAATGGCTGGGCATGCTTGACTCTAGAAGGGTCGTCCAATGTGAGGATTCCGAGAATATCGCCAGCTTGCAAGGTTGCACCAGGTTGTTTGATAAATTGAACCACACCGTCTTCTTGCGCGACTAAAGGCATGTACAGCTTCATGACCTCGATGCCCGCAAAGACTTCACCTGATGCGACGTGGGCTCCGTTTTCCACGGTGTAGTGTACCAGCTTACCCGGACTAGGGGTTCTCAGCTGTGTGGGGTCATTTTCTTGTTCCAACAAACAAGTTTTGCCATCGACGCTCAATCGTGTGGCTGAAGGCTCATCTTTCCAATACACATTATGACTTCGCCCGTTCAGCAAAACAAGTAAACCCCCATCAGCAAGGGCACGAACACCAACCAGACATTTTGACCCGTTAATAAACAAGTGATAGCTGTCTAAGCTAGCCCTAGTCGCGGTAAACTTGTATCTAGTGTCCTCATAGATAAAGTCAATAGCAAAGACAGTTTTTAGAACGTCCTTGGAAGGAACTTGACCCTTTTCAAGACCCTTCTTGTATTCTGCGATACAAGCTTCGCTCGCTACATGGGCTTGAGTCACAGCTCCACAAATAACAGCGATCACGGGGTCCGGGCGCTCAGCGGTTAGCTTTTTAGTGATAAGTTCATCGAGCCAGCCGGTGGTGATGGTGTTGTCTTCAAAGGCAGGTGTTTCTAGAAGCTTGATCAGATACTCGACTGTCGTCCTGAAATCGCCGCGAATGCTTAGTTCTTTCAAGGCCATAACCATGTGCTTCCTAGATGCAGATCGGTTTTCTCCATAAGCGAAAATATGGCCAAATTGAGAATCCGAAAAATTATGAATTCCCCCAGAAGTACCAACAGAGAAATAACCCCATACGTTAGAGCTACTGCGGAAGTTAAGTTCATGCATCGTTCCACTGGAAGGTTTGAAACCTTCACCAGGGTCCTCAGAAGTAATACGGCAGGCCGTTGTGTGACCTTTTGGCTGGGGACGTCGCTGTGCCTTGAGACTGTCCTCGTTTGAGAAATCAAAGTCGATCTCTGAACTGGTATTAACATCAACGCCGTATAGGAGTCGAATATCCCGGATACGATGCAAGGAAATTCCCATAGCAATTTGAAGTTGGGCAGCTGGTAAATTCACTCCCGTAACCATTTCAGTGGTTGGGTGCTCAACTTGTAAACGGGGATTCAGTTCTAGAAAGTAGAACTTGTCATCGGCGTGAGAATACAGGTATTCCACAGTACCAGTCGAGACATAGCCTACAAGCTTTCCAAGTCTCACGGCAGCGCGTTCCATTGCCTGGAAAGTCGACGGTTTCGCAATTGTTACAGGCGCTTCTTCGATAATCTTCTGATGACGTCGTTGTACAGAGCAGTCTCTGCCAAAAAGAGAAATGTTGTTTCCATACTGATCGGCCAACAACTGAACTTCCAAATGCCTAGCATTTCCGGCGAGTTTCATGATGAAAATGGGCGAGCCGGGGATTTCACTTGCTGCAGCATTATATAGATTAACGAAATCTTCCTCCTTTTCGACTTTGCGAATACCCTTTCCACCGCCACCTTCAGACGCCTTGATCATCACGGGAAAGCCGATACTCTTAGCCTTTTCCAATCCTTCCTGAGGAGAGTGTGTGCATCCAAGGTCGTAGATATGGTCTTCGACAGTAACAATGTCATTTTCGTCGATCTTTACTTGGTTAACGCCTGTACCGGACCAGGGGATACAAGGGACCCCAGCATGTTGTGCGACAATCGTAGAGGAGATCTTGTCACCGAGGGATCTCATTGCTGAACCAGGTGGGCCAATGAAAATGATCTTCTTTGGGGAGGCAGCCAAGGACTCTGGAAGTTTGGGATTCTCTGATGCGTGTCCCCTATGAAAGGAGGAAAGGTTAGTAATTCCAATTATGAGGGTTTGAGCGCCAGTTTGCCTTACCAGCCCGCCCAAACCGCATGGACGCCTGTTCTCTCTGCAATGTCGACAATAAGCTCAACATTGGCAAAATTATTGTTATTTGTGCCTCCAGGAACCTGTTTTGACTGATATTAGCGTTCATGATCTCCAGGCTTTTTTTTGTTTTTCGAACTCTCTGCTTTGCTGCCCCATACCTCCACATATCTATCGGCCATACGGATATAGTCCGCATTAGCTTGAAGGTCCTCTGGAGTTGCCATGACTGTGAATTGAATAGCGCGTTCATCGCCAAACGTGTCGTAGGCCCATTTGCGGACCGATCTGATCTCCTTCACAGCAGCGATGCCGTTATTCGCAATTAGGACCTGCAACAGAGCAAAACCAATTAGTGTCAAATTTCATAGTGCAAAAAGAAGCCGACGCGTAAAAACTGAGATTCAAATGTTGTAGAGTTGTACAAATGTGCCAAACCAGAGACCGAGCACAAAAATCAGAATAGTATCAACGAATGTAGCTTACCGACGTAATGACGGAGTGGCCATCATGCTGGGCAACAAAGTCCTTGACAGCTCCTGGCGGGGCAAGATCTAAGCGGTTACCGCCGATGAAGTGTGAGGGGATATTGTGCTTCGCAACATATGAGCTGCCATGACCATTCATGGCCTCTGGCATGGTGAATTAATCTTAGGAAAGTAAGATGAAGACCGTGGAAACACCACTATGCTCCGAACCCAACAGCTCGATTAGTAGCGTATCAAAGACCCGAAAAGCGCGTTGTTATCCCAAGGAACAGCCAAACTGAAAGGACTCCGCCTAATTAGCACCGCAATGTCCGACCCGTCGTGATACTCATACGAGAGAAGAATTATAAAAAAAGAAGGCGTAGAGAAGGAGAGAAGCGGTTAGTTGAAGATTTCTCCCGAAAATAACTGGGAACAAGAAGAAAAAGAAGAGAAGGGGAGAATGGGGTGAAGGACGATTGACTCGATGAGAGAGAAGTGAGAGGAAGGGAGATTCTTGTCGGGGGTTAAAGGACCGAGAGAGCGAACGAGCAAGCTGAGGAAAGAAGGGAAAGGCTGTGTGAGAGCAGAGAAAATGTCCTTGATGGTACCTGGGAGTTTGTAACTTTGAAACTCAGCGGAATTACCGAAACCAATACAGACATGAGTTCCTTGGGGTTTCCAAACTGTCATAAATTGCAAGCTTCTATTGGCCCATCTAGCTAATTACGTCATAAGTCTCGACTCTACTATCGTAACAGCGGTACGGCATTACAAGCTTTGGTCACAACGTTTCAACAAATTGTTGACGCAACTGAGAAAACCTTCGGAGTAACTCAACCCAAACTCCTTTGTTTATTGTTGATAAACCGTTTGTTCTTCCTAATATTACCCTCGTCGATTCCATGGAAGAGACAACAGGCAATGTGCGGACATCCGTCTCTGCGCGTCATTGGGGAAAAACAGCCTGTTTTGCCGTTTTCTTTGCCTTTTCCGCATATGCAAACCTGTCCGCTTCTTCCCCAACAGAGAGTAACTACAGGATATACTGGATGACCTTGCCAACAATAGAAAAAGTCGCCGATCCTCGCACTTCCTCTTTCGTTCACCAGCACGGGCAGACCACCCACAATCAAAGCACTGGCGACAGCCGTATTCGTATCACCTTGTGTTGCGGCACAACTTCCAACATCGTGTTCTGGCTTCACCCCAACCCAACTCTCACCAAAAACTTATCCTAACCTTGTTGAGAAAGTACCGAAAATACGGGAGAGGAGTGCGTGCATATGTAGCTTTGTGCCGTATTCTTTTTTTTTTTAATTTAAGGGCTTCGCCCCAGCAAGTCTCAACCCCCCGGCGGATCCTCCGAACTCAAAGGGCTGAGTGGCGGGTTTGCCTTCACCTCACGCTGGTTGGCTGGTCGCCCCCAACAAAAACAAGGTGCCCCTCACCAAAGAAGGGAGTTTCAGCCTAGCCCGATTAGACTTAGCTTCAGGTTCGGAGAGAAAAGCCGAGATCTGCCATTCGGACAAAATGTGTCACCGCAACCAGACCAGACGCAGACTGCAAGCACAGGGTTCAGGGTAACGCGTACGGAGTGCTGCTACTACTTACTCTTCGGCATCTAGTGGGCCACTTGACTGGTCGGACGGGTCGACATGATTTATTTGGCGCAAAAAAAAGCCTTCCAGCTCTTGTGAATTGAACAGCTGAATATCGTGATTCTTTTATCCGTTGGCTGATATCAAGCTTGGATACTCTTATGATCTACCACAAGCTTAAATAGGGTTACTGTCCCCGGGGTAAAGAAAACAAGGTTGGGTCTAAATCTTGTGGCTAGGTTTGAAGTTGTTTATCCATATAATACTTGATTGTTAACAAGAATGCTCATGGGTATTTATTAATTCACAGGATCAAACACAAATCTTAATAAAGGAAATGGACATAAACGAGTGAAAAGAAAACTGACAACAGTGGTGTACACACTGGCGAGGATTCAATAATTGACACAAAAGAAAGGGAGACTGAAGGATCGAAGCAACCTAATGTAGCTGTCAAGATTTCGATCGGCGGTTTGAGCACCCTTGCAAAAAGAGAAAAGCACAATATCCCCCAATTCTCCAGTGCGAAACAAGGGACTCCATCCGCTGTTGAACTCCAATAAACCAGCTGAGATCACGGCTTAGATAACTGCGCGCAAAAGATCTTCATATCGCACATTATAGGACTGTGTGTAATACCCCTAGAGCACCAAACAAAAAAAAAGAAAAGGAAAGATGAACGCCAGCCGTAAACATCATTGAGCCATGGAAAAGAGGCCCTGAAACAAAATGCAAAGATGACAAGCTAGACTAATAGGTCTCTCCTAATGCATTTATGTCATTCTTCCGCTCCGGTGGTAACATCTCACCTTCTCGGCGGTCCAAGCTTGAGCTGATCCGTCGCCCATGGGATATACCGGACGCACTTGACCCCGCGCTCTGCCTCTTTCTATGGCTTGGAGGTGCGGGAATACTTGACGGTGGAAACTCTCGACCGTTGAACCCGCTTGGTCGAGGAGTTGGTGTTGACACGTTTACATCGTCTTCACCAATATATGACATATTGGTTGACGGGTTGTAATTGCTAAGCGATGACCGCGGCCGTCTACTATCTGATTCAGTAGGCGTCTTGCTGAAACTTTGGCGGCTTTCGGGACGATGAAACGGAATAGGGCCAGAACCATGGCTAGTCGAGTATCGGCTTGACGCGCTAGTGCGGCTGCTCGGACGGCTATCAATAGGCCGCGATCGAGAAGGCGTTGGATGTGACGCTCCAAATGATGCCCGGCTGAGACGAGATGGGGTGTCGTCGCCATCCCTAGAAGTTCCAATACCACTTATACGTTTTCTTGCATTCCTCACGGTGACCGTCGAAGGAATATAGGTTTGGCCTAGTATTGTGCCAGTTCTTGGAGATACTTTAGGTGGGGTGCCAGTTGGCGCAGGGAGCCTTGACCTGGCCGAATGCACCCTCTCCTCGAGCTTTTGCATCTTGCCGATGAGACCACGGATCTGGTACAACGAGCCCGACTTGGGCAGAGTATTGGCGGATGACGAGGGATTCGTCGAAGACCGGCGGTAGTATAAAGTGGGGTTATTTCGTCCATTCGGCGTTGGGGCTGACGGCCCGCGGGAATGCCGTGGAGTCCTTGACTGCGGAGAAGGCCTCTGGAAGGACTTTAACTCCGAAATGGATGTTCTCGGGCGTGGTAGTGTTGGAGTGGCCGGTATTTTTGTAACCCCAGCGGATTTTTCGGAGCAAGGAGGCGAAGGCGGGGTGATTGCATCCGAGTTTACTGACGAAACGGATTTTGCCGGCGGAGTTACAATGGAAGGTGAGGATGTGGATGTAGTCGTCGGTGACCGTTCAAGGCTCTCCAAAGGATGTAGATTAGAGACAGTTGAAGATATCGAAAAATCCCTGTGCCTTCTCTTAAGAGCTTCTGATTTGCGCAGCTTCTCCTGCACAATATGAGTTTCGACTTTTAGGTCAGACAGTTCATCACGAAGGCGTTGGTTTTCAATGCGCAATGACTCGCGCTCTTGCTCTGCACTCTTAATTTCTCCCTCTAGGAGCACTCCCCGTTCGATCGATACGTTGTACTTGGATTCAAGGTCTTCTAGCGAGGACGTAGTATGACGAGCTTGGCGTTCAAAGTCATCGTTTACGACCTCGATATCCCGCAGCTTCAGTTGAAGAGTTCGATTCGATTCTCTAAGTGTAGTCACTTCCTTTTGGAGGGTATTCTGCGCTGAGTTTGCCTCAGACTTGGCTTGCTTGTACTTTGTCTACCCAGATCAAGGTATCAGCAAGGTTGGAGTTGATGCGGCCGGAAGCAAACCACGCAAAACACAATATAACATCACTTGAAGATAAATGTGGCATCTCACCTTCCACTCTTCCACTTCGTAGCCCAAACTTTCCACTTTTTCCTTTAGCTTTCTTTCCCGCTTTTCTGAAGCTTCAATATCTTTCTCTAGCTCAGCCTCCAGCTCTCGGCTGGAAGTTTGAAACTCTGCCAGCTCTACCTCTAGCTGTTCATATTGAGCTTTGTAATAAGCAATGGCTTCGTCAGGAGACGTAAAGTTGTTTTGTGGTGAAAATGGTGTCCCGTCAGGCATCGCGATCGCTCGGGGAGGCCGTTTGGAGGAATCACTGTGAGCGGAGGAGACCAAGGATAACCTCTAGTGGGCAATGAATAATGAGTATCAAAAAGGTAGGTGACTTGTCGCCAATTCTTTAAGCGAACGACGGCGGTATTTCGCTTCTGTTCAGTTGCGATAGGGACCCTAGCCGTTGACAATAGGAGATGAAACAGATGATGAAAGGAGGACGATGCGCCCCGTAATTACCACAGCAACTGCCCTCAAGATCTCCCTTGACCCTTTAACCACGGGTTAGCAAGGCGTTTTGAGGCTGACTTACCTTTCCTATGTTCAGTTATGTGCTAATCATGGTTGTTGTTTGTTTGTAGTCACTGGGCCCTGGACAAATCGTCATCACGAGTCTGTTCAGTCTGGCATGATGTTTTGGGGGGGTCTCTTGACACCCAATCACATGGGATTATGTAAGTCGCTCCCACGACAACGGTTGCAGACCAAAAGCGAACTAGCGCATTGGGTCCACGGCCAGATCACCTGATGCGCTTGATGTTGAGGGCGAAAGTGACGTGCACATTACGGCCTATCGTCGACGCAAAGCAGTTCATCTACGTCCGACCATCCAAACCCTACTAAGCCATCCGAGTCCGCTCTGGTAAGTTGTCTATTTCCACGCTTTGTATAGCCGCTGCGTGTTTCCCGTTTCCTCACTCCACTTTTCTGACCGTTGAAGCACCCGCTAGTTTGGCATCATGTGCATCTCTCCCCTTTGTTTGATCATCACTCCCATATGGCCACGCACGACCAATTAGTTCCATTGACTTGCTTGCAGCTTCACCACCAACCATATCTCTTCTCGCTCCAACGTCTTTTGATCAACTTATTTACAACATGCTAACAATTTCCAGCGGAAGCCTCCAGTTGATCCCGGCATTGCCGGCACCGGCGCCATGGCTGATACAACCGACTTGAGCCTTGATGCTCCTAGTGACCTCCAGGACATCCCTGACATCTCTATGGACTTGCTGCCGCCACCGGAAGGTACATATCCTGACCGGGCCACTTTGCTAGCGTCCGTTCAGGCTCACGGGAAAGCTCACGGATATAATGTGGTGGTAAAGTCCTCTAGCACTCCGACAGAGAAAAAGCCAGGCCGGACAGCAAAAGTATGGCTGCGATGTGATCGTGGCGGGCAGTACAGACCCCGTAACGGTCTCACCGAGGAGACCCGAAAACGGAAAAGAACCTCTCGTCTTATGGACTGCCCTTTTATGATGGTTGCCGCTGGCAACCCAGGCATATGGACACTCACAGTTTTAAATCCAACTCACAATCACGGCCCAGTCACCGAGAAACCACGGCCAGCCCCTCAAAGTAGAGTCAAGAAGGGTCAGGTCAACGCAATTCCTTATGACTGGCCACATGATGCAACTTTTACTCCATTCACAACTGCACTAGTTCTCATCGATATGCAGCGAGATTGTAGGTGTAAAATAGTCTATCTTACCCCGAACTGCACTGATATATGCCTTGTTGCTCGCGCGCATAGTCTGTTCACCTGGAGGTTATATGGAATATCAGGGTTATGATGTCAGTGGAGCCCAGATACTTGTCCCGAAATTACAACGACTATTGAATGCATTCCGAAATGCAGGCTTTCCAGTTTACCACACACGTGAAGGTATATTTCCCCCAACTTCCTTCATGGATGGACTATGTTACTGAGCATGTGAAGGCCATCGACGTGACCTTTCTACCCTCTCAACCCGGGAGACTTTCCGCTCTCGTAATAACCCTTCCGGCCTTGGAGTAGGCGCTGATGGCCCTCTTGGCAGATTTTTAATCCGTGGGGAACCAGGACACGATACTATCGCGGAGCTTTACCCCCTTCTAGGTGAGCCAGTAATTGATAAGCCCAGCCGTGGTGCGTTCACGTACACAGATTTCGAATTGCTTCTGCGGAATAAGGGTATAAAGAATCTTGTTCTTGCCGGCTTAATGACCGATGTGGCTGTATCTACCACTATGAGAGAGGCTAGTGATCGCGGGTTCGACTGCCTTCTTCTGGAGGACGGGACTATGGCGCACGACACAAGCTCCCAGATAGGTGTCTATGAGTCAATTAAGAAAGAAGGAGGTATTCTTGGTGCGACTGGCAAGCTTGATGACATAATACGTACTGTCGAAAGCTTCAGATCCGCCATTGTTAAAAGACTTGCTCCACAAATGACTGGTGTGGCATGACCCTTTTGCTCTTAGCCTGCAGCTGACCGTGGACTATGTACCTGGCCATTTTTGAATAATCTTTTGATATGAGATTACGAACGCACCGAATAGTTCTAAGGAACCAATTGTATTCAACTGTTCCTTCTGATTTGGGTGAGATTTATTGTTTTGTAAAGTACGCAGTCTTTTTTTTTCCCGATATCTTTATACGACAATTGGGGAGTGGTTCATACTATGTATACAATATGGCTTTTTTCCGATATCATTGCCTGAGCAGTATATTGTCTTTTAATGTTAGAACTGGGGTATCATAATCCTGCACCTATTATCAACTCACAGGGCATCTGACAAGGGTCATGATGCAAAAATCTGGAGAACCAAACCAAACCTACTTGTTAAAAATGGTAGAACATCCGAGTGCTATCAACTCCCATCCATGCCAAAACCTCATAGGAACAAAGCACCACCAACTGACTCCCAACTCCAGGGCCCTTAGTAAAGCACACCGAGTGAAGATAAACTTATAACCACTTCTTCCCTGCCGCCAGTACCTTACTTCGGAATACGGGGCTCTTGATTTCTATCCCTCTTCGATAAAAGGGGTTCATAACAGTTTTCACCCAATTCTCATACACTTCGTTCATAAATTGTCGTATGGCCTCTTCAGTTTGCGGTGACGTCGGGTTGTTGGCGATAGAAGATGAGGAGGCACGAGTGCTGCCTGCAAGAGCCGAAGGAGAAGAATGAAGAGGTTGATGAAGCAAGAGGAAGCGCACACCAGTGCCAGTCAGGAAGGCAGAAACATAGGCTGACGCCGGGGGATAGGTGTCGATGTGCTTCAGATACCTATAGAAACTTTTAATGAGATTTGGGTTCGCGTCAGAGCCCCCGGGAGGCAAAAGAAAAACATACATGGCTCCATTGGTCCATTGCACCTCTTCCACAATGTCCAGGCTAGCATGCACGATGAATTGGTTCATGAACCTCGAGGAATCAGGAAAACTGAATCTCGAAACTCCATCGCCGCCACCCTTAGAAGTGCCAAAGGCCTGACTGAAGAGTGGGGAGTCAGTTGGAGATAGAATTGTAAAGTAATATGACATTTTGGCGTCAATATTGCCCCAACCCGCCAATCGTGGGAGAGTTATCGTGAATTTCGCATTGACTTTGGTTACCTAGGCGCTTGGTCATGTGACATTCCCCCAGCTCCCGCCCAATGATCCGAGAATCGAATCAACGTTATTGCCAGTTCTCTTGAGCATTAGATTAGCCCGTAAATTAACAATAGCCCCGTCATATGGTATTTAGATTTGTTTCCTAGCAGAAATGCCTCCGCCAGCTCTTTCGTACGGCCTTAATCTAGCGCCCAAGAAGCCCGCCACCAGCGGCCCATCCATATCCAAGAAGCGCAAGAAAACCATCTTTGATTCGGACTCGGAGAACGATATTGAGCCTACCGGAGAAGCGAACAGTGAAGAAATAACAACAGTTGGTGGCCTTGGTCCGGCAGATTCGCAGCCATCCCCGGAGCCACCGTCAAAAAAGCAACAGAAAACGCCTTCAAAACACCCTTTCTCCAGAGATAGCAAAGGAAAAGATTACACCAATCTCGCCGCACTTCACAGCAGCAATAAGCATTCCCAAACTGCCGCTTCTATTGACCCTAGCATTTACGACTATGACGGCATTTACGACTCGATCCATTCGAAACCAAAGAAATCCTCAGCTTCCGCAACGGCAACGGCGATGTCGGGACCGAAATATATGACATCTTTGCTTCGTAGCGCTGAAGTTCGTAAACGTGATCAACTTCGCGCACGAGATAAGCTATTAGCTCGCGAACGCGAAGCTGAGGGCGATGAATACGCAGATAAGGAGAAATTCGTCACGGCGGCATACAAAGCGCAGCAAGAAGAAGTAAAGCGGATTGAAGCGGAGGAAGCTGCTAGAGAGAGAGAGGAGGAAGAAAGGAGGAAGAAAGGTCTAGGTATGATGGGATTCTATAAAGACATGTTAGAAAGAGATGGAAAGAGGCATGAAGAAGCTGTTAAAGCCGCAGAGGAAGCGGCTAGAAACAAAGGAGCAGTGGAAGAAGTGGAGGAGGACCAGGAAGAGAAATCTGCTGCGCAGGTTGCTGCGGAGCTTAACGCTCGTGGTGCACACATCATAGTCAACGACGAAGGAGAGGTTGTCGATAAACGCCAACTTCTCTCTGCTGGGTTGAATGTCGCTCCGAAAGCAAAGCAAACGGCAACTATATCTACATCAGTGGCAGAACAACGTTCGCGAGACGTCAGATCCGATCGTTTTGTAACGACTTCGTCTGCTCGCTCACAGCAACGGGCACGCCAGACTGAAATGGTCGCCGCACAATTAGAAGAGAGAATGCGTAAAGAACAGCAAGAAGAAGAAACGCGGCTGAAAGATTTGGCGGAGAAGAATAAGAGCAAGAAGACAGATAGTGATGTGATGAGTGCCAAGGAACGGTACCTCGCTAGAAAGAGAGAACGAGAGAAAGGGAAGGTGCAAGGACATGGAAAATAATAGTGTTGCCATGCTCTACCAGATGTGTTTACGCAGGTATTGGAATTTGGCTGGATGAGAATTTGCGCTTATTCATTGAGTAGTGGGATATCACATATCTAATGACCTATAACAAAACTCCAACAAGGCTGTATAAATGTCGTTTATCGTCGTCATAAGGCCGTAAGTGGAGGAAAAGCAAAAATCCAACCCGGACATGTAGATCGAAAAGGGGGCAAAATGTATGCAAGGCCAGCAATAACGAATGAAATCTCCAGACACGTTATGCAACAATAAATAGCACAAGAAGGACGCCGCAATTTTCAAGCTGTCAATGCGAAGCTGAGACCTAAAATACCCATTCCAGCAATTGCAAATCCAATACAAAGATTTTGATTGTGGGATATCACCAATCCTTCCGAGAACAATTGCAAGGCAACATTCGTCATGACACCGGCAGTAGCAGCGAACATGCCTCCGTAGACAGCCCAGGACACACCATCCGGGCCTCCTTGAATGTCCCCGTTCGCTTTTTGTGCGCCCCAAATCCACAAAGCGGCTAGTGCAGCGCCAGCCGGCTGGCTCACGCCTCCTAAGAGGCTAGACCAAACAACCGCCTTTAGTCTCGATTTCAAAGCAAGATAGAGGGGTAGTGCCATTGCAAAGCCTTCTGTGATGTTGTGGACAAAGAGAGCGATAAATACAGACCATCCGAGAGTAGGATTCGTATGATTGGTTGCGTATGTGATAAACCCTTCAGGAAGCTTGTGCATGGCTATGGCAAGCGAAGTTTGCAATCCGATGGATAAGAAAGCATTTTGAGGGACATGGTGATGGTGTTTCTTTGGAGGATGGGATAAAGGCGAATAAGCGGTTATGGAGTTGGAGGCGGGACTGCGGCGGCCAGTTGCAAAGATATGATGGCCTGCACCATCTCGAGTAATCTCGTCGGCCCTTTCTTCGACTGCGTGAGGCTGGTGTATAGCACCTTCTTGGTGTATATTTTCATCAATGAGTGCTTGCTCGCTAACGGATTCGACGACTGTTCTTGGTAAACACGAATGCTCCAGGTCAAGATGGCCAGAGAAACTGTGGCGGTTGGGGAGAATAGGTTTGCTATAGGTCGGAGAGGTCTCTAAATCCTTGTGCGTTGCGATTTTCATGCATTCTTGTCCACAAGCCTGAGAGAATCCGTAACACGGACCATTTTCGTCACATACGGGTTTTCGAACACCAACAAGACCGCTTATTGGAGCTGACAAAAATGACCTAACCAAAGATGCATGTGACTTTGTGGGCTGGATATGTGAGGATGGTATATCAGATGGAGCAGTGGTTCGCATCTGTGGAGATATTGAAATTGTAGTTTCGGTTGCTCTGAGTAATGGGGTATGTTCAGTAGTTGTTTCAGCGGGAGTGATGGTACTCCCACTGGCCACATCAGGAACAGTTCCGGCGTGTATGTCGTCTTCTTCATGGGAATGGGCACAGGCAACAACGTGTGAAGGAATAAACTGGTGAATCCAGCTAGACACCAATTTGATTACGAATACACCAAGGAGGAATATCCCTATGAGAATGAATGCAGCCGTGCCAGAGGAGTAACCAGCCTGGATAAGATATTTCTGTGACGATGGTAGCATGCTATATAAGGAAGTGAATAGCTATATCGTCGTCAGTCGTAGTAGAAAGCATTCCGGTGTTCGCTGTGCACGCACCAAGACCCCAGCACTTAGACTCATAGACGCTGAGAGAAATACATCACTATCTGCGATGCGAAAGTTCTTTCTCCCAAAACAGTGTCTGGCAACGATGTCGGCGCAAATGATCGTTGAACCTAGGGCGCAAGCTAGATACATTTTGTACATACCATGTTAGCTAGACCATGAGAAAGTGACAAACAGGATCAGGTATCAAACATACCAACACCACTAACGCTACTCATAATCCACCCTCGGGTGTCATTGTCAAGCCCCATCTCGATCGAAGGACTGTTTCAACTGTGGGGGACAGTGAAAGTACTCAGTAGAAGAGGTGAAAAGCAAGCCTGGATATCCTCGAATTCGATATTGCCCCGGGGTCCAGACTAGCTAAGCTTGTTGACGGAAACTAGCACGGATAATTGACATAAACTAAGGAAAAGACCAAGAGGAAGTGGAGGAGGTCAAAGAGCGTAAGTTGGGCTGCCTGACGTCTCATTGACTCTTCAGGTATTATGCCTCAAATCAACCTTGTTGGCCAGCAAAAATTCTTACGTCATAAGCCGAGTTGTCATCCCGTGCGGTAACACGCTTACTAAATTAGGCTTAGTGTGCCTACAAGGTCCTCGCCAAAACCATATGGAACTTTATTTGGAATTAGTCATTTGGCTTATATAATCGCACGTGATTGGTTAGAGCTCTGCCGTTAGTGCCGTGATGTGATTGGTTGAAAATGCACCACCAGCCAAACTCACGAGGAAATCATTGCGAGTGATGGATGAACGTCGTCTTCAATCTGGGCAGAGGTTGAGACATCCTCTGTGTGTGTGTGTGTATGCGCGCGTCCTGAACGTCAAATGAGCAATTAGGGTGACTGCTCTTTGATCCACGTTCGTTCCTGTCTCCGAGCACGCCATGTCCAAAGCAACATTCGCTATCATAGCAGCCGCTGGAGCTGCCACTGGTGCCGGCGTAACTGCGCTTGTTTACTCGGTTAAAGCCTCTCGTCAACCACCGCCGCTACCTCCTCCCTTACCAGCACAAGCTAAACCTGCCATCCCAGCTCCGAGCCCTGCCGTTGTCCCTCATCCACCATCTCCACAACTACCGACCCGATTCCCAGCGCCAGTTGACCCAGCCGGCCTCTTCCAATACGGTTTCCCTGGCCCGATCGCAGACAATGTTAACAGTCTTCCCCTCGCAAGTGCATATGACCGTCGCACACGCAACCCATCATGGGTCGCAGAGCACATCACCCCCGAATCCCTCAAACAAAACAACGGCGATCGCAAAAACAGCACCTTCTACGAAGATCAATCCGTCCCAGCCGCGTTTCGTGCCAAATTGAGCGATTACTTCCGCTCTGGATATGATCGTGGCCATCAAGTTCCTGCAGCGGATGCAAAATGGAGCCAAGAAGCGATGGACGCTACCTTCGCCCTAACAAATATGTGTCCACAAGTTGGTGAGGGATTTAACCGCGACTATTGGGCGCATTTTGAGGAGTTTTGTCGGGGATTGACCAAGAAATATCCCTCTGTCCGTATTGTCACAGGCCCATTGTATCTGCCAAAGAAGGACCCATCCGACGGAAAGTGGAAAGTTAGCTATGAAGTGATTGGAAACCCACCCAATGTCGCCGTCCCTACTCATTTTTACAAGGTTATATTTGCAGAGGATGGGAGAGAAGGAGGAAAGGTCAGTCTAGGTGCTTTTGTGTTGCCAAACGCTCGAATTCCAAATCAAAAGAGCTTGTCAGATTTTGAAGTTCCTCTAGAGGCCGTCGAACGTGCCAGCGGCCTGGAATTCACCTCAAAACTTACGCCAGACCGAAAGAAAAGGCTGTGTCAGGAGATCAAATGTGAGATAATCGTTAGAGAGTTTGCCAAAGCGGGCAATAAAAAGGCCCTGCCCTCACCTTGACCTATTTATATGAGCACGCAGTCAACGTCTTGTAATCGTTTCCTTATGCTTTTCCCTTTCTTTTCTCCCGGTTTATCGTGTATAATACAGCATTTACATAGGTATAGAGACAACATAAATGTCCGGTTTTCAAGTATAAATTCATTCTGGTCATTAACATTGAAACGCCGTTCCGGCTTTCTTCGCAAGGTTTGTCCCTCCACCCGCAAAACCGGTGCCTTCGCTACATATCGCTACCAATCCCGGCCGTATCTTATCCTTGTCCTTTTTACCCTCCTTTTTGGACTTTCTCTCGGTAATATCTGTCTCACATACATAGCAAAGCATCCTGCTATTGCGCTCCACCTCTTCGCGATCTTTGGCATGAGGGTCAGGAACCCCATGTGGCGTCATGAACTTGTCTACACACGGTTTGCAAATTACATGTCCACACGGTTTCGTTACTAGGCTAGTGAGCAACAAATCGTTCACCGTGTTCCTTCCGGCTAGAGCATTGAAAAACTTACACATTGCTTTAACCCCGTTATTCAACGCTCGTTTACAAGCCGGACAGACCCGGAGCATTTCACCCGTCTGGTCATCTTTCACTTCCGTAAAGCTCACCATCACGAGAGACTTTAACGAATACCCATGTTTATTTTTAGGTGTCGACGCCGGACATATAGGGCTCAGCTTCGCTGGTTTAGAGTCATTTGAGCCGTTTTCGGTAGACGGCGTTAATGATGGGATCCAAAAGGACGGCATTTGCGGTTTCGCAGATTCGCTCTAGAATTCCAATGTTGGCCTTAGTCGAAACGAACGAAGATGCAAGGGACTCAAAAAGAAAAATAAAGCTGAATAGCTCACCCTCTCCTGCTCAATTTCCTTTCGGATTCTTTCACGTTCTTCCCTGGCAATCCTCCTCATTTCCGCCTCATCCAACTCAAACCCTTTTCTTCTCTTCCTCACCAGATCTTCACCGCCGTTCGGACTTCCGTCGCCTTCATACGCATGGCCTAAATCTCGGCCTGAAAACTTCCTCTTCCGGTCGTCCAAACCCATGCTAATCATTTCAAACTCCTTCAACTCCCTCTCCCTCGCTTCCTGCGTTAATCTCTCGTCATTTTCTTCTTTCTCTTGTTGCTCCAGCTCCCGCTCCTTGTCTAATCTTTTGATTTCCTTTCTTTGTGCCAAAAGATCATTCACGGCGCATTCTCGACAAAATATATCCCCATTTGTAGCACATGCAACCACAGGAGGGCGGGCGGGTAGAAGACAAAGTCTACAGCAAGAAAATGGGAGGAAAGATTCTCGCGACAGTCTCGTGCTTTGGGATCCCCAAGTGGAGCGTAACAGAGACCTCTCATAAGCCGTGAAATGGGGGAGAGAAGTGTTGCGCTTGGAGTGCGCCATTGCGGATGCACAAATTGTTAGAATACCATCAAAAAAAAGAAGTTGAGATATTGACCAAGCAACGCAAATTGCTATGTTCAAAAGTGAACTATTCGTGGGAGAGAAGAGCTGTAATAATATGCTAGGCTTGCGGTTTGGTAGTGATCCAAAGTTAAAGTTACAAAGCAACGAAATGGTGACTAAGCCCAGAATCTCTCACCACTTCCACCTTCATCGCTTGGAATTTAGAGTGAAGGTGCCAAAAGGGATTTGATATGTTTTCAATAATGACAAACCATCTATTAATTTAGGTACATACACTATCGAATAATGGCCAACTCAAAAAGGAAGCAATTTGCAAAAGCTCATTTTATTTCAACAAGCTATAGTCGCCGATATTAGAACACATAGCAACCAGGGGTCAGTGTCACACATCCCCTAGGAAGATTGGACAGCATGGCGAAAGTGGTCCAAAGATGGAAGGCTAAATGAGAATGGTAGGTATCAGGATAGCTTTTTTGGGGCAAGGACTAAGTATGAGTACAGGGCCATGATGTTAGGAGTTATCAAAAGGGCAATAAGGGTAAGGGAATTGACACAAAAAGATCGAAATAGAACGGTACGAAAACAGTGGGTGGGAATCTTAGATAACAATCGTAATCGTCGTGAACAATAGTCGGGGAGGAAATGGATATTAAAAGAAACAAGGAATATTAACAATTCATACTATGCCTCGATAACTTGTTCTGGGACGATACGATTTGACTGGAGAGTGGAATCATAAACACCGGTTTCAGGCTCAGTAGAATCTCCGTCCGGGTTTTCTGGAGGCTGGCCTGCTGAGCCTCTACTTTGCTCTTTGGCGAACACGGACTGTTCTGGCCTCTTAGCTGGGTCAGGCGGCTCATGTTGAGGCTCCTCCTCTTCGATAATAACTGCAGAATCTGCGTCTATTCCACCAATATTTCCATCGTCGAGCTGGGAACTGGTCTCCGGAAGTGACTCTCCTGGAGAACCAAGACCACTAGGCCGCTCTTGAGTACCGTCGCGCTGCCGCAAGCTCCTGGCTGTGGTTGTGCTTACAGACCTCAAAGAGTATGCCTTTCTGCCGCTTACTTCCGAAACAACTAGACTATTCTGGCCAGTGGGGTCAAACATGTCCGGAGCGTGCAAATCTTCGATATTGATAGGTTTACGTTGTTTAAGCCGCTGTTCTGGGGATATGTCTTCCCATTCAGAGCCAAAAGTAACCACGGACGCCTTTTTCCCATGAAGGGTGAAACTCCCAGTACCACGCGCCAAGGTTTCGGTTTCGGTGGTAGTATTTCCATCGTCCGCTGCGGAGATGGTTGTGCCGGAATCTTTGCCCCTTTTGCTCCGCTGATGATGGGGGATAAAATGGCCATCACGAAGTGTACGATGTAAACTTCTCCGAATCTTGCTCCGGCCGTCTCCAGGCATTTGTTCTACCCGAGAATCATTACCTATGCTATTGAGTTCGTCCGCTGCGTCACCCGCTACAGACATTTGAGTGAGCAATTCATTGGATAAAATCCCAGCTTCCCGAAGGACGCGGTCTTCCTCAGTGTCAACCACGCTCGGCGTTGGGGTTCGATTGACCGATGACCGCCTTGCAGAACCGCTTGAGTCTAGCTTGCTTATAGAGCTCGCCATGGAAATTTGGCGGGGTACGGGAATTTCACCTAATTTCTTCAATGAATCAAGAGCGGCATCATCTTTACTCCCGCCTATCGACGGCTTTCGAGGTGACACAGCTATGTCAGAAGACGTGAGGGCCTTCGGTAATCCCGGCCGCCTTACATTGTTTGAGATATCCTCAGCCAATTGATTCGGTGGCTTCACTTCCCTAATTGGCGTAGGTGAACGCGAACGGACGCGTTTGGAAGACTGGTTGCTTTTTGGGGATGTTGGAGCCAAGCTTTGCGTCGTGTCGGATATTGGCTGGTGTTCGTGGTTTGAAGATGAACTCACATCAACTCTACTTGGGGGGTTGCTTCCCTGAACCATTTTCACGGACAGATTCTTTTCCTCTTCAGCCAAATCAAGTGCCAGCACATCTCTGTGGCATTTTGTTCTCCAGACATCCAAGCGAGCCCATTTAATTTTCGCTGCCATCCGCCCAGCAGCAAGAAGAACTTGGTCTCTTGCACGCGGATGGATAGGAGTCAAAATTTGGAGGTGTCTAGCATTTCGCAAAAGATCGTCAAGCTGCTTTTCGGTTATGGCTAGTTTCTCATTTGCCTCCTCTATTCTTCTTGAGACCAGATCACGACGTGCCGCAAAAATTTCTTCAGCCAGACGCGGATCCATCCTTCTAGTGCCGGTAGCAGCAATTTCCGAGAAAGTGGGCGTCTCGGAGGTATCAGACGTTACCGAATTCGCCCGAGCTGTCTTTTGAGATGGATGGCCTTCGTAATTGACCCCAATCATCCCCCTCATCCTAACGCCTGTAGTTCTGAAAGCAGATGCATAGTTGATAGTCGTCACCCAATCGTTCATCTCAACATCGCTATTCGCCAAGAAGACTTCCTCAAAACCTCCATGCCGAACAAATAAGAAGGCATGTTTATGCTTTTTATAATTTGAGTCCAAAAGCGCCACAGCATCTGCAGTAGACATGATAGCATCCGGTTTAAAATCGGCGACGGGTGGTTTAAAAGTCACAGGCTGACGGCGCGCACGTGTTTGTTTCGATTCATATTGGGATATCAATGACTTTACCCACTGGACGTCCTTGAAAAAATAGAGCTGCGAACCAGTGAGCACAGCACCCCACTCCTGCCATGGAGATCTGGCTTTCTTCTTTTTGGGATCTTTCCTCCAGAGTACTCCAACCTTGGCGACTCTAATATCCACGAGGCCGGGCTGTGATTCTGCCGGATTAGCGATGGAAGACTGAGTCATAAAAGCATCTGGTCGGGATCTTTCCGAGACTATTTGCAAAACACACGGTTTATAAAACACCTTGTGAAGTTCGTTCATTCCCGGCGTTTGATCTAGCCCTGAAGAATTGTAGGGATCTTCTAGGTCCATTACATCCTTGAAATTTGGTCTTAGGGCGCCAAGTTTGCCCTCGAGGATTAGAGCGTATGGATCGACCGGATCTCTAGAGGCTTTTGACAAATGGTCGGTACTAGAAGTCTTGAATAATGGGCTTCGTGACTTAGGTGCTAGGCGTCGAACACCAAGATTAATTTCATCCTCAACGTGAATAAAAGGCGTGTAACAAATATTATCGTAGAAACATTCAAGGATCTCCTCCGCAAGGCCTTCGCCTCGTGTGTTACGAACGTA
Organism: Amauroascus verrucosus; assembly: GCA_001430935.1. Lineage (NCBI taxonomy): Eukaryota > Fungi > Ascomycota > Eurotiomycetes > Onygenales > Onygenaceae > Amauroascus > Amauroascus verrucosus. The sequence goes on from LJPJ01000121.1 coordinate 586,754, forward strand.
ATCATGTTTCTGCATTTTTCTCTTGTTATTTTTATTGAAGACATCAGTATGGAGGATAAGCAGGGAAAATGCGATGAAATAAGCTTGGTCTAAGAATCGAACATTTTAGCAAAAATCCCGAAAAGAAAAAAGTCTGTGGCGGATGGTGGCTCACCTGGAGAGGCAAAGATGCCGGGGTTGCATTCATGATATCGATCTGCAAAACTTTGAAGCACACGGTCGATTTGCTGAGTTTCCTTTGGCAATTCTGCCTCCATTAGCAATTTTCGGATTGACATATCCATCGCATCACCAAAAAAAGCGAATCCGCGCATGTATTTTCTCAGCGTAGTCTTATAAAAATCGTCCATCGACTGCGAAAGAATCGTTGCAATGGCAGCCCTATGAACCAAACCTTCAAGTCTTGTAAGGTAGATTGCAGGTGTATCATTTGGTTCTTTGGGAGGGCAGTTGGCTATTTCTCGTGCTATCGAAAACGAATTTTGCTTGGATGTCATCGACTGAGGTGTTCCCGGCACTACATAAGAAGTTTCACCAGATACAAAACCATCTGCGTTATGCTTTGATTTGTGAGAGGGGTTGAACAAGTCGCTGAAACTCTTTCGCGGAGCAGTAAATGTGGACGTTCGACTAGATGGAATGATTTCGCAAGATGATTGGCGCACGTCGTCCTGGATATCGACGAGAGAGCCTATTGTGGAAGACCTTCCCCTACGACTGGGTCGGTGTGACATTTTAAGTGACAGGGAAGATCTCGCAGAATTGGCAGATGTGGTTGAGTTCTTGCGCAAGAGATTCGACTCCGGAGACCAAGGGTTTTGAGTTGGACGTGTGAGAGATGAACGGGAAGGTGAAGGAAGCGGTGACAGGTGCTCGCGATCTTGGTTGACGGAAGATATTCCACGCGTTTGTTGATCAGACTTGGAAACTTGGCTTGGGGGAGGAGCTTTCATAGCAAAAGGAAATAGGCTGTGCCTATTCTTTTTCATTTTGGGAACTCGGAAAATCGAAGATGTACTGGAAGAAGCATCGGTTCGTGACGCAGCATTGTAAACACCATGGTCTGCCGAACTTGCCTCCGACCTCGATGATTCTGATAATCTTGCCGCAGGTAACAGGCCCTGGTGCGGCCCGTCCTGCCAGCGCGTGGGTCCACTGCGTAAAGAAGTCGTTGAAAGTCTTCCCTGTGGCTCCTCAAAACTGATATGAGAGGCTCTTATGCTTGAAGGAGTTGTTGATGACGTTGAGAGCTGAGGGATAGAATTGTGAGCCTGGACAATAGGGCTACCTCCCGCGGATTTAACCTTCTCAAAAGGCGACTTTTGATGGGATACTTTAAATATACTTCTGCGTTTTACGGATTGGTCAAGGTTGTCAGTGGTCGGGGATGTTGTGATTATTTTTGGCGCTGTCTCAAGTTATTAGCCGTCAAACCTGACTCTGCGTGTCAGAGGTCAGATCAACTTACGCCGAGAATTTTTAGGGATTGACGGAACGGGAGGGGGCTCTGCATCCTGGTAGGATACCGAGAGCTGAGGGTCTGAGGCATGGCGAAACCTCAGCAGGCTAAATCTGTTTCGCCTGGTATTCTGAGCTCGAAAAATGCGATCTGCGTTTGGAATTCCTTTCCTTTCACCATTGTCAAACGATGTGGAAGGTAATTTCTGAGGGATTGCTAGTGATTCGGGTTCGCGTGGAGCGATTTGCTCGCTGGAATGGGCGGTGCGGGGAGCGTGGCCAACGAGTCGACCTGGAGTACCTGGATCCGTTTTGTGCTCCTTTCCCGAGCTACCTTTTTGGATAGCACCACCAAACTTCAATCCTTTCCAAGGCATTATGTGGCAGCCCTCTCACAGATGATTAGCTCATGGTTATCCGCTCAGATCCAATTCGTTCATGGTATGGCCCGCCCGGCGCCCTAATAGTCTCACGGACAGTCAAGTTCAAGTTAGGTGATGTATGTGAATGTCCGAGTATCTCAAGGCGATAGAGATGTGTGCGTTCAGTGGTGATGACGTCTGAAGGTAGGCAAAAGAAAAGGGTTGGTGGAATAGTTTTTCTATGAGCTGCGGAGGAAATTGGGAATTTGCAGTTAGCCAGTGTTCGTCTTCAACGGGACAGAGGAGTATATAGTATACAGATACCGTAGCAACAATGATAAGAATCTGAATGAATTTCTTGATGAAGATATGTCGACAGAAGGGGAAATGAGAGTAGAGGTGGGAGTGGAAAGGTGGAGTTGCAGGCTCACCGTGGGTTTTCCAACAAACACTTGTTAGTGCAACTGGACGAGTGGGAGAGTCGCGGGTCTGGGATGAAACAGCCAGTATCCCTAGCCTGCTGTTGAAGATTTGCACGAGTTGCAATTGGGAGTATTGCAAGGCTGCTTTACAGACTCACTCTGGCTAATCCGCAATGGTCCCGATCGACCTCCTTTCCCTTGAGATGGGGTTGGATTTGGGAGACCCGCTCCAAGTCGCAAGTCGAAAGTCAAAAGCTGGAGCTGCAGGGCTGGCTGGAGGCAAGACGGCCGTTGTCGTCAACGTAATCCGCAGATTGGAATCCAATCACCTCATGCAGAGTGCTGCAGGAATCCAGATGCGGCTACAAGGTCGAAAAGGACAGCCAGATACTTGAGCGCTTATCCACGCAGAGCAGATTTTAGAAGAGTACGCGACAGTTGGGAGATATTTAGGGAGCTATGGCTTGGTGGTTGGTTCCAGGGGCATCACAACTCCGGCTTCCCGAACCCAACATAGCCACTGGGAAGGGTTGTCCCTAGAACGATCTACAAGCTGATTTTGGAAGTTCAGAGGAGATTGAAGTCTGCAAAATCTCGAATGACTGAATGTTAGGGGTTGGTGCATTGTCGATCATCGCACAAGCACTTAGAAAGCACCCTTTTTTGTTTTTTTCTGGCTCCTGTGTTCCCCGAAATGGAGAACGCAGACTATCATTTCGTTCACTATTAACAGTTCTGGTCCTAGGCATACTATTAGGGGTCTGTGGGTTTGAGCTCCAGAGAGGAGTCTGCATAGGAATGCACCAGAGTCCAACCATCTTCAACGCATAGGTGGTTTGAACAGCAAACAGCCAATCATTACCAATGTCACTGATTAGTTGTTGAAATGTTCTTCTCAAAGAGTCCCAGCAAGAGACAAGCCCATTCTTAGTTGCTAGTTAGTTAACTGGTTAGACTTGCTTTCATCGCATCTTCTCAGCCACCAGTAGTCTGGCCCAATCTGCAACCAAAACACCCACTTCCCGTGCCTCACATTCAAAGCACTTCATATCAAGTTGACCCTTCTTTTTGTCCTATCTAAATGTTGCTAGAGACATAAAGTACTTGCAGAGAATGCATATACTGCAAGTGATCACTAGTGTTTTATTACTCTCCGTCCCCTTCATCTCCGCCGTCCCGTCAGCTGGCAGCAACTTCCAATCCCTCATATCCAAACCCAACTCCCCGACTCTCGATTCTCAGGGAAGGTCTTCTCTCGGACTATGGACCAAGCTGCGCGATTCCGTCATTGAGACGATTTGGCGTATACCAAGCGGAGAACGGAATCTCTCTAGAACCAAATCGTCGGTATCTTCGCCGAAAACACCGGCTTCCATCCGGGCCCGCTATGGCGATGATGTCGTGCTTAGATTCACGATCCGATCGCAAAACGATGTCAAAGCACTGATAGAGGCATCTAATATTCTATTCCTTGACATTTGGGCGTCGACAAGCGAGTGGGTTGATATTAGATTGGCCAAGGATGTGGTATGCGTCCGCTGCAATCCCTCCCCCCAAGAATACCCTTCGTCCTACTGACTGCTGCCGGCCTATTCCAGGTCCCGTCTCTTTTAGGATTGCTTCCCAACTCCTTGCGGACCGCCCACATCCCTGTGGTCCATGATTTAGCCCAAGCAGTATACGAGTCCTATCCCCAACCGCTCTCCTCCATCCCGAATCAACATCGTCTTCTTTCTCCTACGATTCGTCCATCATCTGAAGTTCAAAATATCTTCTTTCAAGAGTATCAGCCGCTCTCCGTAATTACACCCTGGATGCGCCTGTTGGCATCCATGTTCTCCACCCACGTTCGATTGATCAATTTGGGTGCTTCATACGAGGGCCGCGAAATTGCCGCCTTCCGCATTGGCGTCCATCCTATAAACTCCGATGGCCCCACTGGACGCCGGAAAACAATCGTGATTACTGGCGGTTCGCACGCGAGAGAATGGATCAGCGTTTCTACAGTTAATTATGTTGCCTATTCTCTTATCACAGGCTACGGCAAATCAAAGGCCATCACTAGGCTGGTGAATGAATTTGACTGGGTGTTGGTGCCGACGGTAAACCCCGATGGGTACGTCTATACTTGGGAAACTGACCGACTCTGGCGGAAAAATCGACAAGAAAATAACTTGCAATTTTGTCCCGGCGTTGACCTTGACCGAACTTGGGGCTTTGAATGGGACGGCAGTGACAGTAGGAGCAACCCCTGCTCAGAAGATTTTGCTGGAGATGGCCCATTCGGCGGCATAGAGTCTAAGAGAATCTCGCATTGGGCCCTAAACGAGACCATCAATAATAATGTCACTTTTGTGGGCTTCCTCGACTTACACTCTTACTCCCAACAAATACTATATCCCTATTCCTACTCCTGCACCAATATCCCACCTACACTGGAAAACCTCGAAGAATTAGCGATCGGGATTGCTAAAGCTATTCGACGGACTGACCACGAGTATTACGACGTGAGCTCTGCCTGCGTGGGTTCTGTTAATTCCCACAATAGGAAGAAAGGTGCTGCATTTCAGCGCATGGAGAGCGCTGGTGGAAGCGCTTTGGATTGGTTCTATCATGACCTCCACGTTCGATATGCGTATCAGCTTAAACTACGGGACAAGGGAAGTTATGGCTTTTTATTGCCCAAAAAGAATATTGTTCCCACTGGAAAAGAAGTATATAACGCTGCATTGGTATTTGGGAAATTCTTGCTTGGTAAAGATGCCCAAATTCTGGACTGGGATGTTGAGTTCCAATACTCTGGTGAATCTCGTTTTAAGGATGCCGAAATTGAAGATCACATCCTAGACGAAGCCGCCTCCGGGCCGTTAGAAGATGGAGACCACGAAAACGATACTCCTTGGGAACTCCGCACACAGCAAGTTTGACATATCAGTTCTCCATGGCTCCTGACCCCCTACGGATATAATCTTTCATTTGGATTTCTCTTGATATCTTCTCTGATCCCATATTACGCCACAAATACCCTCGATACATCGACTCCTATTTTGTAAAATTTCCCCCTTTTTGAAAATAATGTCAACATTTTCTTATCTCTATTTCTATTCATTACCTTTTTTATTTGCCCTACATCGTTTCGACCTGTATCGACTTGCTGCGCATTTCTATTTTGGAATGTCCCGCTTGGATATCAATGACTTCTGACTTTTTATGAGTGAAACGGCTGCGGCAATGCAATGGAACAAAGGACCTTATTTTAGTGAATATGAATATAACAAGCAATCTGATACATAGTTCAGGCGGTCATCCTAACTATCATCTACCACGCGGTTCTTTGTCCGCTGCATGAAGATAAGCTTAATTAGACTATGCCTACGACGTCATTCAAGCCGCTAGCTAGCGCCTTTGACGCCAAGCACAATTTCAACACAACATGCCCACAGTTGTCAACGTATCTCTTGCTCTTTGAATCATCGATTCGGTGCACGAACCTCTCGGCTCTAAACAATCAACGCCGAGAATATGTCAAAGTCTCGTAAACACTACACGTGCAGCCGGGGCCATGTGAAACATAGCCACTTTTGCTCTGTATTCAGTATCCAATCCTTGTTCGTCAGCAAGGGCTATGCATAACAATCCATTCAATCCAATTCGCTGCCTGGGTTGGAGATGCAGAAAAGAGCTTATTTTTGCTTGATTTTCGCTTGCAACAGGGTAATAGACCACCAAAAACGACCCTCCGCTCTTGGCACCCGGTAAAACTTTAAGCCAGATCACAATTCCATTCCCAATCCCCGCAAACCTGACTGATTGAGTGGGATATTACAATAAATGACCCTAGTAATTGATTTGTTATTTGTGCCCATCTTTGGCTCCGTCACTGGCCGAGGTGGGAAAAAAAAAAAGGATTCTAAAATACCCCCACTATATAACAGGTTATACAAAGCCTTGAGTTGTAACTCCGTCCAAAGTGCGTTGTCGTTTTGAAACTTGGATGTTGACTTTCAGAAATTGAAAAGTGACGGAAAAGGAACGTGGCTTCTAGCAGAATGGCGGATCCATCGACATCTCCCAACCCAACCAATAGCGAAATGGATTCCTCTCAGTCTCTAAAGGGATTTCTCCAGGAGGCGGAGCGATCACATAGTCGTATACCCTTCCTGAGAAAGATTCCACTGCCAGCGATTGGGATAATCTTGCTAGTTGCAGCTGTAAATATCGTGGTTTGGATCGCAGCAGGTATTGTTTTAGTATGTATACCATCCCCCTTTCTCCTCGGATCTTCTAGGCTTTCTCGTATGGTAGTACAAAAGCTGCACATAAGAGCCATGCTATAACCTGCTCTCCTGTCTATCACAAGGTCTAGCTGAGACTTACCAGCCGCTATCACATCCCTGAGATAAATTGTTTCAATCATCAGTCAAAAGTTCAATCGGCTAACAGGAGAAATAATAGCATTTTAATCCGTAAGTGGTCTAGAAAGGATAGGCCGGTGTTATCAAAGTCAAGCCTCCACCAGGCCAATTCCTGGGCTCTAGCTGACAAAATATTGCGCATCAAACAATCCAGATCCTTAGTCTCAACAGCAGTGTTATCGTATACTCTGGGCCTAAGACATGCGCTTGATGCGGACCATATATCAGTACGTGAATAGGCATCTCGTAGCCATTGCTGAGAGCATTCCAGGGGCCCAACTGTACTGAACCTGTTATGCGATGCATCCTAGGCCATCGATCTCATGACTCGCCGACTTTTAGCCACAGGCCAAAAGGCAGTGACTGTTGGAACTTTCTTCTCTCTTGGCCACTCGACGTAAGCACAACTAGCTTCACACCTAACTTGGCATGCTTCATCATTTGCTAAATACTGTATAGGATTGTTATAATAACGTCTATTGTCGTTGCTGCCACCGCAGCAGCAGTGTCTTCCAAATTCGACACATATGGGACAGTCGGAGGGATCATTGGAAGCTCAGTTAGCTCCGCATTTCTGATGCTGCTGGGAGTAATGAATGCATACATTTTGTATAAGCTAATCCAGCAGATGAAAAAAGTCCTGCGAAGCAAAGGTGGGGGAGAGGAAATTTGGAGAATAGAGGGAACAGGAGTTTTATTCAGAATTCTGAAGACCATGTTCAAACTGATCAATCGGTAGGTCGTGCAACACCCATGCTTCTTTTTTCTTTTTATTACCCAAGGTGAAGTCCTAACATGGTAGATATAAGTCCGTGGAAAATGTATCCTTTGGGGGTCCTTTTTGGACTGGGGTTCGACACATCCTCCGAGATTGCGTTGCTCGGTATCTCTTCAATCCAGGCGGCGAAAGGAACCAGTATCTGGGTCATTTTGATTTTTCCAATTTTGTTTACAGGTAAGCTCGATTCTCAGTCTGAGAGGTGATAGCTTTGAGGCTAACCTACACCTTAGCTGGAATGTGTCTCATTGACACCATTGATGGCGCTTTAATGTTGTCTCTATACATTCAGCCAGCAAAACACTACCTTCAATCATCGTCTGCCTCTTCCACAAGCTCGACACACATTGTAGCGACGACTACGGGCCCACAGACCATATCCAGAAACCCGCGGGATCCTATTGCATTTCTCTACTACTCGATCGTGCTGACCTGTCTAACCGTCATTGTTGCCATAGTAATTGGCGTTCTTCAGCTGCTAACGCTCATTCTAAATGCTGCAGAGCCAAAAGGTAAGTTCTGGGATGGCGTGGAAACAGCAGGAGAGTATTATGACGTGATAGGTGGCGCCATTTGTGGATGTTTTATTGTTTTCGGTGTTGTCAGTGTGCTTATTTACCCACATTGGCGGCGATGGGCCTCTCAAAGGTACACCAACGATGATCTAGCCAAAGCAACCAATGATGAGGAAAGGGGAGATATTTTGGGACCTTTGGACGCATCGAAGACTGGAGCCGTCGTTGGAATAGAGAAAAGCGACACAGCTGGCCCTTGACGTCTTTCAAAATTGATCCTCGACTATGGTAGAGTTTTGTCGAAGACTCATTTCTTTGGAGAAGATGATAATAGCTGCAGGTATGAAATTGAGAATTTCAGGTCGAGGAGGGAGCCCACATAGATTGCTTGTTTCAATATGGTACTTGTGAGATTTGTTGGATTCTCCAGTATCGAGAAGAAGGGTGATGTGAAGAGAAGGTGAGGATCGGAAAATGAAGGAGAAGACGATATAACAGGCTAGGGCGAAATAGGAAATCACGTGGCTTTAACTGAGTAGCTCCTCGTATTCGTATTCGTAATTTATCGGGAATTGAATCTTATCTCGTATCTGATTATTCATCATCGTCATCAACTCATCGCAGCGATTCAACCAAGACGACGACGACGACATTGTAAATAGCCCGATCTCCTTTCTCTTTTTTTCCTTTCCTTTCTTCTTTTCTATTCTGACTTGTATATATTCTTCTTCCCGTTACTTTTCCTGTTAATTTTATTGTTCAGTGGGTTCAGCTACTGGCCTATTGAAGCTACTACTCAAGATCTTCCAAGGTAGATATTATGAATTCTCGTCGTCATTCCGGTGAAGTAACATGCAAATAAGCTATGCGTAACATCTGCTGCCGATATGAAGGTATGAATATATCCTAAACTTTGAGACTTCCGGGTTAATATTGACGCGACTGGCCAATACCACCATTTTCATGCATCAGAATGGACATCATGGACTCTATTCCCCCAGTGACAGTACTGGATATCCCCAAATCCGCTTCTCAAGAGCCCATAACAATTGACCTAAAATCATGCCCTTCAATGTTCGTTCTACCGACGCATCTCACTCTGGAAGAATTACATGGAGTGGAAGAGACCTTGACAAACTGCGGCGCTCCTGTGACGTATGACATTACAGAGGCGCGCTTGGTGCTTGGGAAGCTCTCTCAGAAAAAAAGGGCTGTTCTGGAGCTTCGCGCAAGGGGCTTGTGGACCGAGGAGATTCCCTCTACTAAAAGCCCTCGTCCACCTCCCGTGAAGAGGCGTCGGCTCAATAGCCCAACAGACGTTGTGAAGCCAGCAAGGGAGCCGCAGATCACTGATTTAGAATTGGAGTCTGAGTCTGAGTCTGAGGATGGCCCGGGTCCTTCAAAAAACCATCATACGAAGGTTTTAAAGCCGTCGACTTCTGAGGCTTCTTTGATTCCGCGATCTATTCCTCCGTTGTCACCGCTTCATGACAACGATATACGGGTAATAAAACTGGAATGGTTGCGTGAGTCGTTGGAAACTAGGCACTCATTACCCCTAGCCTCATATACTGTTTACCATGCAATTAAAAGGTCTCGACCTGAAACCCCTAGTTATACACCCACCACGTCAGGGCTTAGTGCGGAACTTGACCTAGCGACTCCATCGCCTCAAAGTCTTTCTAGTAAAGGAGATGGTGGTCCCCAAGGTATCCTTGAACGTGCGAGAGCGGACGCAGCCTCCACTCCCCAGCCGCGCTATGACCCTTCAACCACAAAATCTCTGCGGGCAAGGTTGAACCACCGCAATGACGCAAGCAAACAAGTTCGACCAAAGCTATACCGCCAAACAACATCGGAGCATGATGAAGGCCGGCCCCTCCCCCCGGCTCCAGACTGGGTTCGGAGCAACATACTATATGCGTGCCTTCGCTCCGCTCCTTTGCACCCACCAAACGAGGGATTCATTAATCAGCTTCTCAAGATCAAAAGAATACGAGAGCTGACTTTAGATGAGATTGGAGTGCGAGCATACAGCACGTCTATAGCCGCGATTGCTGCTTATCCTTATCTCCTTCAGACCCCGGAAGAAGTTCTGACTATCCCTGGATGCGAAACGAGGATAGCAAATTGGTTTGCAGAATGGAAACAAAGCCCTGATGGGACTCTGGAAGCGGCAAACCAGCTTGACACAGATCCTGTCTATTCCACTTTGAACTTATTCTACAATATATGGGGAATTGGCGCAAAATCAGCCCGTGACTTCTACTACCATAGGCACTGGCGCGATCTTGATGATATCGTTGAACACGGCTGGGACAATTTGTCTCGTGTTCAGCAAATTGGAGTCAAATATTATGATGAATTTATGGAGGGTATTCCACGAGAAGAGGTTGAGTTCATCGCAAATGTTGCGCTTGAGCATGCGCGCCGAGTTCGGCCAGGCTCCGGCTATGATGGAAAAGGTATCGAATGCATTATCGTTGGGGGCTATCGGCGGGGTAAAGAACGTAGTGGGGACGTGGACATGATTCTCAGTCACCGTGATGAAGCGATCACACATAACCTTATTTACGATGTCATAGCCAGCCTCGAACAGGAGGGTTGGATCACTCATACCCTTGCTTTGCACCTTACTAGCTCGCACCGTGATCAACAACCGCTCCCTTATCGTGGTGAAACTGCAAGAGGGAAACATCATTTTGACACACTTGATAAAGCTTTGGTCGTATGGCAAGATCCACACTTCGAAGGACCATGCACGCCACTGGGCTCACAGCCAAAATGCGAATCAGAAGATCGCAATATATCGGTAGCACCTAAGTCGTCCGAACTAGAATGCGAAGCTGCAAGGCTTAACGAAGCGGACGGCAAAATCAAAGCCCATAGCCCCCAAACGACTCCCGACCAGGAAGCCCAAGACCCAATTATCACCCCAAAACAAAATCCAAATCCCCACCGGCGCGTTGACATTATTATCTCACCGTGGCGATGCGTTGGCTGCGCAGTTCTTGGCTGGTCTGGAGACACAACTTTTGAAAGAGATCTCCGTCGGTATGCTAAGAAAACCCATAACTGGAAATTCGACTCAAGTGGGATTCGTGCACGGGAGGGAAGTGGAGGGCGGGTGATTGACTTGGAGAGTAAAGGAGAGACGTGGCATGAGAGGGAACGATTGGTTATGGAGGGATTGGGAGTCGGATGGAGATCACCTGGAGAACGCTGTACGCGTTGAGGTTCTCTTGTAGATTTCTTTTTCTTCTTTGATGCATTGTATATGTATATATCAGAGCAGTGTCATGATAACGACTTATGACTGATATATAAAAGTAGAAAAGGTTGGATGCTATGTTCGCGATATCAGACTTTATTATGCTCTTGGTTCTCTACTACACCCATTATTGGCGAAGAAAATCAATTATTTCAATAAAGGCTTGAATCAAGTATTTGATAGAAACGAAGCACATATCCGGTGGTAAAGGAATAAATGAGGTCAGATATCTTACAGTTAATCAAGATAAAAATCATACCACTGAGAACACTCACCCGGCAGAGTCACAAGGACCTGTACAATCTTAAGACATAAATGTCCCAATGACCCCTTAGTCCAAGGCGAGATGTTCAACAACGGAAGAACGCCGTATGCTCTCTCAATAAAACGGATAAAGAGTACACACTGACAACAAAAGAATAAAGGTATAGATACAAAATAGCAATCAAAAGATCACGCGGGAAAGCGTTTTTGACGAGATAATTGACAGATCAACAAGAAAAAACGCCAGTTATAGTAAGTCATAAGATATAACCCGCATTTTCCCACAGTAAAAGGTCAGGAAATAGATGTGAAATGCAAGAATCTAAACCATTGGCAGCCTCGAACTTGCCATTTCACCATATCTTCCTCTACCTCTAGTGGTATCATACGCATTAACAACTCTCATCTGGCCGCCCTCATCTGCTTGGCTAAAAGCATACCCGCGCTGCTTGCGCATTCGCTGAACCTGTCGAACTTTGCGAATTGCTTTTTGGAACTGCTCCATGCGCGGCCGGTAGTCTTGGATGTTATATTTCTGGATCTCTTGTACATGGTGGTAGCTCTGGGGGTAGTAAATCCTTTTCGCGTATTTCCAGGCGAAATCACGGAGAAGGCAAATTGCAGGAAGGACAATGGCCATGAGCCAGAATGTAGGCAACGGGAACAAGTGAGGAATAATCCCCAGGTATTCGGTGGAGAAGCCAGAGCCGATATTTGGTGCAGCATAAGCATAGGCGGGTATGAAGCCCATCCATATGAGAAAAGAGCCGGGAATGGCAAGGACTGTGTACTTGGTCCAAATATTGGTAACAAGGGCGGCTTTGCCGAGAACAGTGGCCAGAACAGCCGTGTACAATGCTGTGCCCCATACCCAGTGTCCCGCAACCGTTCCGTCTTCAGTTGGTAGGTCATAGAGGAAAATTGCTTGTGAAAGGAAATAGGCGATTAGAGAGTGATAGAATCCATTTCCAACCCAAGAAAAGAAGCTGTGCATTTTGAAGAACACGCCCTTCTGTCCTAGCTGGTAGAGTTGCGGATAGCGGTCAAGCAGCCTGGCAGAAATGAACTGGTCAAAAATGCCCATCGCGAAGGGCGGCAGGACTGTGAAAAAGACGTTATAAAAGGAGAGTGTCCATGATTCGTATATGACTTGCCCCGAAAAAGAATTTTGGAAAGAATACTGTGAATAAGAGGTTAGTACGTCGGACATAGGAAGAGACTCTTTTATCACGTACCCAAAATTGAGTCATATACAAAGCGATATTCTTATAGAATGAGTATAGAATCACTTTGCTAATCCGTTGATAACTCCATGCACCATGCACTAGAAGCAACTTCCGGAGGAAACGGAATTGGGCAATCGAAACATCAGCGCTTCGTGCTGCTTGAAGACCTTCAACGCCACTTATTCCAACACCAACATGTGCAGCTTGTATCATAGAGACGTCATTCGCACCGTCTCCAATTGCAAGTAGGAGTGATTTGAGATGACGTTTGACAAGCTTAACAACCAGCGCTTTTTGCAATGGTGAAACACGACTACCAAGGTACTAAATATTAGCCCATCGAAGGTATGGATGAGAATGGAACACCACATACCAACAAATAACCGCCTTGCATTGAATAGCAAGATCCAAGAATAGCTTCTCCATATCCCTTTCCAAAGCAAACGTCAATGATTTCCCGTCAATAATAAGTGCGAGAGTTTCAATGTCCGAGCCACTTTGGCTTTGCACTGCCTGCAGTTTCTTAGACAAACTCTCGCGCGTTGCTTCTGCATTTTCCTCGTTAATAATCAATAAAGTCATGTCTTCTGAAATAAGTTTGCAACTCATGCCAATGTTGATTGCCGTTTCCTGTCGATCACCAGTCAACACCCAAATTTTGATCCCTGCCTGTTGTAGTGTGTGAATCGTATCTGGAACCCCATCCTGAAGCCTATCCTCTATTGCGGTTGCACCGAGGAGATAGAAATCCTTTTCAATGAGTTCTGCGGCCTTGTCAAGCTCTTCTGCTCGGTTTCCACTGACTGTTGTGGCAGCTTTATCGAATACCTGCCACCACTGTTGAAACTCTTCTTCCGGGATCTCTCTCATAGCAAGACACAGGGTTCGTAATCCTTCAGATGCGTATTCTTCCAAGTGCTGAAGTGTGGCGTCCACAATGGGATTCTCTGCATGAAGACGCTCAAGAATCACAGTGTCGGCACCCTTGCAATAGATTCTAATCTTTCCATCGGGGCACCGGAAAATAGTTGACATACGCTTTCTTGTTGAATTAAACTCACAAACCGCTAGCAATTCGTACTCCTCTTCCACCTCATTGGCGGATATTATCACGGACCGTGGCTTTCTGTTCGTAAACTGATATCCTAGAAGAACTGCGCCCTCCACTAGAGCGCCTTCATCGGGGGATGCTGCTTGGTACTTAATCTCACCTGGTTTCTCATCTCTGCGCTCGGGAATAACAGTGTGGCAGGTAGAAAGCAGAGTCAAAAATTGTTTGATAGCATCTCGCGTGGGGTGCGATTCCAGGTTTTGCCTTAGCCTCTTGAAATCGTACATGGCCATATCAGAATCGTCATCATCGGTCGCTCTTCGGTCTTCAGGGACAACCTCTGAGTACTGAATGCCACCAATTGAACACTGTTTGAACTCCATCATGTTGCAGGTTAGCGTGCCAGTTTTGTCTGAGAAAATGTACTCTATTTGTCCCAACTCTTCCACGAGGGAAGACGTGCGGCATGTTGCAGGTGTGTCTGTTTTATCGTAATATATATCGAGATCCGAATTAATCAAGAACGCGTGACAGTATTTGACAATTTCTATGGTAACAAAGAGAGAGATAGGGACCAGGTTCGAGTAGAGAACCCAATACGTAAAAATATCAGAGAAGAATTGCGCGGCCGCATTGACGTTACCATAGTCCAGATATGCAAGATTCTTCGATGCTGTGATTCGAACAATCAGATCTCCGATGGAACTAACAAGACTAAGAGCAATGAGAATGGCGACGAGCATCAAAATTTGCATGTTTACCATACGTTCCACTGCCGTTCGTTTGATTGGTGTCGCCGTCGCATTGCGCATAAGCTTCGTTTCATGTCCAGTAAAAACGACCGCACCGTGTATCCAAGGAGTGTTCCGTAGCGTTGCTCCACGGAGAAGGAGTTGGTCCGGAGCAAGCGGAAGCTCCTTTTCTCCACCACCCGAATGCATGGTCAGCGTAGCCTCGTAGGTATACAAACTGCTATTTGGTTGTTCGGATTTCAATCGTCCTGCCAGCCTGCTAAGTTGACCTGGGCTGACGAGATCAGATGTCTCAGGTATTGCTTGCTTGATCTTTAAGTTTGTTTCCCCATCCAGATTGGCTGTTTCGATGTAACAAAGACCTTCTGGCTCCGAACTTGCTAGAAGCACAAGATCTGCAGGAAACGGCTCCTCCGATTCAACCCTGACAATGTCACCCACGGACACATCGACCCACCTGGTTTCTTCAAACTCGGACCCACGAAGAACCCTCGCTCTCGAGTAATTAAGAGACTTATCCGAACTTTTGCGCTTGAAGTCCTCTACCAATTCTTTGATAGCTGAAACAAGAAGCACGATGACGAGGGGGCCAATTGTAGTATAGCGATTGGTGGGCGAAATATTGGGGATTTGTTGAAGGGCGGCAGTGAATAAGAAGAAAAGGTTGGCGTATTTGGAGAATTGTTCGAATAGGAATTTTGGGAGGAATGTGAATATGTTGTATTTAGCGGTAGAGATGTGATTGTCCACATACTTGTTGGCTTGGTTGGCTGGTTGGTTATTGAGGTAGATGATACGGGGTCCAAGAGTCGAAGGATCTGGCTTTTGTCTCCCGAAGCCGAATTTGAAATCAGAAGCATTGCGTTTCTTTGCTTTAGGACGTGGTTCACCCTCTGTTCCCACAGTGTCTGCCCTTGGTCTTGCTCCAGCCTCTGTCAGAGGAAGGTCCATTTCAGAATATTTAGGACCCATGCCAAACATGGTTTTCGCCCTTCCAACAAGCCCCCCTCCCAAGCTAAGGATACTATTGCGATCTCTTGTGCGCGCATCTCGAATCGGGGTATGGTCTCCGTCAAGGTCAGCTTCTGGATAGTACTCTCTCATCGACCTCTCGTCATCAAAATCATCTAGGTCAGAATATCGTTGGTAGTTGTGCAAGTCTGACGTCTGCGAGTATGTGCGAGTAGCCGGAGCCCCATCATACAATCTGTTGCTAGCTGAAGGTGGCTGTAACCCGGCTTGTTGGGGAGCGTTTGGCCTTGGGGCTGCGGTGGTAGACGGATGCCTGGCGCCGACAAATTCATCGTAGGAGACTGACGCGCGAGGAGAGGGGAGATCGGAATCATCGATGTCATATCGTTCGAGAAGGTGGTCGTCGTTCACAGGAGCGCGCTGTCCGGTACTATATACCGGGGTTTCATCAAGTTGGAGGAGACCATTATTGGCGGTAGTGGACGGGTGGCCTGGCGGCCTACCGCTGGTCATATCGTTTTGGAGTGCAACGGAATTACCGCGATGCCGTTACTTGGAGAGTGTGTCGCAGCATGGAAGGCAGATGGAAAAGGGAAGGGAAGGGGTTCGTAGCAAATAGGATCCTGCTGTGTGAGATACTTGTGGTTCTTCTCGGTGCTAGCTGTTCTAAGGTAGAGTAGAAAAGATTGTGGTTAGGCGTAAACTCGTCGATTGTTGAAAGTCGTCGTAAAAGCTTCTGCCTCAATAAAGAAATCAGATAGCAGGCTCAGGGTTGAAAAGAGTGTTCAACGAGTGCAATCAGAGAGGCACAGCTTGGGAAGTGAGAGAGAGATGGTTGACAGCCACACCCTTGAAACGCTGGCTGAATCCAACAACGGTGAATGGCTCCGGCTCGCAGCCCACCCCTATCAGTCTGGAAACCTGACTCTCACGATGGCACCTGAGGGCTCAGAAATACATTCTACATTAAATTAACGAGAAAACCGGTTTCAGGCCCAATCGGGTTAAATCTCAAGGCTTTGATGTCCACCAAAAAGAGAAAAGAAGAT
Organism: Amauroascus verrucosus; assembly: GCA_001430935.1. Lineage (NCBI taxonomy): Eukaryota > Fungi > Ascomycota > Eurotiomycetes > Onygenales > Onygenaceae > Amauroascus > Amauroascus verrucosus. The sequence goes on from LJPJ01000121.1 coordinate 603,289, forward strand.
TTGTTTCCACGTAAGACAGCAAACCCACCTCTGCTCAGCCACCGACGGCCCCTCGCATTCTGAGGTTCCCTTCAAAGCTGAGCCCGCTGGCCTGGTTAGCATTTAGTACGTACATACATTGATGGCTTTCCAAGCCTCGACGACCCTCTACGGACTATTGGGCCGCGTGGAAATTTATCGACTCGGGCAACTTTTGCCCTTGAGAAGCTCGACTTCTATCGAGCAGTGCTCCTCACCCCACTGAACTTCCTGTCAATGTCCCTGGGAGGCAGAATCGTGTCGCACGTTTCCCGAGAGCCTCTGCTCCGAAAGCATGGTTGTCTTGGTATTGGGATAATGTCTTTTTTTGGCAAGGAGGTCATCTCTCATTCGCGGCGCTTGATTCCGCTCGTAGCCCTTTCTGATCCCTTTTCTTAAAGTCTTCCTCTAACCCTTTCTGAACAAGCGCATACATGTCTCTAACCTTCGCTAATGCGGCAGTGGAACAGGCTACCATATTCAGAGGGTCGGCTGGTGTCCCTTCCGCTTTAGTATAAAGAGCTATCTCCCCTGTTTTGTCCAAGGCAATGATGACAGAGCCTTCACTTATAGCCTCTTCGCTTGAAGCAGCATCCAGCAATGCAATTCTACCTCCGTCATAGAGGTTGAAGGTTACAGATAATGGCACTTTGGTGAGGTTAAGAGGCACTGGTACCTTTTCCTCGGGCGAATAAACAGTTACCTTCCCATCACGTACGGTCGACTCTGGAATGCGGAAATGAAGAAGGCCAGCCATGATGGCAAGACAACAAATGTCCACCAAACCACCATCAGCATCCAAAATGTGTACATCCGCCCGGACATTCCAGCAGCTTAGGCCTTTCGCTATACATAGGGATTCTGTGTCAAGAGCATTCGATCGGCGCACAATCTTGTCTAGCGTACGAGAAAGCTGGGCCTCCAAGTCGGATTGCCTAAGCAAAAAGTCTTTTGTTAGAATATAACGTAGAGAAATGTAAAAATACGCATAAATCATCGGATAATCTACCGTCCAGTTTCAAATCCCGGTAGGGCCATGTCGTTCAATTCAATAGCCACGGTGAATATGCCATCGCTGTCTCTTTCGGGGCGGGGTGCTGTCACTTCCGCGGATATGCGCACAAGTACACTATAGACAACTTGAGTATTAGGAAAGAAAAGTGAATCGTAAGTGGATTGCTTTAGACAATATATACTCACGTCGTCCTCCCTAGCTGGACTTTCACATGTCCATACTCGTCGCCAAAGGTTAGGTTGAGGGAACGGTATTGGGCAAACGCTCTACCATCAAGGCGCACATTTTTGTGTAAAGCATCAAGGATAAATGCGCGCTCATTTGCCGAAAGCTCCGCGTCTCTTGCCATCGTCTAATTGAGCTTCCTCGCTTACAATTACGATGGTATCCGGACAAGTTCCAACTCAACGACAGGGAAATGCTCAATGACCCTGGATAAACGATATTACGGACGGAAAAACTATTCTGGTAGGATTATGTAACTAATATCGAAGTTCAATTATTCCTGGCAACGAGGGTCTTGGGCAACCGAGTGACAAACAAAACATTATCACCATTCCAGGACAGGTATTCAGCACAACCCGCGTTCATACCAACCCAGACATTCGAATTGATTTAAGTGTTAATACACGATGACTACAGGTTCGTCTTTGTTTCTCTGGGATTTAGCTTAGAATCTTGCTGACACTTGAGACAGCCCATCGTCCAACGTTTGACCCTGTACGTCAGACCGAAACACTCTCTTCCTTTGCTTTTCAGAAGACTTACATCATGCCAGGCTCGAGGGAAAGAGGCATTACGAGGCCCTGCCTACCATCAACGGCTTCTTCCGGCGCATACGCATCTCAAAGTTAGGTGGGTTGGATCGCGGATACAACCTAGGATCGCCGTTCCTACTTACGCTGATTACAGGAAACCGGGCCAAGGAGGTGATGCGGATACTGAAGTACGAGACCTACGAGCGGAGTTGTTGAAAGCAGAAGCCGCCCGCTTGGCGAAAAAGGCTGGCCTCCCAGAAACCAACGCTCCCACCCCAAAACGACAGCTAGAAGATGGTCCGGATGGCGAAGATCTTACCGAAGTCGAAGACCTGGAAGCGAAGCGGCGCAGAATATTAGAGGAAACTCGAGATATTGATGCGGACTCGGATGGAGATGACAGTGAGAGTAGCGAGGAGGATAGGTACGCCGCTTTCTAGAAACCGCCCTTCAACAATTGGCGCTAACAAGTTTGCAGCAACGATGAAGAAGATGAAACAGCAGAGTTGATGAGAGAGTTGGAGAAGATCAAGAGAGAACGAGCCGAACAAAAAGAAGCAGAGGTTTGTCGACTATTTGAACGCTCTTTCGAACAGTTCTCCTAATAACTTCCTAGGAACGGGAGAAGGCTGCTAAAGAGCAGGAGCAGCGCGAGTATGATATTGCAAGGGGCAATCCCTTGCTCAACCCACAGGACTTCAATCTGAAGCGGCGCTGGGACGATGACGTCGTTTTCAAGAATCAGGCTCGAGGAACAGAAAACAAAGGGCAAAAGGAATTCGTCAATGTAATGTGCTAATTTATTCTCTTTCGTTCCCATCAATGCTAATATTCGTCCAGGACCTCCTTCGGTCCGACTTTCATAAACGGTTCATGGTATGTTTTGCCTCTTTTCTTTTCAGCCCCAAGTGCCCGTACGCGCTAAGTTGATGGAAACTAGTCTAAATACGTTCGATAATCGTGCCCCACGACAAAAGCAGGGGGTTCTTTAATGGGTTCCATGCACTTTTCGTCCTTGTGATGGAGGAACCGAGAAGGTAAATGTCGGACAAATTATGTGGCGTCGCACAGCCACAAGGGCACTGATCCAAGAAGGAGGGGGGTGGCGAATATCACCAAGCTAAGCTCCCTAGTGGTTTGCTAGCGGACCTAGTCACACCATCCTTCAGAATCAACCCAACAAATTCGCCGCATTCCGACGATGTGGACCAACAAATTCCTCAAAGGTGTTTTATAGTTTTGCCATAACCTTCAACCTTGTGCAGCTTGATCTGGACCTGGATGGTAGCGGGGCAATTGTTGGATGTCTGCGGGGTATTCGCAAAAGAGCTGGCATTGTCCATTGGCTACACAATGCAGAGTTCCCGATGCATCCACGAAATGGGTCGCGCGGTCTCATGCTCGCTTAACTGTGCTGGATCATTGGGTTCCGCTCCCGCCGAGATGCGGATTGACACTCAGCTGCGCCATACTTTTTGTAAATCCGGTGTGCATACAAGGGGCAATTCGTGGTGTTGAGAGCAGAGCGGATTGGTGCCCTCCTTTTCTCAGACTTTTGGACTCGTCACCTTGTGGACGGAGGACATAAAAGCAAGTACCCGGCCTTTGAGTTTCGCATTTTCTCCTCTCTCTGTTTAGTACACCACTTCGCTGTGTTTTTCAATTGGAGTACCTTTCAAAGGCTTAGGTTTTACCTACCTCACATTAATATCCCACCGTCTCAAACTATGTCTTACAACGATAATGACAATTACGTATTTACTTCCCCGCGTCAATGCTCTAGCTTTTCCATTCTAACCTAGGGGTTTTAGGGTCGGAGCACCACCAGCTACGGCGATAATGACACTTCATATAGCGTGAGACTCCTTTCATTTCTACAAACATCGAGGATCGTAGTCGATGGGTTCAGCAAGACTAATAGCACGCTGATAGTCTTCCCGTCGTGACGACGATAACTATGGTGTAAGCTACATTGAGTGTTACAGGTTAAGGGTTTATTTCTAACATCTTGCGTTACCGTTCAGTCCGCCGATCGTGGAGGCTCGTACGGCGTAAGTTCCATTGGCCTTCCTGAGCCCCGATTGCATGTCCCGGATGGATTTCTAACAGCTGCGAGTCCTCAGTCTTCCCGTGGAGATGTTAGCTACGGTTCTAACAAAAGGAACGACGATGGCAACTCTTACGGAAGCTCTGGACGCTCCGGCATGAGTGGAGGTTACGGGTCGAGCAATAAACGCGATGATGACTCCTATGGCCCATCGCGCCGTGCCGACAATAATACTTACGGATCTTCTGGTCGAACCAGCGGAAGCAACGCTTATAGCTCTAGCAAAAACGTTGATGATACCTATGGGTCATCTGGCCGAACTGGTGGTTCAGATTCTTATAGTTCCAGTCGGAAAGATAATGATAACTCATATGGGTCATCCGGATATGACTCCAGCAAAAAAGATGACAACGATTCGCACGGCTCCTCAGGCCGCACCGGAGGCTCTGGCTCGTACGGGTCTAGCAAGCGTAATAAGGAGACGTCCTACGGCTCATCTGGCTACGGATCTAGCAAGAAAGATAACGACTCTTATGGGTCTAGCAAACGCGATGATGACACATACGGCTCATCTGGCTACGAATCCAGCAAGAAAGATAACGACTCTTATGGGTCTAGCAAGCGTGATAATGACACGTATGGATCATCTGGCCACGGATCTAGCAAGAAAGATAACGACTCTTATGGGTCTAGCAAGCGTGATAATGACACGTATGGATCATCTGGCCACGGATCTAGCAAGAAAGATAACGACTCTTATGGGTCTAGCAAGCGTGATAATGACACGTATGGATCATCTGGCCACGGATCTAGCAAGAAAGATAACGACTCTTATGGGTCTAGCAAGCGTGATAATGACACGTATGGATCATCTGGCCACGGATCTAGCAAGAAAGATAACGACTCTTATGGGTCTAGCAAGCGTGATAATGACACGTATGGATCATCTGGCCACGGATCTAGCAAGAAAGATAACGACTCTTATGGGTCTAGCAAGCGTGATAATGACACGTATGGATCATCTGGCCACGGATCTAGCAAGAAAGATAACGACTCTTATGGGTCTAGCAAGCGTGATAATGACACGTATGGATCATCTGGCCACGGATCTAGCAAGAAAGATAACGACTCTTATGGGTCTAGCAAGCGTGATAATGACACGTATGGATCATCTGGCCACGGATCTAGCAAGAAAGATAACGACTCTTATGGGTCTAGCAAGCGTGATAATGACACGTATGGATCATCTGGCCACGGATCTAGCAAGAAAGATAACGACTCTTATGGGTCTAGCAAGCGTGATAATGACACGTATGGATCATCTGGCCACGGATCTAGCAAGAAAGATAACGACTCTTATGGGTCTAGCAAGCGTGATAATGACATGTACGGATCATCTGGCCACGGATCTAGCAAGAAAGATAACGACTCTTATGGGTCTAGCAAACGCGATGATGACACATACGGCTCATCTGGCTACGAATCCAGCAAGAAAGATAACGACTCTTATGGCTCGTCAGGATACTCTGGAAGTACTAGTTATGGTTCTAGCAACCGCGGTGAAACCTACGGCTCATCAGGCTATGAGAGCGGACGTCGTGACGAGAATAGAAATGGTATGTTATCTCGCGGAAGCTATAATACAGATGATATCGGCTGACAAGAGGTCTGAAAAAGCATAGAATCTGCCACACGCAAGATCTTGCATAAAGTTGGCGACGCTATTGTAGACAAGATTAGCGACAGGATTGAAGGCAAACGTGAGTGAGATTTCGACATAGAGCTGATTTTGGGTATAGCCGCATGCTTTAATTGCTTTTTGGTGATTTTGTAATTTTGAGCCATGCCAACTTGGGCATTGCTTTAAGTTATGGATGCTTTAAAATTTAATATACTAAAGGTCCTGTGTGGGAGATTCGACTGTTCATTCTTTTTCATTTCTCAATTCATTGGTTTGCGACTCTTCCTCTTCATCACGCATAGCAATATGAAACTACCTAGCTTACAGTACAGTACAATGGTTTCATCACATGATACTGTACGGTACACTAGCGTTTTTCAGCAAGTGGTCAAGTATCATACGCCAGCAAGCAAGAGAATTCCAGCCGCGAAAAGCATCAAAATTCACTAATAATCGCATAATAATTCCAAGTGAGCAGCTCCACAAGTGCATTCAAGTCCAGTCGGAGTAGGGACAATGTGGCTGGAAGAACATGGAGATGGTCAAGTATCAATTCGAAGTCTCTCCGTATCTCTCTTGCAGTAGCACAACAATGGCTGACATAATTTGGTGGATTTATTCAACATTACCACCAGGAAGCTTCCCCTGGCTAGCATTGAGCCAGCCAAATGCGGAGGCACCGCCAACCGGATTTGAAGTCCGAGTTTTGCTGTTCCAGGCGCTCTCCGACTTCGCATCTCCCTGCCCAGGTTTGTAACCAAATTCTGGGGAGCCAGTCGGCGATGCTTCTACACCTGACGAAGAAGTTCCACCGGAGACCTGTCGTGAGGATGAAAACGGTTTTGAGGGTTTCAGTACCTTCATATTTCGGGTTCGGACGTTTCGTTGATAAGCAGCCAGGTAGGGCCCAGGCTCACTTTTATTGACTGGTTGCTCACGCCTCCAAGGTCCTCGAATACCGATGTCTTCAGCTTTAGAAGACCTTTCGATAGTGTTGTTACTCGTTGTGGATTTATGGTGAGTTCCATAGGGGCCATCATCCTCTTGATCCTCCGCAAAGTGGGCAACCCGTTTTTGTTGGGTGCTACTTGATGTCCTTAGAGGCAGGTTGAAATGGGTTGGTTTGTGTGGCGCTAGACTGCCGGGTTTGCTTGTCATCTCCGAATCGCTATTTTCGTGTTCCCGATGAGTGTGTCCATCACCATTGATGGCTTCTAATGGAGGGAGATGCAATTGCGGACCAGTCAACAGAGTTTTAAAGACTTCATGATTCTCAGGGCGAACGAGTGGAATAGATATTCTTTTTCGTTCATCGTCCACGAAAAGTACCTTATCTTGGGAGAACAAAATGTCCGCGTTATGGAGGCGCAGAACATCACTACCAATGAAGATTTGGATAGTTTTGTCATCGTCTGGATGGGTCTCGCGGACGCTGAATTTTACAGAGATGGCTGGGAGATGTGGAGCAGGACTCCCAGCACGCGATGAGGACTGACAAACGCTGGCCTCTGGGAAGTACACAGGTAGCTTAATGGTCCGCAATCCGTCCTTTTCTGCAACATCACTACCAAGTTCCAATTTTTGAATCAGTCGGTGACTAATTGCAGAAGAATACGAGCCACTACAGATCGCAGCATATAGCAAGGAATCGTTCGAAAAGTGCGTCGTGAGCCAGCATCGAATAATACAGGGAACAGGGCCAAGTATGAAGAGCCCAGGAGGCGGTGTCATGGCTGTGGCTGTTGCGGACCCATCAGCTCGAGTAGGGTCATATCCCAGGCTGAACGTGCGATGTGACTGCCCGGAAGAGCTTTTGTTACCATCTGAACGATGGGAAAGTGAACGTTCGGTGAGTGGATGGCCTCCAAGTCCACTTCCAGTTCTCACTGGGGCCAGTTCAGACACAGATCGATTGGTGTGGTTGTAATATCCATGCATGGAACTTTCGTCGAATCGGACACTATTTGCTCTCGAGGCACCTCGCCTGGTTTCCTCCTCGTTTTCTAGGGCCGAATTGCTCGCCAAGTTGTGTTGGTGCCCTTGGTCGAAACCTTTGAATGGCTCGGAAGGGGAATTGTGCGTGGATTCTAAAAACGAGAAACGGCCACCGTTAGAATTTTTATGGGTAATTTGAAGAATAGCGGGCTTACCTTGCATTAGGGCGTTACTGGCGACAGACGGATATGGAGAAAATGGGGCCCAAAGGTTCTTCATGCGAGCATCATCGTCCCTACGGCGCTCCAGTTTTGCGATCCGTTCTCCGTACTCCAGCTGGGTTGCGTAGAGATCCTTTATTTCTTCGTGTACGCGCCAGATATCTTCTCTTGACGCGAAAGGATACTGCGCATCCATAGCCCGCTTGTCACCCCACGCCAAGTAGATCCGCCTTAGTAAGGTGAATGTAGGTGAAAAACGGGCACGCTCTCAACCATCCGAGATGTCGGCTGCAAAAGCGACAACTGCGAGACGAGCTTAACTAGTAATCTTAAAGTCCCGTGTCCGTACACCTTTTTATTGTAGTCGGGATCCAGGAGCTAAACTACCTCCCAAACCTTCGCCTGCCAGCTTTGCAGCTGTGCACCGAGTTTTTGCGAGATGGCCTGAAGGCCCCCGCCGACCCAGGCCGAGTCTGGATTCAGGAATAAGCTGTGGTCCTCCACCCCGCAAAATCAGATATATTATGTAAACTCAAGTATCGATATCGTCGAGAGGGGATGGACTTGGATCGAACTAAAGGTGGATTGTATCGCAGTTACGTGCAAAGGTGTGGCAGCTGATGGCTTGGCGAATTCTTGACAGTTTCAGTTTGTTGAGAGGAACAAGGGCGATGATATGGCTGGACGGGTAAAAGCAGTGGTAGATATAGGACCGAAGGGTAAGGTGGAGGGGCGAAGCTGCTGCTCTCAGGACAGGATTTGCCTGGCACAAGATAAGCCCGCAGTATTGAGAGGAGGGTGTTATTGTCAAAGGTTTGGGTTGAGATTGTAATTGATAGCTGCTGCACAGGTTCGCAGATTCTATTGTTGTTATGTCTCTTTCAAGGACGTTGCTGAAGGCTTTAGTTGAGGGATGGCGGAGAGTACTTTAAGCCTTGAGTTGTTGTTTCTGGGAAGAGAAGATCAAAACAGCTTCGAGCTAGTAGTGGTAGTAGTAGAGAATACTCAACACAAGAGTTTCCATTTGACTTAATTTTTACTGAGAAGGGTTGAAATGGAAGAGAAACCAGCGGGGGCTATTCTTGTGTCCCGCTTCTTGTGCACTTGTCGGTTGGGATGGGATAGTCGATGATGATGTATTTGCAGAGAGAAAGTTGCTTGTGAAGGAAGAAGGGAATTGATCCCAGTTGGGCTTGGCGTGGATTTGGCTTTTTCTATCAGATACTTATGGCTTCCAGAACTTCTAACCTGCGATGCTGTGAAACCAACTGCTTTAACTACTAACAGCACCAAGTCTTGGAGCGTGCTGTCTTTCGAAATTCTACGGGGCTTAACTATAGGAATTGTAGCTATATTTGTTTATTGCTAGCCAAAATTTATCCAATCCGTGTCGGTCCACCCCCGTGCCGTGGCTGCTGAAATAGAATAGTCAGCGGGTCACTGTTCCGTGCTACGAATACGGGCTTTGTGTTTGCAGAGTCTGTTGGAGAACCCTGTCGGCCCGTGGGAGCTACTGGGATGCTAGGGCTTGACGGATTCCCAGTTGGACACGGTGAACAAGATGATTTGCGAATGGCATGAAGTAAAAACAAACGAAACAACATCAAACTCAACTTGTCTGCATTCTATAGACAGCATCATCTATCACCACCGCCGTGTATCTGTATATAACCAACAAAAGGTCCTAGCAGAAATTGTAGCAAGAACCCCCAAGAGCGCACCGGGATATGGACGAAAAAGTCAGGGTATCCGTCTAGACACTCTTCACAAAAAAAGAAAGAAAGAAAGAAAGAAAGAAACCAAGACCAAAAAACCAAGGTATACAAGGCCTGCTGGGCCGCAGACCGAAATATCAACAAGAATATAGCCCCTGACAAATGATGCATAACGGGAGACATTGGTATATCACCCAAAGCCATCTTCTTTTATGGAAAGCGTTTTTAATGTTCAGTTCAGGGATTCATGCTTACTCGGATTTGTGGGTTTCTTTCATGAATTTTACGAACCACTTTTTGTGCACTAGGCCCGCATATTGACCGTCGCGGAGCACACACATATACCGTAGGCCTAGTTTCACGAAGCACTGATAAACAAGGTTTATTGGCGAATGTACGTCCAGCGCCACAGGGGACTAGGATGATGTTAGTAAATATCCTCGAGTGTAGGGGGTTGATTGGCTTAAGAAATTTACATACTGGATCAATATAAGGCGTAAAATCTGTTGGTTCAGACCCATCCTGTTCTTCAACACTGTTCCAGCCAGCCCACGTTGCGTGCATCGACATCAAGCACATAGTATCTTCGGTTTCTAATTTATCAAGCGCAAATTCAAGTTCGGGCGCAGGGATAAATCCAACGAGAATATTATCACGCAAGATTGGTAGGCCGCTATCCAGTTCCCCCCCACGGAGAAGGACATCAAGTTTAGTGCGGAGTTCAGAGGCGGGAACAAGGGGGGATTCGGTAATATCAATGATGCGAGATTTTCGAACGGGCGGCACGATTTCACCTAGCTCAACATCGGTGACGGGGTTGAGTTTGTTATCGAGATAAGGATAAGAGTTCATATCGGTTAAAAGGTCCTAAAATTGCCGTTAGTATACCCTGAAAAGAGGTAGAGCCTAGTGCTGCACTCACATATATACTCAATGGTTCCATGGCGTTTGCTGTCCACTTCGCACATAGAATCGCAAGTGAGAACGGAAGTACATGGTCCAGGCTACCAGTCAATTCAAACAGAATCACAACCAACGTTAGAGACAATCTAGTCACGCCGCACATCGTCGACCCGGCGGCGATAAGGGCGTAGACCCCAGGATTAACGCAAGCCAAAGGCCCCCGAGCACTTGAGCAACTTCCAAAAAGGAAGAAATTTGGATAGTTAACAACGAGGTATTGGGCGATGTGACCAACAGTTCTGCCCATGAGACCACCAACAACCATCGAAGGCACATAGATACCGGCCGGTACTTTGATGCCGAAGGTGATAGTCGTCAAGAAGGCCTTGATCACAAATGCGATAATAAGATAACGTATTACTTCTGGAATCTCTTCTTTTGTCGGGCAAAGCCCTGTATTGCTCGCCTGTGCGTAATCACAGGGGCTAGCGAGCTCAAAGAGGAGCTCAGATACGGCCAATTTCGTATACCTATTCCACCAACTCATAACGCCGGTTAATAATGCAACCAGAATCACCTCTAGCATTGGCCATCGTTTGATAACTGGAATTCTTCGAAATGACTGGGCCCAAATTTTCGAAGCTTTGATGAAAAGAGCTCCTGCGGCTCCGCCAAGAACACCAAGGATCATGAATAACGCCAGTTCAAATATTTCCCAGTCTGATAAATAATGTACTTGAAATAACACGATCTTCCCAGTTCCATAGGGATTGAGGAACTTTAACGAGAGGGCTGCAACCTAAAGCGCGTCAGCAAGCTAGAGTCTACCCTTTGTGCCCCATTAGGTTGAACATACAATGCAACAGAAAAAGGTCCGGAAAAGAGTTTTGGGAGGAAAATAATAGCTGAGAGTCAAATATGTCAGTCCAACCCAGGCAAACTTTTTGTTGGAAGGACCATTACATACCTAACTTCTTCTAAACTGAACAAAACACCTCCAATGGGCGCTCCAAAAGCGACGCCGACGCCACTAGCAGCACTTGCACTCAGAACCTCACGTCTCTTGCCGTCATTATGCTGATACTTTGCGAATATTCGACAGCAAATATTGCCAATGGCAGTGGATATATGCACATAAGGTCCTTCCTTTCCCACACTTAGACCGGATGCCACACTAAGAACCAGCGCTAGAGTCTTTATGATCAGAGTCTTCATCCCAAGGTAACCGTGAAGAACGAAACCGCTAAGGATGACTTTGACCTCTGCCACTCCACTACCCGCTGCGGAATAATAGACCATTGGCGGTGCTGACACTTCAGGAACATCGGCAGCGCTGGTGTCAGAGCCAGATTTGGGATCTGTTCGGCAAAACATGTCGTCTGACGTATCAGCTCCTCCCGCAGCCAAATCTTCATCTAGTGTGGAAAGGGAAATTGAAGATGGGACCACTGTCTTGGTGAGAAGGGTAAGAAGGCAGGATGCAGCTGCGAGAATAACAGCCCATATGACAAAGGCAGCAAAGTCGACCCAAGGCTTGTCCGCTGTTGAAATCCGTAAGATATCGGACCAAGTCCTCCAAGAAGGACATTCGTCTTCACCGAGACAACAGTGATGCCTACTAGAGAACCAGTTGGCCGTGCAAAAACCTTCCTTCAGGTCGTATAGAGCTCTTTCGGTCACATCCACGAAATATGCAAAGCAAGCGGTCACGATACCAATTACGGCGACGAGGATCCAGCCCTGGGCGCCATCAAGCCAAGCCAGAAATCTGCCACGAATGTCTTTTCGACGCCTCAGCTCTCGGAGCCGTATTCCATCCGCGATGGTATCGTGGACCCAATCTGTAGATGTAAACTGATCGTACCACACTCTATTATCGGAGAATCGGGCCCTGGTATCGGTAGCAGGACTGTCCGACCATTCAACAGCACCATTTGGCCCGAATTTTGTAGCCTGGGAATTTGCACGGCTGTGATTTTTCGACATTCGAACACTTCCAGCAGCACTGTTGTGTCTAAAGAAGGCATCTGGGCGAGGAGAAAGGGGTACGGTTGTATAGGAACGCTGGGGAAGCCCATCGACTAGAAGGCTTGCTCTCTCGCCCATATCTTGCGGGCGTCTTGAGGGTCGGCCTAGGCCAGTAAACTGGATGGCACGTCGAAGGGTCGTCGGCGACGGGGGAGAGGTTACTGGCAGGAGATTTGAGGATCCATCATCCGCATTGTCCTGGCTTTCGGCCAGAGATCGAGAGAAAGAGCTTGAACGAGCCATGTTGTGAAATTTAGATGTTAAACATGTTCCTCCTTAGTCGCACACCACCTACAAAGGCATTAGCACACGGAGAGAAAGAGGTGCATCAAAATTGGGCGATGGATCAGATGAGAGACAACTGTGACTGACTAGAGCCAGGCAAAACACCCATCAAAACATGTCTCGTGGCCAACCTAGATTGCCAGGGAAAAAAGGCATTCAGTTGGCGCAGCTATGGAGAGGCTTTGAAGGCTTCAAAGTTAGCTGGAAACACCCCCTGCACAAGAGCAGTTCGTTCACAAGCCAAAGTACACCGTTTGGGTTGGTGGATAGAGCTGGGAAATGAACAGGCAACACTTGCGCATTCACTTACTTTAATGGACGCGAAACCACCCAACATCGGTCGGCTTGAGGGGTTGCGATACCAGAACTCTAACAGCGACTTGGAGAAGAGGATGGCTGGGGAGGGATAGTGTCGACATATCATCTGATACCCTCGTCCCTAGCGAAAGACGCCGCTTGACTTTGTTTGTTGGAGGTTGACCGCGTCTGACTCCACTTGGCCGCTTGGCATGTCGGGATGATTTCCTCCCAACAGCCAGTCCATCACGCCAACCGGCAGCTTGACTGGCAGATTGCATCGGACAGTGGGAGCTTGAGCTGTGCCTTGATAACCAAAATGGCAACTTTCATTTACACTATTCAAAAGAGGATTAACATGCAGACAGTGATTGCACGGCGGTAGGTACCAAAACGAATGATTTGCAGACCTGGCGGCACTTGATCTCAAGTAGATAATGTTGAAGCAATTCGCCGTTTCATTTTTCTTCCTATTGTTACTACATATCGGGTCTACATATCTTCGTCAATTCTAATGGAGAACTTGTGCTCAGATTTCCCGAGATTCTCGTCAATGCTTGCCTAGTGGTAGGGGAGAGGGAAATCCTATTTTGCCACCTGCTGTGGTGGGTTTGGAGAGTTCTTTAACCCTACCTCTATCTAGGGAAGTTCTGATTGACCATGCCATGTCTCCGTGCTGATGACTAGCCATCGCCATTCTCTTCAAAGGTCCGTTGATAATGGACGACGTTGCCGGTCAGAGGAATTGCTCTTGTTTTTTTTATTGGTTTCATCCAACTCGAGCAATGACGTCACGAGGAACATACTATGTCTAATTAGGAATAGCTGTAATATTTGGTACCTATTCTTGTATGGATGATACATAACACCATTTCTACACAGGCAAAGGCGTGAGGGTACGGGGTATCTGAATACAGAGAACAAGACCGCCTTCGCATATTATTCTTTCTACGATATATCGAGCCAACAGCTACCGCCATCCCGTAACCTGGCATTCGCCTCGACCTCCGCTCCTTTGAAATCACCCCTCACTAGCTATACACCCAACGGTGACGGGTGCGGTTTTACTAAAGAAAGTAAAAAATAATTGCAGTTTATCAATCCCAACAGGGATCCACTTCCGCCCAGTACGCAGATCATGTCCACGGATCATTCCCTGGCCGGCGCTGTGCCCTGTTCAATGCCCATCGCATTTGATCAATTTATTATTTTCGGGGATTCCATCACGCAAAAGGCCTCAGAGCAAGCTAAAGGCTTTGGTTTTCAGCCCGCTCTTCAAAATGGTATGCCAGTCTGCATTCATTGCTGCTAAGCGCTCCCACCTCAAGCCAATGCGGCGAGCTTAACAATAGTTTCTGGACCTGCAGACTACATTAGGCGCCTTGATATTATCAACCGTGGATTTAGGTATTACTGAGATAGCCCGATACCCCCAAAATACCTCCCTTGCATCATGCTAATAAAGCAGCGGATACACGGCTCCCAAGGGCTTGGTAGTGCTGGGCCAATTTTTCCCGCCAGTCCAAAAGGACAGAGTCCGACTCATGGTATTTATACGCCTTGTTCTAATTTCGCGTGTTAAGCTCATAGCAATCTAAATCTACTTTATAGACAGTTTTCTTCGGCGCCAACGACGCCGTTTTACCTCCTTATGACCAACATGTGCCACTGGACAAGTACCAGCAGTGCCTTAAAGATATCATCACGCATCAAGCCGTCCGTGAACAGAGAACCAAACTCCTCTTACTCACACCACCCCCAGTGAATGAATATCAACTGGAACACCTCGACCGAGAAAAGGGTCTCGTTGCACCTATGAGAACAGCACAAAACACCAAACGATATGCAGATGTTTGTCATGAAGTAGGCAAATCACTCGATACTCCTGTGGTAGACATCTGGTCTGCATTCATGAAGGAGGCGGGTTGGACCGAAGGCGAGCCATTAGCCGGGTCGAAAGATGCGCCTCCTAACCAGAAGCTTGCAGAGCTCTTGTCCGATGGTATGCCGATCTCACCTCTCAGGGTATATTCCTGCTTGAAGTACGCTGAAAGTTGAGCATCTAGGTCTTCATTTCAACCCAGCAGGTTACAAAGTCATGTACAACGAAACTATGAAGGTAATCCGTGCGAACTACCCGGAAGAAGCACCGGAAAAGCTTCCAGTACTTTTCCCTCCCTGGCAAGAAGCCCGGGGAGAATGAAAAGCTCGCTGCTAGCAAGTGTTTGGAGAGGATATTTTCAACCGGGACATTCATTTTTGTTTATATGAATCTATTACTAGAGGCATGAAACATATTCCCTTCAGCGGTGTAGTCGTTATCGTGCAGTACTCATCACTCAGTCTACATTGCCAACAAGGCAGTTCATCCATATAACCTGAGGTCCACGGCAACCCAACGATTCAGGAACTGGCTTGGCACCACTTACTGGAGGATTTTATCGCGTCGAGAGAAACCATCAAGCCTTCATGAACATGGTGTCAGTGATACAATGCACAAAGCCAGTTGTTCCTTCCCCTCTTTGTTCCACTCTTTCCCACCACTCGCCTAACTAAATGCTTGTGCGTCCCAGGGAAAATCTGGGTGCAGCTGGAGTCTCCCACCACTTCATCTGTCAGCATCAGAGAGTCATATTGGTACCACAGCCAGTTTCCACTGCTCACAGCACATTGATGTCTATATGCCAGAAGAATGTCCTGTCTCCTGGAACCATATATTTGGCATAATACAGGTATGACACTAGCTTCCACATGTGATCTGGACAGAGGATGATGTACCAGAAATAATAGGCAGAATCTTGCCTCATTAGTTGTTGACCAACTGAATGATACATGCTACATAACTAACCATAGCTGTTCCTCCCATCAATCAAATGTTGATGATAATTATACATATCATATTCCAGACAGACAGCGTCACTAATGGGCATGTTGATCTCTTCCCCAATCTCTTTCCACCACCTCATTAGCCCTCTCAACACAATGGAACCAGATGGGTCCCAGTTTCTGCCCTGGTCACTATTGAAGTCACTCATTATCCCGCAAATGTGGAGATATCTGGCTCCTGGGAAATTCTTCATGGATACCACCATCAGCATCATTGGTGTATGGGAAAACCTAAAAATTCCCAGAGCATCTTCTGGGCAAACAGGTCTATTTGCAATTCAGAACCATTGGTATGTATTTTCATCCATCTTCACCTTGCCGATGTCATCCCTATTGATCACTCAGATACTTCAGTCAACAAAGAAGCTCACAGTGATTGGTGGTTCTTGTTTGCATTCCAAGTTTGAATTCCGTGGGCTTAGTATGGTCATAGCATAGGTTCGCACCCCTATCTCTCTGGAATGTCTGGTCAATACTAACAAGAATACATACCATGTCAGCAAGCACTCTTGTTTTCATTTCTCTAATTCTGTGCCATCGACCAGAAGAGAACGTCCTCTGGTGGTGAGCCCACGAGATGGTATGATTATCCCGTAGATTCCTAAGTCCTAACAGATTTCCCACCTCGAATATACAGCTCCGATTGCTCAAGCTAACTTACAGTAACGAATTTTCTGCCATGTTGGCAGGCGGTGAGCACGCAGGGAGAGCACACAACAAACGAAACGAGGCAAGCGCAGCGAGGTAAACACGTCTTCGAATAACGAAAAGGCCTCGACGAAGAAGAGATGGAAGGTCTCCCGGAACTAGTGAATGTTATTCATTTCTTTCCTAGGAATCAGTAACAACTGGTTGTACTCACGACGTGTTGATTTAAAACAACATGCTTCCTAATCGTTGATCCCTGGGACCCTTGCTACTTCTGGTAGCTGTCAGTTGGGGCCGGGAGTGTATCGGATAAACCGGTAACATACGCTTCGTATTTGCAACGAGGATGCCCTCGCGGAGCTGGGCGCGAATAGCCAATTGATTTGAAGAATCCAGGCCGATAAATAACACCTGCTTTTGGATGGGCAGGCGACACCATGACCGCTCGAGGCCAGACAGAGGCTGGACCCCAATGTGGGGTGGCAGACCTGGAATAATCATAGGATTGGCCCGCGAAGCCACTGACAGCTGTGCCAGTGATGGTAATGGGATGAAGGTGGCCTGAGACCACCATTCACAATCCTGTTGGGGGGTGGTTTGGTGTCCCACCCAGGGATGGAGGGGGAGGGGGCAGCAACTGGTGCAAAGGCACCCGCGAATGAAATCTCTGGCCTTGCGGCCAAGTGAGCAGAATGGCGAGGAGCAAACATGTTTCCAGTTGCTCCCAGTTATTCCTAGATATACTCATAGCACTATGGAAAGATTGAGCTAATGCCTGCCCCAACCGCCCAGAGGCTGCATGGAGACGCCTTGTTCGCATTCAAGTTCAATAGGAGAGCACCAAATCACAAGAAATCAAAGTCGATTGGCTAAAATGCGCAGCACCCCGGACAACATAACGCCCAGACAAACTCTTATTGACGCGCAGAAATGGAACATTCCCCTTTTTCTGGTTGCTCCTGGTTAGTATGGTAGTAATTGTAGCAACTGGTATCACTCACAATATGGAAGTTATGTGTTTGCGAATCGTCGCACCATGGCTACCTTTAGTGTCATAGCCGAAATCCCATCCCCTTGACCTAGCAGTTCCCCTCAGACTTCGTTTTAGAAAATTGCCGGAATAGGCCAGAAAATGGCCACGATATCAAATCGGGAGACATCTTCGCAGGGTTTGCCCAATTTTTGACAATACCCGCACTTAGAGAACTTGGTCGCCCTCGTACAAACTGTTTCGGTTTTTTCGTAAAGAATTTTCACACAGCGCAAGCACCATGCCGTATTGTGCGCGTTAAAACGTGCGCGTGGAATGGGAGAGTAGAATTAAGTGAATTTATACCAAAAGCTTTCTTTGGCAGAAAAGAAGATATCAATATCAATGTCATGTTTCCAACAAGCAAGAGGCGAATGCTGCGCACAATTTCCCTGTGAAGGAAATGTCTTTGCCTTTCTAGCTTGTCTACTCCCAAGTTGGACCTATGATAGGAGTAGCAACGTGGAAGGCGATCTTCGTGGGACCAGAAGCAAGAGCCACGGCTTCTCATCTCTTGAAAGTTATGAGAATAAAGATTTGAATTGATAGGTGAATACCACAAAACTTCCTCCTGCATTTCCTGCCAAGCCTAGTTATTGTAAGTCAGTATTAATAGCCCTCGCAGAATGCCTTTTTGGCGTTTTGGTCTTTAAAGGATCTGAGGTGGGCCTTGGCTGCGTTTATTATCTTGTCGGTAGTTCCAGGAGCAAAAATAATTGTGTTTCTTTGCTCAAACCATTCTCGGACAAGGAAATCTAACTCCCAGATAAGCTGGCCTTTCAACGCCTATCTCAACAAATGCCAGTCCATAACTCCTATATTGATTTGCTGTCTGGCCAGAGAATCCTGCGTATATTGGAAATCCTTAAGTTTAATGTGATAAGGGCCAATGCGTCTGTTGAGGATCCGGACCATATCATCAAAATTAGGAACGTCATCCAAGTTTTTCGGGGCCCCTAGATTGAACAACGCACGAGTTTCCCTCATGAAAAAGTGGTGATCTCGCCATTCTTGGGGAGACCATCGACAGTATGCCAATCAAAAAAGTGAGATATTCCAAGTGAATCTATACTTCGAGCTTTTTGCAGCGCCGGGAACACATTTGTGGTTACCTGGCATAAAAGCACCATACATGCCGGTGGTAGTAGTAGTAGACACTGGCGAGGAAAATTTCTCCATCCTGCCATAAAGAAACTGCCTATATAAGCTCCATCACAAGTGTTATAGAATACTCCAGGCGAATATCATGTTGGGCTCATCCTATACAGGCCAGCCCAACACATGGGAAGCCATGCTTATTCAAATGCAAGTCAGCAACTGGTTTCGCAATTTCAGTTCCTTAAAAGGACCATAGCAAATTCCAATTAGGCAAATCGGCCATATTTCTCACAGTTCAAATCCAAGGTCAACAATTCTTGACTTGTGTATTCCAATGGCATGGACGCGAGACGCAGGATTGTATTTAAAACAGCTCATAATATAGTTTTTCCAAAAGCCCTCATAGCTAAGGTGAGAGGGCACATTCAGTTTATTTAAAACTTCAGCTTATCCATATATGCAATTGCAAATATCAAGTAAGCTTGGATTTGAATTTCTTGTAGACTGGAAAAGGTACGAGAGTATGGAGAATGGAACAAATTTGGGGAGGAAGCATGTGTTTAGATAGGCTTCCATTTGCTAAGCATTGACAGATAGCTAGTGAAGGGGCAGTCATATTGCGTGAGAAAAACAGCATATCTCTGAGCTTGAAATTCCACTCACTGGAGACTCGGTGGTGATTCACCGGGATTTGCCCCGAACGCGTATTTTGAAGTGATGGTGGATGTCAACAAGCTCTTGGTCTCCTGCCGAAAATGCGAGATGTAATAAAGTTCCGGACTTGATGGCTTGCCAGTAGTTACCTCTCAGCAGATGAATGACACAGTAAAGCTTGTATATGCGATCACTTTCGCTCAAACCCAAGAAAGCGAACGGCGACATCCTTTTCCCATATCCAACCTTCCGGAACCTCTTCGCCAACCCATTCTGAGACTTCGGCCGTAGATGCTCGCCTCCATTCATCGTTTCCGTCTATGTCGTCAATGGGAAAGAACGTGTCACATTCAAATCCATTGCTCGAGCGTGACGGATCACTTTTCTCAGTTTCCGAGGTAGGCCGTCGAACGTCTGTCAAGACAATCCTCATTTTGTAGCCAAAGCCAGTGGGATCTAGTCGTAGAGCAGAAGCGTATATCTCACCGCCGCCAATGACAAGGACACTCCCAAGACGCCGTTGACCGTTCCGGGAGAACGAGCAAACGCGATCTTGTAATGTAGTAAGTGCAGATTCCATACTGTTAGACACAAGGATATCAGGGTGTTCTATGTCCAATTTATCGATCAACTCGTATTTATCCGTAGAAAGCTGGGCTTTGGACTCCGTTGTGATTTCGCCCTCGATCTTCCGTTCCTTCTCCAGTTTCCTTTGTCTCGCGGCCTTCCACTCCGCTATCGCCTGTTCACGAACCATGCCAGACTCATCACGCGTTATAATCACATTCAATCGTTTTGGGAGTGGTCGAAATCTACCAGGAAGCGAGTCATATGTTTTCCTCCCCATTATCACCGCATTAATCGCGCTCTGAGCCTGAGATACTGGCGGACGCGTCGTAATGCGCGCAAAAAAACTCATGTCGGATTTAATGCGAGGCCATGGAAGCGTTCCGCCATGGCCAATTCCAAGGCGAGAGACACCCGAGTTGATATGGGAAGCTATTGGAGTCGTTGCGACGACAAGTGTAAGAGGGGGTAGCTTTGTGGAGTTGGCGAACACCGCGGCGGTTGGGGAAGGGCAATGGGGAGACATGGGAAAGATTTTTAGGGCGACTGGCTTGTGCAGGATTTAGCTTATTTGTCTGCCAGCCGATCGAAAATGTGCGCGAGTAGATGGCTATCAGATGGGCAACGAACTGGTTATGAACTATTATCTCTGTGTGGTGGAAGGACGCGACTTGTGACCAACTCAAATGTCGAATCCCCAGCTGTGCAAAAGAATACCGTATTCATGATTCTCCGCTGTACTCAGTTACGATTGGAGTATATATGTAGAAATAGAGTATCTTTTGTGTCGGTTAGCGGGGCGCCGAGCCCGTCGCGCCGCATCACCATTGGTCCGCCGCCTGCACTATGCCCGAAGTGGCATCGCGGTTGCCGCTTCGAGGATGGCGCCGGCCTCGCCGCTTTTGCGCCATCTCGCGCCGCCCCACCGACGCCACAGAGATCTATATAAACCCGACCTCGCTCCCTCGAGCGACGACGCACTTCCTCGTCCTCTTTCTCCCTTGTCCCGTCCCGTCTCTCGCGCCCAGGCGCACTGCCCCCTCGCCCTGCAGGGATGATGCCGTGTTACCCGTCTCTCGACCTCTCTTTTCACTTGCGCGAAGGGCCGTCCAGAGCGCCGACACGCAGTCACTTCATCGGCGTCGGACCCATTCGTGAACCCCCATCCACGGTGCTACTGGAGGTCAAGGCGCCTCGACCATTGCGGTCATGCTGTGATCGGCGACTCCCGAGTCAATGGCCGATTTCCCGTCCTGCATTCTCTCTGAGCCTTTGATTTTGATTTTTTTTTATTCTTGCCTTTTTTCCTGGCGGCTTTTTTGCCCTCTCAGCTTTCCTGAGCCGGCCATTCGAAACCCAGCGCGAGCCTGAGCTAGCGGAATTTGTTTTCCTTTCCGCATGACCCCCATCGCGCGAATATCCTGGGAAGCAGGGGCAATGTCCCCTCCCGCTCGATATCACCGTGGCCCACCCGAGGGCTGACCTGAATGCTTTCGCTTCCGTCCATCGGCCAATGGCAAAATTGCCGCACTCCTTTTGCTCTCGGATGCAAGTGTAAGACCAGGCCAGGTATGCAGCGATGGAGGGTTGCAGCGTGCGACATGTCCGGTTTGGAGGTCGTGGTAGAGCTTGATTGGCGCATTGCACCAGAGACTCTGGCGAGGATGGACGCGTCAGCATTCTGAAGCGAGGCTCGGGGCACGGAGTGATTCACTCTGGTCAGTTTCCTCCGCGGAGGCAGTGAAATGAGTGTGCGGATGCTCTGAGAGCAATATAAAGAGGTTGAGCAATCCTCCAGAATCCAGAGTTACAGGCCCCTCTGTGATATGATTTTCTCGCCGCACACATGCTCCTCTTGATCCCATTTCCTGCGCTCCAAACTCATCCCTTTGCAGATATACCCATCTCAGACTCCGATGGATTCTACAATTCATGCGACCTTTGGGCCATGGGCACTCTCTTGCCCCAAACCACCCCCCCCACACAGACCCCCTCAACTCTTCAACCTCCAGCCGCTCTCCTCCCCCCAAACCCCATCATGTCCCTCCCTGTAGCACTCTGCCACCCCCCAAGCATGCCCTCCCTGCGAGGCCTCCAGCCGAAGTCTGCATGCCGTCAAGCACTGACACCCGACCAGTTTCGCCATCCATGCCTAAATTCCTACCTCTACCACGACACACGTCGCTATCGCCATCCAGTGCATCATCTTCGGAAAACTCCACACAGAGAGCTTTGCCTCCG
Source organism: Amauroascus verrucosus (assembly GCA_001430935.1). NCBI lineage: Eukaryota > Fungi > Ascomycota > Eurotiomycetes > Onygenales > Onygenaceae > Amauroascus > Amauroascus verrucosus. The sequence continues at coordinate 625,316 of LJPJ01000121.1, forward strand.
CATGATCTGGTGTGTCCTTCAAATCCACCTCTTTCTCTGGCCTGTGACGCGCAAGACTCCGCTGCTCTTCTGGTGGTGTTGCCTCTCTTAGAAGAGGAGACCAAAGGGGCCAATCCAGCATCGTCCGGTGTGACTAGCTTGTATGGCGGCTTTGAAGAGCTCCTCCAGCTCCCGATTCCTGCCGAAAACTTTCCCATTGACCCAGTGATTATTGCTGACGACGAGTCCTGGGAGACCGATGACCTTGAGTGGCCTGTTCGACAGGGTGAGAGTCTTGCCGGGCCCAAATCTATCTGCTGATATCCTGAACCTCCCCTATCCATGTTCTGGAACGCACCCGGCTCTCGGCCAATTCCTGAGGAGCGGCTCGCTGACCATACACCGGTTGAAGGAAACCCCCACATACACAACTCTCAATTGCGGCACCCCTCCCGCCTCAGCGCTGATATTGATACACCTTGCTTTCGCGGTGTGGATGAAGGTCCCCGCGCCGAACAGTCAAATGGCCTCAAGCGAGGAGCTGAGGGATTGGAGAAACTGGGCCTGAAGCGGCCCTGTGCTGCCTCCGCGTCGTCCGCTGGAGCAGGCTCCTTTACCGCCCTTTGTTCCCACTTCCTATCCCTACAGCTCGACCAACGATTGCAGTTCCTTTCTTGGCTGTTTGAAGGTGCCTTGGCGAGCTGCACGCCCGACTCCGATGAGAGTGCCAGGTCAGCCGTTCGCGAAGATTCCCGTGAGGAGCAAACTCGGCCCGAACGCGGTGAGGGGAGGAAGGGCCAGAGGCGATGGTCAGCCGAGGAAGACGCACGCCTTCGGGACATGGTGGAGGAGCACCGGTCCTGGTCGGAGATAAAGAGGTGTTTCCCGGGGAGGACTGAATCGGCTCTGCGCCAGCGTCAGTCGACACTTCGAAAGAACCGAAAGAGGATACATCCGGCCAAATCTACCGCCGCCACACCGGCAGTAGCGGTCGTGATATAATACTTGTTGTATATACTGAAACCAAGATAAAAGGGATAAGGCCGCTGCGGCTGACTCTGATCTAATGCAGGCCATGCCGCTCCATGGGGCCTGGTGCCCTCGAGTTCCGATGATTAGTGCATGAAGTAATACCACTTCTGCCCGCGTACGCTCGGACGCCCTTACCTTATTCGACCCACCCATCCTGGCAAGACGATACCGATGGCGATACTGAGGTGGTTGGCATGACCGTAACCACCGACGACGCTCTGAGACCAGAAAAGCAGCCAAGGACAATGAGGCTGCAGTCTTCGCTGGTCAAACGTCGCCACATCAGGCAGCCGCGATCAAGCTGATCAAGGCACCCGGCTTGTGCAGTACTTGTGCCTTACTACTGGATGTGAGGCGAGGAATGGAGAGCCCTGGGTTCGCGTTGCCTGGGGGAGCCCGCCGGCTTTCCCCGCGACCAGGTGGATGAGGTGAAGCGGCTGCAGCGAAAGAATGTAGCAGCGCAAAGAAAGCAGGCAGGCCAACGAAGACGCGAGCAGAGTAGTGGATAATGGATGCATTAAATCTAATATAATCCTGCTTATTTCATATCCACGAACATCAGTAGTTCACGGCCAGCGTGTAGCCGAACAGATCCCCATCTACCTGGCGTCTCCCGCTGGAAGAACAGTGACCACAAGAATGGGCCCTGTGATGATATTCCCAATCTCTTCTACGATGACGAGTGCAGTTACCGATTTGCGGGCTACACCCGAGGTATTTTCTACTTCTCCCCATTACAGCTGCTCCGGTTCTTACGTATATCAGATTCGCCTATCCTAGTTACCGATGACGAGTCATGTCAACATTCTGTTCATAATACAGTTCATCCTCAATGGAAAATACAGACAGCAATCCAGCAGTCATTGTAAAAAGGATCAATCTCCATGTCTTGTGGCTTTTGGTTGATATATGTGCGAAACAACTGCTTTAATATTCCAACACAGCTTTAATCAATCCCACACCGCATAATTTGTCCGGGGCATCACTTGGCGCCAAAAGAAAATTTCCATATTAATCCCAAGATGTTCGCTTGCGAATATACTGGGCGAAAACATGATACGTGTCTCCCAAATCATCGTCAATAACCTAAAAAAGTGAGCTGACTGGCACAACTTTTATGGAGGCTTGTACTTTGAGTGTCATTGCTTTACGTGACTGTAAGTAGTAAACGGTGTCCGGATGCGGATAATACGCTTTCTTATACGCCCCATCAGGGACGGGCGGAAGCCCTGGAGGCGTACCTGGTTGTTGTCTTCGAGGCATCGAGCTCGGTCGCTGATGCTCTTTGCTGCACCGCTTGAAGTGTTCTCTTGACAGTGGTGGTTGTGGTCATGAAGGTGGTGGGGCAAGAGCGGGACGCAAACCTTGGATATTTCAGCCTGTGGCGAACTTCTTCATTCTCACGCCGTCAATCCGCTATAATTGATTACTTTCGATATCCGTATATGGACTCATATCGCGTCTTCATTTTCCACCATTGCAGGCTTAATTAACATTGATCCGTTCTGATTTCACCCCCCTGCTGACAGCTGCCCGGCTGTCAATTGAAATGTCTGAAAGGAACGCAAATCAGCAAAACAGCGTTCCGCTAACCAGAGAAATTCGTCATTTGGTATCTTCTACAATTGCATCCGTTGTTTGAGAATTTCTAGTTCTCTTAAAAGAGGAAACAGAGCTGGTACTGACAGCCCTTTGCAGAGTTCATTGTGTTGTGCCCAGGGATCATAAAGTGTTTGGAGCAAGTCTTGCATTATCATGCCTCCGTCATAACCTGCGCTTTTCAGGCCTATTGCTACCGCGGTTGAAACATGAAAACTTTGTTGGTCATGCAAACACTACGCAACTTTTCATTAACTATACCTTGAAGGGAAAAATATATTTGGGGGTGCTTACCTGAGCAACTTGAAGAAAGGTACACTTCAGCTCTGGTTTGATTGCGACATACTCGATGACATCTTTACATCAATGCTCCCATGCGTTGCTTAATTCCTTCAAGCGCTTATGCTCCTGATCTGGGTCCATGAACTCCAGCACGAAGGCTTTTCGAAACAGCACCAAATCTGCTTTCGTAATTGACTGCGCTAGCGACTGAGGAGCCGCAACTCCCAGGAGCAGAGATAATTCAGTGCTGAATTCTGCAGGCTTGCCGTAAACCACCGGGGAGTGATAGGTTCACTGAAATCGCAGATCTAGGATCCTCAAAGCACCCGCAACAGGCCTGGCAAAGGATTCATGAAACAGGTGCTGAAGAGGCTCTTTAACAAAATCTCCATTTATTTCACTAGCACTGTGTCCCTGGGTTCTGCAAACAGCACTGGATATCACCAAGCACCCAGGAGGACTGGCCTCACGAATGACCTAACTGTGACATCAGTATGATAAAAACAGAAGGGTAAACCCACATACCTGAAGTAGACCTTTCTCTATTTCAGGGTATCTTTGCAGATGGCTGGAGAGTTTAACAGTAACAAAGTCAAGATACCAAAGGAGAGACTCTACAGCAGGGACTTCTTCATCAAGGGCAGTTAATGCCCATGCTGCAAAGGGAACCTAGTGAAAGGTGTCTCTGGCCACAGCATCAGCCACTGAAAAAAGGCTGTATAAATTCTCACTGTCCACATTTTCCAAGAAATCCAATTCAAACTTAAGCTCATTCACCCATGATATCCATAGTTCAGGCGAGCGTCGGCGGAACACTGAAGGTGGCATCATAGGATATGAAGTGGGACGAAAAGGAAAGGTATACTACTGTCATTTGGCCAATTACCCCTTTTCAACTCACTTGTGCCTGCTCTTGGGTAGTAGGGAGCTAGCTCATGTGGCGGGCAATTATTGCCGCAGCCCAATCCGGAGAAATAATCCATGTAATACCAAGCATTGCCTCTTAAGGAATAATTATCACTGCGCATGGCGATTAAAAATCATTCCTTTTTGTGCAACAAGAAGAGCAGGGATTAGGGTTGCCAGCTGCGGGAAGGGAACAATCCATGTAATGCCAAACCTTCCTTCATTGGGAAGACTTGGAACCGAGAGGATTGTACCTGATCGGCCAGCGTAAAAGAGTTGCAACGCAGTGACGGCTGCTTTGCAAGTATTATGTAGATAAACGAAACGCAGGCTGAGTCACTCATCAGGCTCCTGGTTCACAAGGGTGTTGTTTTTGGCGATCTGCGGATCAGTTGACTTCTTAGAACATAAAGACCTATTCCCCCCGGGCTCCACGTATACTCTTGATCGGTTCAAAAATGGGAAGAGGAGCGTATGATACGACCGGTGTCCCCAAGCCACAACAACCTCCCAAGCCGAGATAGACCGTGTTCCAGAGCGCATTGCTGGCAGCTGCTCCAGCAGGAGAAAACGGCCTGACTACCCTCCTGCAGACTCCATCCTACGCCTTACTTTTCGGTAGGAGATCATTCCAACGGCCATGCCAAATACCCTCTCAAATAATATCTGGTATTGCATTGCCACTCAATATCTTGACTACCTGGCATACACATGCCTCAGCTTAGTAGACAGGAGACTCTACACTCTTTTGGAGGCAGAGGAGATTGCTCATAAAGCTGTCCAGATAAGGGCTCCACACACCCAGCTCTTGTAGGAACTAGCTCATAAAACCATAGGTAGACTGCAGAGATACCATATGTATACCAATGAGGCTGCTCTGGCAGAAAAGAGGGCAACCAGCTGGCAAGGAGCAATCAGACACATCTTTCAAACACATGAGGCTCTGGTAAGAGCTCTTCCTTCTTCCACCTGTTCAATCAAGAATGTAGACAAATTCCAGGTGGTTGATTTGGAAACAGAGAAGGCAATGTTTGAACCATCTATCAAGCTATCAAACTGTGATAGTTCCAAAATCAGTAATGAGGTCTGCTTTGAGATGAGGAACTCTCACTTTTATGTGGTAATCAATACACCACTAAAGAATACTCAAGAGAGAAATTAACTGGACAGCTTTCTATTACTGCATCTGAATATCAGCGGCAGATTCAAAAAAGACAATGTGGAGAAGGCTATGGTGAAGACAGAATGAAGAGAGTCTCATAAATGACTGGTGGACACATTTATCTCTTGACACCAATGAAGTAACCAGAAACATCATCCTGACTGAATGTTGGTGAGAGTATCTTGATGAGAGAAGTGAAAACTCTAGAACAGCTTACCACCAGATTATTGACAGCCCAGAGCCCAATGACTGTTAAGACACTCAAGAATCTTGAGCCTGCCATCCCCAGGCTTCCCTGCTACATTCCCAACCAACTTTCATAAAACAACCTTCTTGTCCATTTGCTTGGTAGTGAAGACTGGCCAAGTTACACTCCTCCCAGAATCCAGCTTGTGTCCCAATATCATTGCGAATATACTGAGGCAGACAAGAAGTCACCAGAGTGACAGGATTTCAGTGGGTCATGTACCATGCTTCAAATATACAGCCCTAGCGCGTCAGCCTTCATAGATGTGGGTAGAAAAAGCGCTGCAGACCGCCTATGCCTTCGCGTCGTGGCAAGGAGGCAGAAATGCCCAATTGATGAAAAGGGAGAGGAGGGAGAGAAAGGGTTTCGGTATTCCAAGGAAACTGATGAAGCAGGAAGATTAATAGAAGACAGCGAAGGGAGGTTTGAGTTACGCAGCATCAAATCTTGGCCCATGAAGAATGGTTGCCCTGATATTTGATATTTGAAATTTGCTTAGATCTTGCTCGTCGTCTTTGTTGCATGCGGACGGAGACGAGCACTTGGTTGCTGTCTTGGATGGATCAAAATTAGTAATAGTTGCCTTTGCCCCGGATTTCGGTGCATCTCTGGCCCAAACAATATGATGGCTGATCACACTCTTTATTGGCCGGTGCGCCCAGTTCAATGTTCTTGGTCATATGATGACTGGCCTGCAAGGTCAACCAGACCCCGCCGCCAAAGTTTTAAACGCTTCAACCATCCCGAGCTCCTGTCTTGTCGAATCCTGTCTTCTCCATCCCACATCTTCGCTCTATTTGGCTGTGGACCATCCATACCACCAGCTCAACTTGAGCCTCTTCCGACGGAAATCCTCTGGTTGCCTGAATCTCCGGCTTTGGAAGTTCGAGCTGACGGCATCGTCTTGATCAACAATTTCATCGACCATTACATTATTAACGATAGTTCCACTTCACAGTTTTTCAAATGGCATACCTCCCAGATCCCTTTTTCCCACTTAAAGCGGTATTTGTCGCAGGTTTTTCTAGGGAACGTTGTTGAGATTGTGTTTCCTTACTTTTTATTCTCTTTGCTGATTATTGTGAAGGAAGCAACCGGGCTCGGACGGCTTTGTAGACTGTGTATTTTATTAGCTCTAATATATATATTAATATACACATGTATAATCTGGCTTTGTTTCACATCCATGAACATGTCGTCCACGGGCCTCCTCTAGCGAAGCGGAACGCTCCTAATTTCCGGCACCAGAGGTTGACTATTCCATTTACCAGTCGTGAACAGCAAGTGACGAAAACTGTGGCAGGTAAGCAAGACTTTCGGACTAGATGTTCCAACCCTTGCTTGATCAGAACTCTTAAGTGCCGCATTCATTAGTTGTCTACGACATTCGGATCCTGCAGTGCACGTCCGAGCTCTTCGATCATATTCCGAGATAGATTGAGATTCGACTTCTTCCATCGCCCGCCATCGGGAAAGACGAGTCGGCGTAACCTGTTGACGCAACGGATCAAAGGCTGATAGAACGGAGTGAAATTATCCTTCGCAATTCTGAGAAAGTCTCCTTCGTCGCTGATCACTCCCTTCTTTTCATCCGCAAGCCTCTCTGTGTGCACATAGTTCCACTCTTCAAATCGCTGCGTGGTCCTTCCCTTCCCTGGCCTGTCATAATGGATGCATATCCAGAAGAGCACCCAGAAAAATGATTCAAGGTCGTGCATGAAGGAGTGCTGCTCACCGTAAAGTACACCGATGGCCATGAATGCCCTTGTACCAGTCTTGCCTCGCGCCCCTGAGAAGTTGTCGCGTTCCACTCTGATGGCGAGGTCGAGGTCGATTAGAAATGACCGCCAGGAAGGATTATCGTCATCCTCATTCACTAGGAGATTCCGTGGAGAAATATCGCTTTGAATCAAGCCGGCCTTTTGGTAAAGGGACATGTACCCTTCGATGCAGCCTCGCATGCCTGTAAGCAAAGCAGCCCTCGAGCTACTCTCAAAAATAGGCTTCCCATAGTCTCGAACAACAAGCCGGCGATGTACTCGATTCAAGGATTTATTGTCGGCGGTAAGCTTGGTCGGCGAGCTCGACTGGGTGCGTTTGCTCGGTGGTGGAGGAAACATCGAATCCACACAGTCCGAAGACCGTTTCTTCCCTGCAGTACTGCTTGAACCTTCGCGTCCGCGTCGGGACCGGCTCCGGCTTAGAGCAGGGTTCGAAGGGGTTTTCTTTTGGTCTGTTGTCGGAATACATAACCCCTTGCGAATACTCATGATATCATCAGGCTTACCGCCGACGAGCACTGTCTCATGATGGTAGTACCGAGCAACATTGACGACCTCATGCCCTGACGCTTCACGCAAAAGCATTCCTTCCTCTTCGCGCTCCGGGTATTGCCACGAGTCCTTGACCACAAGAGGGATTTGCGGCTCACCCTCACGATGTACCTTCCAACAGGTTGTTGCCCGACCTGCGGCGCAGCGCGCTCGCCCGATCACCTCATCAATCACGAGCTGTTCCTTCTTGCCATCTTTCTCAATCTCGATGTAACGTTTCGTCTCGCACGTGATGATGGTGGGGTCGAACCCAAGCTGCTCGCGGCTCATCAGAAGGAACCCAAGGACGACAGAAACAAATCGGAGACCTTCGCTGTTGATGTCAAAGCTCTCAGACGCTACCCCGCCGAGGCGGTCAAATACCCAGAGCCTCAGGAACGGCCCGCAGAGCGTGAATCCCAGAACAAAACGACGCGAGTCCTGGGCAGCTAGGACCTCCCTAGCGTACCTACCCAGATCGAGCCACGCGCTCGAAAGGCGGTCGTATGTTGGATCACACTTCAGTTCACCCGGCACGATAATCTGAGACCAGTGGCATTTGGACGCTATGGTGGCATTTGGATCGTCAACAAAGCCGATATCAAGTTTTCGCTTCGGCCCAGACCCCTCCAGAGGTCGGGAGGGTCGCGCGAGAGGCCTCCGACTGATCTTTTGAGTGGAACTGTGCGCTTCCGTAAACTCCACAAGATTTCCGATAACGTCTGCCAGCCATTTCAGCACTTCCTTTTCGACCGCCGTCTCCGGCCAGCTTTTCCATCCCTCGCCTTCGGCATATAGCGGGCTATCTCCCTCCCTGCATTTATCCAGGACAGCACGCGCGGTCAAATCAAGGCCGGTGATGTCGCCAAAATACGCTTCGAAAAAGTTCGGGATGTCCGCATGGAGGTCTCCGAGCTCCTCCTTCAACACAGTATCAACATGTTTCCGGTATTCTGTTGAGTTCGCGAAACTGCTCGTATTATGCACCAAGGGCGTTTGTTGGATGGAGAGGATGGAGCGGGGCGGGGGGGTCGCGCGTGTATCATTGATAAGACCAAGAACGGCGTTCCAGATGTCGATGTCAGTCTCTTTCTGGATGACGAGCTTCACTAGCGGACGATAGCTGTCATAACTGAAGTCATGGTTTTGAACACTCTCGAATAAACGCGCCAATTCCGATGCGACATTGCGAGAGCCAATACCTGGTCGAAGCACAAGCGCTACTTCCGTGCCCTGTAACGCAGACAGCAGTCGAGAAACTGCCGTTTGACAAGCTTCATCAAGGTGACTAATACCATCAGAAGATACCGGGTGTGACGTGTATGAGCCTTCGATATCGCGAAGTACGTCGTGTAAATGGTCAAGGGAGGTGTTTAACGGGTATTGTTGAATGATGTTTCGATTTTCTTGAGAAAGGTTCGCCATTCGAGGAGGGCTCAGGGAGAGGAGCACGAAGCTGCATGTCGAAGGTCTCACAAGAAGCACAGAGAAATCATCACATCTGGGTCAAGAAAGCAAAAATATTGAGAGATGCTGAGAGTCAATATTGGAGCCGCCAATGTTCGTGTGACCAAACGCGGGAGACTGATGTTGTTAAGAGATGTTCCGGCTGTTTTTGGGGTTCAGGAGGGCGGGAGTTGGGTCCCACGAAACGCCAAGAATTGTCGCTTACTCAACCGATGAAAGCTTCCATAACGTAATTCCCAAGCGAGTC